>JAOTBA010000008.1:29341035-29353033 GCA_025629845.1 Erythroxylum squamatum | reverse complement strand
ATTCCAAATTTAATTTCCAATCCAATTCAAAAATTCAATTCCAATTCCAATTCCAATTCCAAATTTAATTTTCAATCCAATTCCAATTCCAATTCCAAATTTTATTTCCAATCCACTTCCAATTTCCAACTCCAAAATGCTAAAGTCCAATTCCAAAATCCAATTTCAAACTTCCTATTTCGATTAAAAGTTGATAACTCACAAATCACAAAAATCACAAATCACAATTTCGGTTGAACCGAAATCAACAACATCCAAAGTTCCAAACCCAATCCTCCACAACTCCACCCACCGACAACATTTTCATCAACATTTTCATCAACCGATCAACACTAATACTCTAATACATGGTAAATCCAATCCATTTCCAATCTACAACACAAAAAAAGTTTCCATTTACCAGGCAACACACACCCAAAAAATTTTGTACACCGTTGGGTTCGGGTCACTGGGTCTTCACTTAGGTCGTTGTCGGAGGGTTGGTGGGCCGGCAGTGTTGCTACAAAGGGAGGACGGAGGAGGCAGCGTATGTAGGCAGCGTGGACGACAAGACGGAGGTGAGCGACGAGACCACCAGAGGACGACAGACGGACGGACGAGAAGAGGAAGAATCGAGAAGACCACCAGAGTCCAGATCCAGACCAGGGAGGGGTGGCGATGCGGCGTGAGAGAGACAACCGCGGAGACTCAGGCGGCGGAGGGACAGACGGAGGGTGACAAGCGGAGGCAGGCGACGGGCGACAGAGATGAGAGAAGAGATGTGGGCCGAAGGTCAGGGGGGGTAGTTTTTTTAGGGTTAATTTTTTGTTATTTGCAAATTAGTCCCTAGGTTTTTTAAATTTTGCGGAACTACCCGAATTTTTCTGGTATCTGTGGTACAGGCCGGTACCGACCGAATTTTTTTCCCGGTACCTTTGTTCCCGTACCGGTTCCGGATCTCCGGTACAGAACGGTATTCAGATCATTGGTTTCTATTAAAAAATAAAAATTTAAAACATCAAAATCTATTATCTTAAGGACTTACCTAAATTTTTATTATTGAATTGTAGCAATTTGTTTGCTCAGATAAAAATGTTTTAAAACAAATTGTTTAAGATAGAAAGCAAAAATTAAGAAAAAGAATAACAATTGAATTTTAATTTCTTTAAATATTTAAGAGTGTAATATTTAAAAAATATATTAAAATAAATTGAGAGTTTTTAGTAAATTTAAGAAAAGGATAAACTTCAAAAGGATTTCTTCTTAACAAAATAAAATGAATTGAATTGAATTACATTACATTAAAGGATTTTTTAATTGAAGAAAAATTATAAATTAACCAAAGATTTCGTAGATTTCCTTGATTAGAGACTTTGAGAAGAATTAAATATAGATTGAAATTTAAGAGAATGAGCATTCTTATTATGATTAAAATAAAGATTATACTTCTCAAATGGATTTTGAAATAAAGTGATGTGTAGAATTAGGTCACCATTGAGACTTTCGGGAAAAGATGTTTTTGGACAAAGAATGATGAAAAAGAGTTGAAACAAAAATGGATATTGACCTGTATTTGGAAAAACAAAAATGATTGCAGACAAGTAGGCATCATTGAGGCTTTCTGAAAAGGAACTTTTGGGTAAAAATAATTAATATATAACAAAAGGTTAAAGGAAACTGGAATCTTATTGTCTCAAGACTTCTATTGGAGTTATACTTTTGATTCTAACTTTTGGTTCTGGAATGAATAAGGATGGATTTGCACTAGGCTTTTGAGGATCGAACTTTTGAAATGGATCTTGAGAACTAGACTAAAATTTGGTCTCCAAATGAAGTTACTTGAATTGGGATTAATTAAGAGGGTTTTTACTTAGATTAGGGGGTTTTATTTCGACTGAATGTTGGGCTTTGATTGAATTATGGCTTCGACTAGACATCAGGCTTTGCCTCTTTTTCTTATATGTCAACTAGGCTTGGAATTTGACGAACTTGAGGCCTTTTTTTTCTCAAAATGGAATTTGGGATTTTAACTGGAATTAAATTGAGACTTAAAAACTTATTATTGATGGTTCTCTTGAATAATAATTTTTAACAGGTTCCAATTTGGAGTGCTATCGACTTAGTCAGACACCTAAGTATAGCATGGTGACACTTATAGGAAGGTAAACAGCTAAACAATTACAAAAGATTATATTTTGAAGATGGGATTTAGAAGACGTGATAAGACAATTACTGCATCATCAACAATCCAAGTAGCAAAATGTTGAAAAAGCATCTCGAGCAAGATTGGAAGCAAATTGGCAGAAAGTGAAGGAAGAATATTTGCTGAATCATGCATATATGTTGATTAGAAAGTAGAGCAATCAAGTTCTTGGGTATACCATATCTCCGACAATGAATTAAGTTGCAACAATTAGCACATACATGTTCATGATTATCAAGGGTACCGGTACATAATTGGATAAATATCATTTATGTATATATATAAATATTATTTATGAATATATATAATCAACTGCACAATAGGTATGAATGCACAATCACATAACAAGAAAACTCATGTCATAAATCTTTAAATATGTTGAACGGTAAAAAACAGGTCCATCATAATTGATCAAAATATACCTCCTTAATCCGTAAATCATGACTCCACTACCTTGAGAAAATTGCTCCACCAAATTCTCCAAACTCTGCTTGCTGAGTTGGAATAAATAACCTTATCATTGATAGAAATTGAAAGATGCTGCAGCGAATGGATGATCTGGGAGCTTGGGAAATAAGTTTTAATTGAGGAAGTAAGAGCCATGGACATAGCAGAATTCAACGTAGAATAATTACCATTGATAAGGATGTTCGCAACCAAAATAAACTCAGGATTATCAAGTAATAAAGATTCTTAAAGCTTTTAATAACTAAAAGATTGGATGAGATTGGGATTTTTTCAAAGATATGATATTGCTTTAATACTGTGGAAGACCAGAAACTAGTATATAGGTAGACGAGCTAGCTAGTGGTGCGCACACTATTGTTAGGACGAAAATCGAAGGAAGGCTACAAATGGCAATACTAAATCTATTGGGATAAAATAGTGGAATGTAAAGTAAACATACAAGTTTTATTTATTTTTATTCTCAATTTAAAAATAATTATTGGAGATAATTAATTCTTTAACTGGTCAAAAAAATATTTTAAAATGAGGTTATCTAGTATATGGAAAATTAATAATAATAATAATACACTTTGAAACTTTTATATCATACATGATCTTATACTAATAAAGGAGGTCCTTCTATATATATATTTGGCCAAAGTTTATAAAACATTCACAAATGGAATTATTGGGGCATATAAATATTTAATAAATCACTATTTTGGATATTGTTATCATTTAAATGGAATTTCTTGTCACCTGAGATCGCATTTGAGATAAAGGGAAACACTTATAGTTAGTGACGGATCCGTATTCAAATAATAAGCCATGAAGATTTGACAGCCAAGATTACAACAATAATAATTAGAGTTAATTGCAAAAAAAATATTAAACCTGTCTCAATTTTGTAATACTAAGATGAACTGGTAAAATGTTCAAGCTTTTTTTTAACAAAAATAGCTTGACATTATATGATATAGATAGTCATATTGGATTAGTATTTTTATTACTTGACTGGCTATCTATTTCATATATAGATATTATTATTTAATAAAATAAAAATATCAAAAAACGTAAAATAATTGCACACTCTTTTATATTTTTACTGCATAATTATTTAATGGCATTTAATATTTTTAATTTGCTAAATAATAAAATTTAGATTTAATACAAGTACAATATTTGATAGTCATACGGTAAAAACACAAGTCACGTCACTCAAGTTAACGGAGAGTTTAATGTTGAATTATTTTTATTAAAAATTAAATATTTTAATATTTGCTGAGAAAGTTTGAGAATTTTTAAATTAACCCTAATAATTCTTGCTCCGTGAATTCTAGTGTACGGAAGGCTAGAGAGAATCTCGACTCCATTTCCATCCAACTTAGTGGCTCCAACTGCCGCTTCCAGGCATCCAGCTCGAGTTTGGAGAAAGATCTAAAGGTTTCTAGGACTCTTGTTTTTGTTGGATATCGCGCTTGGGAAGATGCTTCCAGTATCCAGTGAGATTCCTCCAAGCAGGACACGAATTGCACTAGAACAGTGAGCATGTGGGAATCGAGCTTGTGATTCCCTTCAAGCAATCATAGCTTTTTCCCACGTCTTCTTGCAATACCAAAAAGAAGAGATAAAGAAGTCATCCTTTGCCTCAACTGTCTCTGTCATGTTGGGACTCTCCCAAACCATGCATCTGACCCCTTGTACCTAAAAACCTAACTTTCTTAACTACCATCATGGCTTTGCAGTGGCTCTTCTATCATGCATGATAAGACTCTTCAATTTGCTACCGTCAAGCATATTAACTTGTCACTAGGTGGTGATTCTAATTAACTAATAAGACATCATTAAGTAGGAAAAAATATCAGTAGAACCTGTAGCGGAACAGGTTGCACTTGTTAAAGGGAAGTACTGTGCTACGCACAATACTCAGAACTTTGTAGTGACATTATCGTACATATTATATTGTCACTATTTATAACTTTTTAACTCTATCTGTTTAGCAGCAATACAAGACATTTGACAGACTTGAGTACCATTCAGAACCTTGCTTATTTCCCTTGACACCTAGCATTCTAATGGAGGTTCCTAATCCTCCCGAATTTCATAAGCCTTATCTAATTATTAACGTTGGGATAACGAAACTGGTGATGATTGCTGAAGGTCAAGTACGATTTTAAGCTTCCCATGAGATATACAATCGTACTATCCCGAAATATCTAAACTAATTTAAGAGAACTTTTTGACTTTTGAAACTAAGCTATAAATAAAATTATGGCCTTTACCAAACAATCAAGGAAAAAAAGAAAGATACAGGGTGAGAGAGAAAGTTGATTCCATTCCGATCTACCAAAATGCTGACAGCAAATTAATTGGTTTTGATGTGGCAGACAACCAAATCGAACGGAAATCATTAAAACATGATGAACATATATTAATTAGATGAACTCATGATATGTATCGTAATCAATCCAGAGAGAGATAAGTGGGAAAGGGAGATCGAAAGTGCAAAACATCACTGGATTTCTAGCTCTAGGATCCTCATTGCATATGTAGCGAAAGTGATGGTCTAATGATTGAAGAAGAGAGGAACTTGCAAAAGATGGTCCTTACAATGCTTAAAGCCATACCCACAACATGCGAGAGGCCAACTCATGAAAGGTTTCTTCCACTAAAATTGCCTTTCCTAGTTAGCATGAGCTGTGACTAGCTGCTATACATTATCCCTTCTTACATGTATTGCTAATTAGCTTCGACCTCCAGACCCCGCTGGTCACATTCAGTCTTTTCTCTTTTGTTCTTTTTTCACTGAGACGCGCCCGTATGTCTTGGACCTTTCCTTTGTGAAGTATATATAATCGGGTTATTATTATGGATATCCTTAAAATTAATTACAAGGTGGTATAGGAATAGCATCATTAAAATTCTGATGAATATATTGGATAAGTTATTTTAGTTTATATGTGAAAAACTGTAGGGGCAGTAGTTTCACAAACTTTCCGATTCGTTTCTAGCAAAAAAAAAAAAATCAGAAAATTAAAAGAACCAAAAATAAATCAAAACCGAGATTTGTTAACACAGTTCAGCATACTATGTCTATATCAGCAAGATCCTCACCTAGCTTAATACTTTTACGAAAGTGTAATAGATTTATCGAAAGCTTTACTAAGCCGACACCACTCAACCCTTAACACTATCTCTCAATCTCACTTTCTGTGAAAGTATTTCACACCCAATAGTACAACCACCTCGTACTAACCTCGATAAAGGATTTTCTCAAACAATGTTTAATGAAAAACAATAAATAAAAGACTCAAGTATCTAAATAATTAATATCAAAGTATGAACACATTTGAGACTGAAACAAAACAACTTTCCTATGGGTTTAGCTCCTCAAAAAGAGATCTGAAAGTTGTTTACATATAATCAGTCCAATCGTAAGCCACTCTACAAATATGACAATCCAACGTGACCAATCCCCATACGATCAATACAGAATAGTGAATCTCCCACTAATGTTCACTCCCAAAAAAACAACGCAACCCTCTCACCAAAATAAGAAACCATAAAGTTACTTATGCTATATGTCACAGGAACACAATTGATGCATCAACAATAAAAGCACTAAAGATAGTTGTGTCTCACCAAAGCCAGATGTCACAAATTCAATTCAGCTATCTTACAAAAACGCCATTAACGCACCAATAACAAAAGCAATGAAGATTGTCTTCAAAATCCATACAAAAAAACCCTTTGCTACACCTCTAAAATTCCAGCAGTACCCCTTAAGCCTCAAACACGTAATACACCACCAACGTGATAAAAATAGACTTCAATTTTGTGTAGGATTCTTTCACAACTATAAGTGTAGCAACCACATTTCTTTGAATCTAAGTCCAATTAATATCTTATATGTCTAATTAATAAATAAGATGCTAAAACTAAATAAAAGACTTATACTATATATCTTAACAATTTCTCCCTTTTGGCATTTTTGTCACAACTCTTAAGCTCCCCCTAAATAACGTAATATGACATAAATATTGAATCCACAATGCTCCCTCTTAATTTAAGATTCAATAGGCAACATAAGCACAAGTCAAGCATAAACAACAAATCACAGAAGATTAAGTACAACGTCAGTCAAGTCTTATCTTCTCCCCCTCTTGGACAACATATGCCAAAAAGACTAATTCAAGAAGTGCCGGGAAAGCGTAGAACTCATTGCTTTAAGTGGCGGAGAGCATCAATAGTCACTTGAATGATACCTTCAATCCTCTCAATTTCAATAAAGAGAGCTGCATGAGGATTGACTGAAGTCGTCCCCGAGACATCCAAGGGGCCAGATGTGTGTATGGTAAATCCACCACTCGTGGTTGACGAAAAATCCTTGAAAAGATGTTTATCAAGGCCACTAACTCAAGTATACTCGACTCTATCCTGGGAACTTCATTGGCATATAAAAATCGAGAGATTAAGCATGGAAAGTATAATAAAGAATGTGGCTTACTCTCAATGACCAACATAGCTTCAATGATGAGGCATCCAAGATTGAATCGCACCCCAGTACCAATCACATAAATCAATTTGCCCTATGCCAAGTAGACAGAAACAACATGTGCGCTTGGCATCCAGCTGGTCATAACTAATTTAAAGAGCACAAAATACTTTTGAGTAAGCATTGAAGAATGAAGTACAGAGCTAGATGACCAAGCAGTTAATTTCCCACCAGTCAGTACCGTAGAAATTAAGTCAATTGACACATTCCAATCATCATCATAAAGGAGATCACCAATCAAATTATCAAAACCCTTAAACAAATTTAAATGAGCAGCATCAAAACGGACTACCTGACCCCGCACATATATTGCTCTATAACTCATAGCATTCTTATTCAGAATATCACAAAATAAATTGCAGTAAAATTCTTTTACCAGAACTAAATCATAGTGCTTCAGAAGCAGTGAAGCTTGCAGTAAAAATCATTCTGATAATAAAGTGTTTAGTCTATGTTGTTGAAACTCCTCTAAATTGATTGGAAGATCGAGAACAAAGCCAACAGTATTGAGAGTTGTCTATTTCTGTTCAGCCGCGGAAGAGTAGAACTTGAAGAAAGTCGCATTATCCATTATCAGGCGGACAGAAGAGTTACGTCGAGGTGGTCGGATTGCTTTCACAGCCCGCACCTTTGTACGTTTATGAGGAGCCATAGGAGGCACAGTTGGTAGAACAGGTGCTGTGGGAGTCTCATCGGAATTTGAAGCAGAGTCTTCAACCATAGATAATATGACTTGAGTAACATCATCATCTGGATCTGGTACTTTGTCCCAAACAGAGGAAGTTTTCAGAATATCAATAGGAGCTCCAGAAGATGACCCAGCCCTGGTGAATCTCCTGTCGGTTGTTGGATTGAGCATTAATGGACTGGAACGACATGTTAGAGCTGCTGTCTTCTTTTCTGATACCAAAGAGAACATTTTCTCTTTGTTCTTACCCATATTTTCTGAAAAACAGTAAAATCTCAACCAAAATCAACAAATCGAATCAATCTTGAAGTGAAACGAAGCAATACCGTAGAGAGAAGATATGGGTCTTCAATGGAGATTCACAAATTGCACATATATACTAAGTTCACAATGGAAGCAGCTTGAACCCAATGTTGTGTGTGCCTTGAGAGCTTGAGAACCATTGCAGATGAGAAGTAGATGAAGCTTCAGTGGTGATGTCCCTTTAAATCCAATATAAATCCATTGCCCACGATGAAAATGTCTCCAACACAGCTATAGGAGTGATTTAAAGCTTAGGAGTGGACGGATAGAGAGATGTAAGAGGAGCATTGGTGACTAGAGAAAGACACCTACGGATTTTTAATCCCTCAGATGAAAAACATTTTTTTAATTTCCACCCTTTTTATATAAATAATAATACATCAATAATGTAGAGCACAAAGTCCCAAAGCCCCTAAAAGAAGTTCAAACCTTCCTGCATTAAGAGATTTCGTAAAGATATCTGCCAACTGCTTTTTCGTAGTTACATGTGACAAGGTGACTATTTTGCTTTCCACAAGCTCTCGAATAAAGTGGTACTTGTGATCAATATGTTTCATTCTTGAATGCTAAACTTGATTCTTAGACATGTCTATGGCACTCTTGTTATCACATAAGATAATCAACACATTCTGATCATTCGCATAATCTTCTAACATCTGTTTCATCCAAAGAAGTTGTAAATAAGAACTACCTGCAGTGACATATTTTGCCTCAGTGGTTGATAGTGAAATTGAATTCTGCTTCTTGCTATATCAAGAGATCAAATTGTTTCTTAAGAAGAAACAACCTCTTGAAGTGCTTTTCCGATTGTCTAAGTTTCTAGCCCAATCTACATCACTATATCCAGTTAGATAAGATGTCGAGTCAGATGTATACCATATTCTAAAATCAGATGTTCTGCTTACACAAAATTAAAACCCTCTTGACTGCTATTAGATGTGTTTCTTTTGGGTTAGCTTGATAGCGAGCACATATGCCAACGCTGTAACAGATATCTGGCCTACTTATAGTCAAATATAATAAACTTCTGTCATGCTTCAATATAGACTGACATCAAAGCTTTTACTATTCTCATTTTTGTTTAGTTTTGTTGAGACACTCATAGGTGTTCTCATGTCTAGCATTCTCTTTACCTTCCTTTCACCCGTTTGAGTTTTGGCTTGTTATTTTAAGTTGTTATTTGATGAACTCCCACCATGTTGTCTAAACTCGAGTCTGTTCTTTTTCATTCTTTTCAGCCATTTACCAAAATTTTGTGTGAGTAGCACCGAATCTTCAATCTCATCCGATTCATCTCCCGCAACTTTCACATCTTTTCCAGTTTCAACCTGTAATGCCAATCTTTTGCTTCTTTCTTGCTTACCCCTTAAAAGATTCATTTTGAAATTTGTAGGAATTCTAATTACTTTTTCCAATGACAGATTATTAATGTCGTGGGCCTCCTCTATTGCTACAATTTTTGAAATAAATCTTGGAGGTAGTGATCTCAACTTCTTCTTGACTAGTTTCAAATTGGAATATTGCTTTTCGAGTCGATGTGTCAGATTCACTATATCTTGCAGTCTTTCATGAAAGTCCCTAGTAGTCTGATTTTCATCCATCTTCAGTTCTTCAAACCTCACAGCTAACATCTATAGTTTTGACGCTATCACATATTTGGACCCTCCATGAATAGTCTATAAAGCAACCCACACTTCATTAGCTGATTCACAAGCTGATATTATTAAGAAGCGTCCTTCATCAATAGCACTGAATATCGCATGCATTGCTTGTGAGTTTCCAAGTGCACTTTCTTCTTCATCTCTTGTCCATTCAAAAGGATCTTTTTGAACTGCCTCTCCTTTACATTAGTAATCATCGGATGCATCTACCCATGTATTACCAAATGCCAAGCTTTTGTACCCTTAGCTTGGATGAAGACTCTCATATGTGATTTCCATGTAGGATAGTTAGATCAATCCAATAGTGGTGGTCTGGTGATTAATGCACCGTTTCTTGTAGCCATATTATCAAGTTCTGAATCGGTGATATTTCTCTGATACCAATTGAAAAACGGTATAGGGTAGTAGTTTGACAAACTTTTTGATTCATTTCTAGCAAATAAAGAAATCAGAAAAATTAAAAGAACCAAAAATAAATCAACACCGAGATTTGTCAATGCAGTTTGGACACCTTGTCTACGTCTGCGGGGCTCTCACCTAGCTTAATCCTTTCTAACAAGTACAATAGATTTACCCAAGGCTTTACTAAGCCGACACCACTCAACCCTTGACACTATCTCTCAACCTCACTTCCCGTGAAAGTATTTCACATCCAATAGTATGACCACCTTGTACCAACCTCGACAGAGGACTTTCTTAAACAATGTTTAATGAAAAAAATAAATAAAAGACACAAGTATATGAACAATTAATATCAAAATCTGAACACACTTGAGATTGAAACAGAACAACTTTCCTATAGTTTTAGCTCCTCCAAAAGAGATCTGAAAGCTGTTTACACATAATCAGCCCAATTGTAAGCCACTTCACAAATATGACAGTTCAACGTGACCAATCCCCATATGATCAATACAAAATAATGAATCTCCCACTAATATTCACTCCAAAAAAAACGCAGCTGTGTCTCACCAAAACAAGAAACCACGAAGTCAGCACAGGAACGCAATTGAGCACCAACAATAAAAGCAGTGAAGATAGTCGTGTCTCACAAAGCCAGAATTCAATTAAGCTATCTTGCAAAAACACCATTAATGCACCAACAACAAAAGTATTGAAGATTGTCGTCAATTAACACAACAATGACCACACGGCAAAGACCTAAAATTCTTACAAAAAAACCCTTTGCCACACCTCTAAAATTCTAGCAGTACCCCTTAACCCTCACACACGTAATACACCACTAATGTGATAATAATAGACTTTAATTTTGTGTAGGATTCTTTCACAACTATAAGTGTAGCAACCGCATCTATTTGAATCCAAATCCAATTAATATCTTATATGTCTAATTAATAAATAAGATGTTAAAACTAAGTAAATGACATATACTATATATCTTAAAAATATGTATTATGCTTACTGATGCATTTGAAAATAAGCAAACTATCTTCAAAGGAGGAATTATGTTTTGCTACCCTTATTCAAGAAAGATGACCTTCCCCACTATTTCGTGCAAATTTGTGATTGATATAGTTTAAACGTTCTTTTAACGACCCCATTAAGGGATCTGAAGTTGTAAATAATCATTAATATGTAATAAATTAATGCCAGTCAAAAACTTAAAGGCATGCTTTCGCTATGGCGTGATTAGGAAGCTATTTATATAATTAAGATTGAGATAAAGATCAAAACCTCAAGTGTAATCATGATCTCGAGAAAGTAAGTAAAGCAAAGATGTATTTAAAAGAAATCAATTTCGATTTGAATAACTTAAAAAAGAAATAGCCATAATTATTACTTAGAAGCTGTATTTATCATAAAAACATATATGTAACTGAATATACATTATTTTAAAATCGTATTGAAGAGTCTCCTAATACCTATATGTATTATTTTATCTAAGTTAAATATTTTTAATTATTGACAAACATTAATTAGGTGTCCACTTAAATAAGAGTTGGTTTGTTTAAATTAGTTAGTATTAGAGGTTAATTACAAGTCGAAAATATTAAGCATAAAACTCACTACAAAAAAATAAGACAATCTGCGACGTTTTATTAATAAAACGTCACAGAATGTTAAGAATTTTTGCGACGTTTAAAAAACGTCACGAAAAGTTCTAATTTTTTGTGACGTTCTATAAAATCGTCGCAGATTTATAA
>JAOTBA010000008.1:29281513-29293213 GCA_025629845.1 Erythroxylum squamatum | reverse complement strand
AAAAATTCAATATATAATATTAAATAGTTATTAAATAAATAAGATTTAATAATTTTCCCAAATATTAATTATTAAATTAGAATAATAATTCCATTAAAATTCAATTTTTAAACCATATTCGGATTCAAATAAAATTTCAAATTTAATTTTAATAATTCTCACAATTATTGATAATTTCGGATGAATTACACAAATTTAATTACATAAAATTGAAAATTTATTGAAATAAACTTATTTTAATATATTTAAAAAATAAAATTTCAAACTAATAATCGGCGACTTAATCCCAAACGTCGCTGATTGTCAAGCTACAACGACGTCTAATAAACGTCGCACAATGCGTCAGGGTTTCTACGACGTTTAATCCACACGTCGCCCATTCCCTTAAGCTTTTATGACGTTTTCCAAAACGTCGAGAAATAGGCTAGGTTTTCTCGACGTTTTCTACAAAACGTCGACGAAATCGTTTCCTTACTCCACCTTCAACGACGTTTGTTGCAACGTTTTCATAAATGTCACAAATAACAATCTACGACGGTTTTTTAACATTTGTGACGTTTTTAAAACGTCCATAAAGGGGTATTTTTCTTGTAGTGTATATCATATGGAACATCACATCATTGCTATCGTATACGTAGAAGTTGTCCTTGATTCATTATTCTCGTTGATAAACAAAAAAATTAGTGATAGAATCGATACTCCGTATTTTTTTTGTTAAGAAATCATGCTCTAATGAAGCAAAGGCTGTCGTCGATGCATCATATTACTATTGTTGTAAATTCCAACATACGTCGTACTATTTCTATTTGATATCTGTATGCGCAGATTGTTACTTGGCGTACATAAATTACTACATAATGTCTAATTCCAACATACGTCGTACTATTTCAGTTCGATAGGAGAACAAATTCTACTGTCGACTAATTGGTGATGTATCTTTTCTACGTAAAATCCAAAAACATATTCTGTATTTGAGTGTTTTTTTTTTTGAGAAAATCTCGTAAGCAGGTCAAATGGGTACACCTTTTCGAGGGCCTAATTGGCGCACCATCACACAGACGGGTCAAGCGGGCGCACCTCATCATCGAGAGCCCAACTAGTTATCCACCTACAGGTAAAACCCCGGCTGCCCTTCCTAAACCTAAAGCACGGCTTTTCCATTGAGGAAACAAACAGTTTAGTAAGTATGTAATTTGTTTAAATTCAATTTAAGAATAGGCAAGTTTTAATATATATATTTATATAAACATTCCCTCTTTTTTCTAGTTTAATTATAAAGGAAGAGATAAGGAATATATACAAGCAAACAGGAAAAGGAGTAGTAGAGAGTGAGAGAGGCTGACCTGACAATGCTAGTTGGACCTTGAGAGGAGAAACAAGATGATTGAGGCAATAAATAAAGACAAATGATTGCATCATCTGACTGGGAAGGTTTAAGTCTTTTTCTAGAGTTACCAAATGATCAAATACCAAATTTTGTTAATTAGTAATGTCCAAGAAAAAGATGCACAGAAGTAGTCGGCAGCAGATGGATGGAATTAAGGATGGAGGATGGACCAAGAAATTATTAGTAGGCCACGCTTTTAGTGGTCCTAAATCAGATTTAGAAGCTTTGATTGATGTTGATTTTCTCTCTTCCTCTCACTCTGCATAATTCTCTGTCATTAGTACTGATGGTGATTTCTACCCAATTCGTTTGGAATGTAACATACCAACGACATGCCATTAAAATAGTAACTAACCGCAACCTTTCAATTTTGTGTTTTTTATTGAAAAGTTCAAAAGATCATTACGTTTAAAGCATAGTGGAAAAAAGACAAATGGTTTCAATAAGGGTCCTCTTTTACGAAAATATAAAATTTATGAAATCTAAGAGGACCATCTTTGACAATTTCTCTAAGACATCGAAATGAGCAATTTCGGTTTAATATTCTTTACAACTTTTACTTATTGTCTTACCAGCTTAACTTTCGATCTAATTTTTAAAACATTAACTATAACTGATTTAATAATATTTTGAGAAACATTTTCTAAATTTTATGATATTAAATTGTTTAAAGAAAGATAAGTTTAAAAAACAGGTCAAACTTGAGTTCCTATTAAAGAAGAATATTACTAGAATTAGTTATTTAAATTAGTCGGTCAATAATTCATAACTTAGTTGAATCCTTGAATTTCAACTTTCCAGGTAGCAAGGCAGTTCATACTGTTGCCCAAGTTAATATGAATGCTATTAATTATGTCTAGTTATTAACCTTTTTCCACTCACGATCAAGGGCACAGTTATTCTCTAGTATGTATTGGTTCGATTGAAAAGTTAGATTTTTTTTTTTTGCATAATTGGAAAAGTACGAAACAAATTACAGAACTAGTCTAGGGAGGCTGAGCCCAGTCATATCCTCGAGGAGGATCGAGAGATACCCTAAGGGTGCGTTTACAAAAGTGGTAATCTTGAAATCAAAATTAACAGCAAAATGTGCGAGCCAATCGGCACTCCGATTGTCTTCCCTGTAGGTATGGCGGGGTAGGACAACCCAGTTGTGATTTAGTAGCTCGTTGATGCCTATGATGATAGGATTGAGGGATGTAGTGCGCTTAGCGGAATCAGAAAGAATACTTGACACGACTTGAGAGTCTAGTTCTAATTCTACTCGACGGTAGCCCAAGTCCGAGGCCAGATTCAGACCGGAGAAAACGCCCCATATTTCAGCGGCTAGCGAGGAGCACCATCCTAGATTCTGAACAAAGCCGCCTAGCCATGTACCAGCGCTGTTGCGAATAAGACCTCCTGCTAAGGGCAAGTAGGGTGAGCGTTTGCACGCCCCATCTGTGTTTAGCTTCACCCATCCAAGGGTCGGTTTGCTCCAGCCAATAAGTTGCACAAGCCAGGGTCGGTAGCCAGGAAGTGTTCGGCCTTGCCAGACTGAAGCTGATTGTATCTGATGGACATAGGCGAGAATACTGGAAGCTGGGGAAGTCGGCCAGGATGCCTGTGCGTCAAAAAGTGCCTTGTTCCTCCAGGACCACAAGAACCAACAGGCGGTGCCGAAGATTATAGACCAATCGAGTCCGTAGACCAGGCGGTGCCGTTGAAGATTCGTGTGTAGCCAGTCATGAGCGTTGAGAGTAAAAAAGTCCGAAGAGACAACGTGCAGAGGAAATGTTAGCCACATATTACGCACTCTGCGGCAGTCATGCATTATGTGCAGTGAGGACTCTTCGGCTCCTCAGTGATGACACTCAGCTGTTAAGCAAATTGCATGATACTGCATAAATTGTCTATAGTTATTCCTGGATAAAACCAGTTCATTCCAAGTTCAAATAAGTCTTTCATCATCCTGAAGTTCGAGATTTATATTAGCGTGGCATGCTAGTCATATCTATGGAGCAGTTCAAGAGGCTCAGTAGTTCAATTGAATGGCATCTGCTGAAAATTGGTCATTACACAATTATATTTCTTAATCGGGGGCATATATCTCCATGGAAAACTTACAAAATAGTTTATTATATATTTTTTAGGCCAAGTCAGGTGTGCTATACATTTTTGGAGTACTTTTTTTTTGTTTTTTTCCCTTTACCGGCAAGTACAGTAGATTTGAGAATGCATTAACCTGACTTATACCGTTCACTTTCACGAGTGTGTGGAGATCTTGTCCCCGTCATATCACTATCAAGGCTATATGTTTAAGAATTGTTAATGTTCTCCATCGGTATGTAGAAATATCGACTTAACAAAGACTAGCGAGAATACTCAAAAGTAAGGATAAATTAAAGCTAGCCGTCGCAAGCTTCCCCCACTCCCAATTCTTTGAACTAAACATTGGGGCACTCAGGACTACAGTCTTAGATCACTACTAGTTGTTCACGTTGGAAAAATTCGTAGTTTAGAAACTTGATCTTAACTTTGTTAATAATTATGAGCGTTACCTAAATCATCTTTCAATGATCTCACAATATTATCAAATGATTAAAAGATTACTATTGTCCGGAGTTAAGAAACATAATGGTGGTCCAATAAGCTAAAAGATGTAGAATCAAAGCTATTAGGCAATTACAGGATAAGTACCACATCATCGATGGATAAATAATGTAGGGTTGGTAAAAGAGTCTTGGTCCGACTTGGAATTTGATCAAATACAAAAATTTAGTTAGACGCATTATTACCTTTCAATAAATATATATGTTGAACATCAAAGATTGATTTAGAACTTTAAAGCTTTTTTTTAATGCAAATATCAAGCGTTTAAAGATCTTATATGATACTAAAGTTCAAAATAATTAATGTATTAAAATTTGATCAATTAATTCAAACAAACTCATATCAACAATATAATTTAAAGAGATAAAGCAAGAGATGCATCATTATCAGATCAAGAATATAATATAAGAATATTAACTTAAACAAACTCATAATGGATATTATAATTTAATAAGATAAAAGAAGAGATACATCATAATTAGATTAACAATATAATATAAGAAGATAAGGGGAAAAAAAAGAAACAATCATAGATCAACAATATGATGTAAGAAAATAAGGAAAGAAACACATATTAAATTTTTTTGTACATAATAATAACTCAATTTTGTCGGAATGTATTTTCATTCCTAAGAGTAAACTCACACAATACTTTAAATCCAAAATTTACAAATACCATATAAAATTTACACACTTTTCTTAAATTTAGATACAATAATAATTAAAAAAATTAACGTACCCCGTGCACAAAGCTACCCGCTTTGTGAGGGTCAGGGGAGGGTCATCAATGTGCACAATCTCCCATTTATAATTTTTACAAGGAGGTTATTTCTGTGAACGAATCAGTGATTTTATAATCACAAATGAGCAACTTTTACTAATTACTCTAAAGCTTTGCCTTTAGATACAATAATAACAATAATAATGAAAATATGCTAACTTTGTAAACAGCCTTAACAATTTAATAATGATATTGTTTCTCACTCTACAAATGCAATATCAATCCTACTAAGAGTAAGACTATTCATCCTGGTATATGAATCCTGATGACTTGAGAACAATTTCAAGGTACATTTATCAATGATCTTAACAAAAGTTAATATTTTTTACCCAAAAAAAACAAAAGTTAATATTTTGTTAGAATCATCACCTTGAATTCAATCAATCTATAGTTTACAAAATATATACTGCTTGTAAATTAAAGGAGATATGATTTGCTGAAAAGACAAAGAACCAGAGGGCCATTTTCTTCTGACTACGAGACCTTTATAGGATTCAAAAGATCTTCCTTTTCTCTTTTCCTTTTTTTTTTCTCATCACTTTTTCCTTCTGTTTTGAAAAAGTAGCTATAAAAGATGGTCCCTTGACAAGGATCAGTGGCATATTCAGGAATGGATGACTGCAACTTTTATTCCTGCATTCAATGGCACTAACTATGCAATGTGGCACAACTTAATTGTCATATGTAGCTTCTATCTGTACTAATTGAGCAATAAGAATACAATAAGCTCATGTTGACATGAAACGACACTATTTTGTTATACACAGATCTCCAATCCGATCGGAATACAAACAATTCTAGCTAATTGAACATCTTAAAATACAAAGTAAATGAAATCAAAACCTGGCCTACCAACTCCATCCCTTCACTTAAGAGGTTAACTAGTGAACTAATTAGTTAGAGAAAGATTAAAGGCCTAGAACGATATAAAAGTAGTTTCATATACACACTTAAAAGTCTAGTCAATACTGCGCAACTTCCAAACCAAACGATACTAATTTTCCTAACTGTTTTTTAATAGCTATGGCGAGGGATAACTAAATTTCCACACGGAGTAACTTAGGCTGGCAAGTAGGCAACCAAAAGAAGGTGATCGAAAGTTCTCTCTACATTTTGAGGTGGAAAAGCCATGATATGGACTGATGAGTGTTGGGGTGGTGCGCGAGCACAAGCCATGAAACTTAGGGCCTGTATCAGCTTTCCAGCTAAGCTCGACGTCTTCAGCAATCCTTCTTGCATCGATGGACGCACCAAGCAGACCACGCTTGGTAAAGCCGACTGCATACAGTCCATTTTCACCTTTCCATCCATTTGGGAATGGCTGGCGTGGCAGTCCATTATTTTGGCAGAACATGCTGGTCTCCTGAGCATTTCCAAAAAAAAAAAACAAAGTCTTCTGATTAGCCAATTTTATTCAAATGTTTCAATTTATCGGGCTAAGCTCAAAACTCAAATCAAAGAGGTCACCTTCAGCCAACGCGGCACATTGCTTTTGTAGCCAGTGGCTAGAATGATAGCGTCATATTTCTCTATAGTCCCGTCCACAAATTCTACTGCACGTTGTGTCAGTCTCTTTATTCCCCGGCATATCTACGAGTCAAAACAATTGTATTCAGGCTAAAACCTATATATAATACCACTTCTGTTTATTTTACCTGTCTTTATATATTACACGTCCAATCGAATACAGATTTGATTGATTAACAAGATTCTATCATATTATCTACAAACATAAATGCAGCTGAGATAATTATGTTTCATATGATTGTCACGTGTATATAAGGGCAATTATTGTTCATTATTATGATAATTTATGATCAATGCATCTAAATCTATGCAATCGTCTTAAGTTATACTAGGAAACTTCTTCTTTTGTTTTTTTGGGTTTAACAGTAAAGTGGTGACGGACACGCCAGCTTTAATTGATACTGATTAAACTCTTGTTCTAGTTCCAAACTACAAGGGATTAAAAATCCAAACCTTGATGTCGCCCCTTTTGATCTTGGCGAGAGTCCCGACATCCAATACAGGTGTTTTGCCAGTGGCGTTTTTGAGCTCGATAGGGCCAAGCTTAGGGCGATGAAGGCCAAAGCGGCTAGTGTCGCCAAGCATGAAGCGCGAAACTAGCAGTAAGATTTGATCAACCATGCGCACAGGAAGCCATCTGAGGAGGCACATGGACAATCCAAAAGTTGATCTACCTAGCATCTTCTGAGGCAAGACGTGCACCTGCAAAAGAGGCCTGCTTAAAAAGCTAAAAGGGAGAAAAGGTAGTAAAGATGGTGAGATGTTTAAAAAAATCCTCACGCCTCTCTCATCCTGTACATTTTTGCATCTTTCAGGACGTGACTGTAATGCTATCATCATACTTTGGCATCTCCACGTTTGTCCATAGGATAGTAAATACAGAAAACTTTTATTTATAAACAGAAGCCTGGGGGATATGGATTCTTCAGATGGCTAGTGACCTTTAGAACTGCTACGCATGCAAACATTTTCCAATAAAGTTAGAGCCAATACATGCATATCTTTGAAGCAAAACCTCGTTCAATTTTTTTTTTTTTTTTTTTGACGCTTGTGAACCTAGATGAAGTATGTTCTAAGGTAACTTCAGTACCAGACCACATTCCAAGCAAGAATCATTTTTTAAAAATAACAAAAAGTGAGGCACATATTGACTGTGGAAGGTTAAACCTTCTACATATAGCTGCCAAAAGAATATAGCACAAGTTGAAGCTTTCTTGAAGTTCTATTTCTATAACAGGTCTAAGTTCGTTAGTTCTTCAAAAGTTTGAAGAGGAATCGACTCTTTCAGACAGAGAAAGATAATTAAAAGAAAATGATTCCAAAAACGGAGTAGGAGCCAACAAACCAAATCCCACTTTAGGTAAGATTTGTTTGGTACACACACCGAGGGAAGGTTTAGGCATGCTCACCGAGTCTCTAACCACGAGCGAAGGGCAAGCGTTATGATTGCATAGATCTAGACAAACTTCCATGCCTGAATTCCCACAACCAACGACCAAAACTCTCTTCTCTTGAAACAAATCACCGGTCTTGTACGAGCTCGTATGGACGATAGGCCCTTGAAATTGGTCCATCCCCTCGATTTGCGGCACAATCTCCTCAGCATTTTCTCCAGTGGCCACAATCAGAAATCGACTTACGTACTCAGCCTCCTCCTGTTTCGGCCCTTTGGTCTTAACCCTCCAAAGCTGACAAAGGTGATCAAATTCTGCACTCACTACTGTGCAATTCAAAACTGTTTCGATACTGAAATGGTTCTTATAATCCTCCAAATAGGCTATGAACTGTTGTTTTGTTGGGTAAGCCGGGAAATTTGATGGGAATGGCCTGCGAGGAAGTTGACAGAATTGTCTCGGGAGATGAAGACGAAGACGATCGTATGTTTTGAGCTGCCACAACGAAGCCACACAATGAGCCCTTTCAAGAAGCAAGCTAGGAACTCCTCTTTCTTTAAGGCAAGCAGCCGTGGCTAGACCTGATGGTCCTGCACCAACTATGAGAGCACCAGGCACCCTTCTGCACCTTACACTCATATTCTTGTTTAAATGATCTTGGACTCCTTTCCATTCAACTTCTTTCCAGGAGCCCATGAACCGTAAATTAGCTAAAACTAATGAAAGAAAAAAGGATGAAAGTAAACGGTGACAAATATGGTTACTGTTCAAAACTTACCGAACTCAGTCAGAAGAGGACGATAGAGAACTTCCCAATTTTATGAACTCTCTATATATCTTCTGAAGTTCGAGATTGATGAGAGAATGACCATGTATGATCATCTTATCCAGAAAGAGATGTGCAATCGAGGACTTCTATGTGGATTCCTAAACTTGCGGAGACATAGATTTAGAGAAAGTCTTATCCACTTCAAATTCAAACATAACAAATAAATTCTGATTTATGCAAAAGGAGAAACAATAACTAAAGGATTTTGGTTTGGTTTCTAATACTGAAAAAAAGGATTGACAGGTTGTGAGATTATTAACTGTAGAACTTGTAGAGTGATGTCTAAAACTTATAAAAAGGAAGAGGAAAATCAGAATTGGACTGAACTAAAGGAGGGCTTCAATCCAGTATTTATATTTGCGGAATGGAGCGTAAAGCACATATATATATATTAGCAATAACTACTACCTTTAACCAACAACATTCTCCAAATTTCTTAAAAAAAAAAAAAAAATTCTCCAAACGAAACCAACATTCCAGCTGCAAGGACAAATATCTTATTGAGTTCTATTGATGACATATCTTAATCATTCTCTGAGGATGGCGGGGATTACACTTAGGTGGTCAACTGCATGGAATTTCCTTCTTTTTATTAAAAAAAGTTATATATAACATATATAACTCCCACATGCTGTAGATATATAAATCTAGCTCTTTTACTATCATGGAGATAGAACCTCTAGATGGAAACTCTTCTGATCCTATTGGTGATAGCTTTATTGGCAACTCCCCAACTCAACCCATTTGAGTTTTAACCCTTTCCATTCTACTCAAAGATAGTGCTAAAGAGTCTACATACAAATCTAGCGGAAGCTGTTTGAATTTCTTCGTAATCGAATCACGAGTGCAGCGGAAAATAAAATTTTTTACGGATTCCGAGCGGATCCCGATAATTGAATAAACTTGAATAAAAATAAAACGATTTAGAAATCGTACCTTGTTCGCTTTTCTGTTGAAAAATCTTTGAAACCTTTTCTGATTGTTCAATCACGAGCTGTTCAAGTGTCCAGCCTCTAATGGTATCCACAGAGCAATTCTCAAATTGTTTTGAGAGAAAGAAGACAAAAAATGCTAGCTTACAAAAAGCTCTTCCCTTTAAAAAGAAAAATCATAAGAGTTTTTTTTATTAAAATTAAACTTCTTTAATTATAATTAAAATCAATATCAAAATATAATTAATTTAATTTTAATAAAATCAAATATTTCATATTTGATCTCCAAAGTTTCTCAAACCTTATAATTAAGTCCAACTTAATTAAATTATTTTTTCTTTCACAAATTACTCTTTGATTATAATTAAGTCCAACTTAATTAAATTAATTTTTCTTTCACAAATTGCTCTTTGATGTGTTTCCCAATAGGTTTCTAATAAATTGACAATGATTAAAAATTCTAATTCTAATTCACAATTAGAATTAGATAAATTAAAACTTCTTTTAATTTATCTTTAATTCTCCAATTAAACAATTCATAATCACAAATCATGATTGACATTTAGCAATATGTCATGATTACCCAAATATCAGGAATGTCAAAGTGATTGACTTAACTTGTCCATACATGACTATGATGTATAATTTAATCATTTTGTCATTCAATATTCTAATTAGACAGAGTATGGATATATTGTCTACTCTTATCATCCAATCATCTTCGTTATTGCTAATTAATAATTGATTTATAATTGAAATTTGAAAACAACTTTTCAAATGTCAATTCACTCTTGCCAGAGAATTCCATAAATTATTACTAATAAAGAACAATAGAATATTTTCTCTAATTACTTTAGAGTGGCGAATTATATATTGACTTACTCAACTATCTCCATATGGTTTATACTGTATCTAATTACTACTGACTGAATTATCTTAAGATGATTCATAAGTAGCTTCAAAACATAGTAATTCCCACAAGAGCTACCTTAGTAATCTCAAGTTTGAGGATCAATTATACAACCATCAGTATGAGATAATCCATAGACATATAAGTAATATTCTATCCGGAATTATCATAATCGAGTCAGTTTAGTGACTTATTCTCTAATAATCACTCACACATTAGTTTAAGTATCTCCATATTTTAATTTATGAGATCAATTACTTTCTACATTAGAAAGAAATATAATATGTGCTAGTTTTACCGTTTCAACAATATCCCGTCTTGATGAAACTACAACGAAAAACATTTAGAAATAATACATAAGTGTAAATTGAATCTTATAATTATGATCTTATCACAATTTCAATTACATAGTAATTATTCTAAAGATTTTACCTTTATTATTAAAACATAAAATTAAATTAATACATAAAGATAAATAAAGCCTTTTTATTAATTAAAATATTGTCATATACTAATTTGCATTCAATTAATTGGCTGCAAGGACATAAACTAACAATTAGATTATCCGTTAATGGCTTCCACAACTCTGCAAGATGCAGCATTTTCGTATCCCATATTTAGCTATTATTGCTATTCATTCCATATTTAGCCTTCTTCCTTCTTAGTCTTTCATGTTCTCTTTTTAAGCTCTTCAGCTCAAATTGGATGAAGCACAAATCACAAATCCAGGATCTAAGGAACGTTCAATATTAGGCAAGAATGACAAAAACAACTCAGAAGATACTTCCGCCACACCCATATAATTTAGGAAGGATTGGGGGTGATAAGGAATGAGTTTGATCTTCACAAGCACTTGCTTGAATGAAAACCAAGTCTTTAAAGAACACCAATGAAGGATTTCTCTAAAGTAGTGCAAAAGAACATTCAATTTTTTTTTTCTGAATATTGAATGAATGAAGTATGCCTACAAGACACGAAATAAAGAGTATTAGGCTCAAACCTTCCTAACAAGTATGCCTAAAAGAACAAACTTCTTAACAAATAAGCTTAAAACAAGCTTACTAGGCTCAAACAAACCCAAGAACGTAACTAGGCTTATTTAAGACTAGAATCCACTTATTAAGTCCTAAATAGCATAACTAAAAGTTCTAAATAAATAAAATAAGAAGCCCAAGCAATTAGCCTGAAGATTTTTTTTTTTTTTTGCTGAAAAGGAAAGAAGAACAAGTTACAAAATGGGTCGGGGAAAACAGGTTCCCGACTGGTCCTCAGCGAGGATAAAATGACACCCTAGTGGGGGCTCGTCGAAATAAGTGACTCCTATAGCAAAATGGGTGGCGTGGTGTGC
>JAOTBA010000008.1:29249076-29266104 GCA_025629845.1 Erythroxylum squamatum | reverse complement strand
TTTGTCATATATATTGATATGAATAGGTTCTGGTTACCCTGAGAACCGAACCTGAAAATAGGTTAACCGATCCTATAAATTTTTTAGGTTCAAGTTCAGGTTCAGGTTCGTGAAATTGCCGAACCTGACATTCAGGTTCAGGTTCAGGTTATTTGTGAACGGATCAGGTTATCCTACCATGAACACCCTTAAACTTAAGACATTGGAGTACAACTTTCTAGAAGAAAGTGTTGCCTAATTTTGTCATTTACCCTATCAGATTAATTATGCAAAGTTGATCCGAAATCATATTGGTAGAAAAATTTAAAGTGGTTAATTAGGTTATGAAATTAATTTCATATTGTTTTATTTTTGTCCAATTATAAGTACAAATGATATTAATGAGGCTTTGATATCTGATTGATTTGATGATAAGAATTACAATAAGATACCTAAAATTGTCATTGAGCATGCATTGTGCATATTTTATATAAGTACATGTGCATAAAGGAATACTTATACATTTGTGCAAAAATGTGATATTTATAAATATGTGGTGTATGTTATAGAGGGCACATCGGACGCTAGTCAGACAATGCCCGACCATCCAGCCAATAGCTTTTGGAGCATACTGTGAGTCAACTTAGATAAATTTTCTAGGATTGATTTGATTTGATTTGTTAAGCTTCCAATTATTGAACTGTGGCGATTTGTTTCTGAATTCCGGACTTGAAGTTCGAGGAGTAAATATTTGGGATTGTATTGAAAGTGCTCTAATTTGTTTGATAATTCTGATTGGATTATGCTATGTGAATTCTCAACGAAAGTTAAATTCCGGGCTTAGGGCTGATGATTATGAAATTCTGATTGTGCTTTATAAATGATTGTGATACATGGTAAATTCTGAACTGATGCATTTCATAAAATGCATGCTCAGATAATGGCGTTGTGACCGGAGTAGCCAGTATAAAAGCGTTTGCACGTAGAGCTTTGATCTGTGATATATGATTCTGTGTATAGAGCTATGCTCCGTGATATATGTTTCTGACTGAGCCTAATGGGCCAGTATTTGTATATGTGATAGGCACTCGATCACAACAATAATAACGAATGTGGAGTCTCATATGCATTTGTACTTGTTTATCTATGATCTGATTTGCAATGATTAAATGATGTGTCATGACTGTGTGATTATTTGGAATATATATGTTCTGTATGAATAATTGCGAAATATGTGTTTTGTGTATATGAATCTGGTGAAATCATCAATGATGGTTCACTCATTGAGTTCGCAAAACTCATAAAAATTACAATGTGCTTTTTTCAGGTACAAGACAAAAGACTTAGTATTTATTCTAGATTAGAAGAACATTTTGGACTAAGTTATGGCTTAGAGGTCTGTCAGCTGACGTCAGAGAGTTATAGCTTTTATTTTGTAGTTTTTGCTAGCACCTATATGAGGTTTTGTAAATATTTGTTTAATGGAGACAGTGTAAGCTTTGTGAATGAATGCAATGAATGGTTTTAAAATTTTGATGACTTCTGATTATGTTAGATGATGCCATGTGTAAGTTGGATTTGTTTTTGCTCTAACATACCATTATTATAGGACATGTAATTGAATATTCCTGAATGTTTGGGTATGTACCCTATGGTAGTGGGATGTTACACCTTTGAAGCTTGAAGACCTTCTTCTTCTAAGATAAGATTCCTTATAGCATCTTTTATCATCTTGATACTCTCATCATGAGTTAAATGCATCTTTATATGCTCCCAACTCTTAGGTAATAAATAGATCACAACTTGAACTTGCTCATATGATAATTCATTACCAACACCATGCAACTCACTTGTTAGATTTGACATATACCTCAAATGCTTTTGCATTGTGTGATCCAACCGTTTCTTATATGTGTTAAACTTAATAGTGAGTGACCTTACCTTGGTTATTGAGATGCCTCTAAAATGTGTAGCTGAAGTGGACCACAAATCCTTAGCATTATCATATCTAAAAAACTCATTTATGATATCATCATCCATACTGGTAAGTAATATAATACAAGCCAATGAGATATTTTCTTCCAAATTTTATAAGCATCATGATCCCTTTTTATGTTGGGTTGTATTGCCTTCCTCGGGAACATCCACGGTTATGTTTAATGGTTTAAGAGCCTCTTGCTCTTATAATATATATAGGATTTTCATGTTGTAAATTTGATAGTTGTCCTATTTAATTTCTAGCCCTTTTGAAGTTTAACTGCAATATTCTTTAATATAGTAGGTATATGGAAGCAAAAAGTTTCTACATAAAGAACTAGTATACTTACCCATTATTGTTATTTATTATGCAAACAATTAATATAACCAAGTACAAGGAAACACTTAGCTCCAGCTTTTTATGTAAATAACCATTCAGACCAAAAATGTGGTAAAAGGAGAATGGTAATTAACTATAAAGAACTAAATAAAGCTACTATAGGAGATGCATACAAATTACCTAGAAAAGACTATATCATTAATAGACTCAAAGGACATCATTGGTTTACCACATTAGATGCTAAATATGGTTATTGGCAATTAAGATTACGCGAAGAAACAAAATCATTAATGGCTTTTACACACCTCCTAAAAAACATTATCAATGGAATGTATTATCTTTCGGATTAAAGCAAGCACCCTGTATTAACATAATGATAAGTCGTCTCATCTATGTCGTAGCTCGTATAAATTTAGTTGTCCTCATTATGATAAACATTTTTTTGAAAACACATTTTTAAGAATTAGAAGTCACTCATATAGCCAGAAATATTCAAATAAATAAATGAATTTATGCTTGAAATAAAAGCTATAATCATTATGATTTACTCAAAATCACAATTTCAATGCCGTATGAACAAATTGTACTTAAATCATAGTTATTTCATTTTAATTAGGAACACATTTCTAATTATTATGGAACCAATCAAATTAAATTGTTAATTAGAAACTTATTATAACTCTCATTACATTAATAATGTCAGCTTATTTAATTTATATTATTTAATCAAAAACTATTTCTAATTATTATATATTATATTTATTTAGAAATTTGTTCCTAATTATTGTTCAATTTATATACTTACTAATTTAAATTTAATTAGAAACTTATTTGTAATTAATATTGAATTAATCAAAAAATTTATAGTTCACTAAACAATTTATTTTTAAGTATCATTAAATTTATAAGATAATTTTTATGAATTTAAAACTTATTTCTAAATTTGATTTACGGGTTTTTATAAGTTCAAACTTATAGCCCAAAACATTAATAAAAGTTTGGCTCATAGTTTGTTATAATAATAGGGTCATATTATGTTCTTAATGACCCATTTAAATGGGTTCAAGTATCAATCCAAATACCAGCCTATAATTTGGTTCTTGACCCACCAAAATGGTCCATGCTATATAAGCTTAAGTATGTAACCCTATACACATTGTCAGAGCCGTTGTCGTCTTCAAGTTCCAACCTGTTAGGAACCTTGGCGGTGGCGATGGAAGAAAAAATGAAGACACAAAAGGGGCATCCACAACATCCACAGGCGGCGGTCAAGCGCGATCCAAAAGATTGTGTTGCATTAGAATTTATATATATGAATAACTTACTGATAACATTAACAGGCTGTTTGAAAGAGGGTAAATTAATTGAATTCAATTAACTTGTTTGGAACTAAAATAAAGTAATGAATTGAATTCCCAATCCCTTTGTTAATTCAATTCACGATATAATTCACGTTAATTAAACCCAACAGTTGCATCTACCCACGATGTTGATAGATCACCCATCTTCTGTATCACTTCTCTTAATCTGACGGTCTTTCTCATCAATCTAAGACCGTCTCTCTCACACCCACTGCAAAATGGATATCTTGAAAACTGACTCCCCTCTTTCCTGTCGTATCGTTCGCGCCTTCTTGGATTTCCTTAACTCTGGTATTACCTCTCTCTCTCTCTCTCTCTTTGTCTCTTCCCAATTCTTGATTCTTATCAGTTAGAACAAGCTGTCATTGTTTGCTGACGGTGGTGATTTTGGTTGTTTTGTATAGTGGAACATGCTACTGGGGTTGATAGTGAAGGCTTAGAGGTTGCTAAGGAATGCTTTACTGAGGCCTTTTAGGCTTAACTTACCGCCCTCTCCTGATGCCTCTGTTGAACCCGGCTTGTTGGCGACAATATTTCGCTCATTGGAAGCCAATTATCAGCATAAGATTAGTTTTGATGGTGCCAAGATTGTTGCTGATGTTAATAAAAATTAATTAATTTATAAAAATTGAGTGATTAATTTATGTGTTATGATACATTTTACAATAAATAATAAAAATAGCATATAAATGTGTTAGGGATAAATGTGTCATATGAAATAATTGAATTCAATTCTAATCTTATTGGATTTGTTCCAAATAGCGTAATTGAATTCAATTCTATTATTACTGGATTTGTTCCAAACAGTGTAAATTGAATTCAATTCAATTTCATTAATGTAATTGAATTCAATTCGTTAATGAATTCAATTCGTTGTGTTCCAAATAGCCTGTAATAAGAATTGTTAGGTAATTATTAAATCAATTTGTATTAGATATTCATTAGCTTTTGCTTGAATAACTTGGAGTTTTATCACTATTAGTATTCAGTACAGTACTTCACGATACATTCAGTTATATTTAGACTAATTGTTGGATCCATGCACGCGTATGCAGAAGAAAATAAATGACATCGATGGTTGTTAGAAGAGTTGTAACAAACTAGCTTTTAAAAGTTTTCAAAATTTTTCCTTTCCCGCTCAGTTTAAGTTTACAGCAGCTATATATACAAATAGCTCTGTTTCTGTATTTCTTAAGACGTAATGAATAAAATTACGCTCTCCTCAAAGTTCTTTCCTCTTTTCTTCATGATATCAGAGCCATTGCATTTGTGTGACTCTAAAGTGAGCTATGGTCTGGAGGAGTTATGTCCAAGCCTTACAGACACAAGAAGTAGAAGGGTCCAGATCAAACTTAGAGGAAAGGAATAGAACTATGGATCAAAGATCAGATCCATATGTGGATAATGCTAGTCGAGGGATCCCACAACACAGTCGTGAGTTCACAAATAGCAACAATCCAGGTTTGATTCTCGTAAGCTCAGTATTAACCGGGAAGAATTTTATTTCATGGAAACGGTATATGTTGCTGGCGTTAAGTGCCAAAAGGAAAACCAGTTTTATTTTGAAAGATGAAGCACCAGATGTTAATTCCGAAGAGTATATGCAGTGGAAAGAATCTGATGACCTGGTTTTTTCCTGGATTATAAATTCTTTGTCAAGGGAGTTAGCAGACATTTTTTTATTTGCTCCATCATCTAGGGAGCTGTGGAAAGAAATTGAGTAGCAGTATGGAGAAAGCAACAGTCTACTCATATTTCATCTCCGTAGAGAAATCTGTGCGTCACGACAGGGAAGCCTGTCCATAGTGGAGTTTTTCAACAAAATCAAAAGAATGTGGGACGAGTATGCTATGCTAAAACCTACAACTGTATGCAGATGCGGAGGTTCCCGAATTATAGCGCAAGAGATTTGTCAGGAGGAGCAACTCATGCAGTTTCTCTCAGGATTGAATGCAGATTTTGATCATGTTCGAGATCAAATTTTACTCATGGATCCCCTTCCATCTGTAAACAAAACTTATTTGATGCTTCTCAAAATTGAAAAACAGAGGAATGTAGTGCTGGATACACAAAATGACTTTGTTAACTCTGCTACTTTTACCAACAGATCCCAGAGCAATCATCTTGACAGTGGAAGTACGAAGAAAAATGGCAAAGCAAGTAAGAACAAAGAGGATAAATATTGCACGTTTTGTAAGAAGGGAGGACACGAATGATCTGATTGTTTCAAGTTGAATGGCTATCCCGACTGGTATAAAGGCATGAAGGTCACCAACAAGTCCGGGAAATTTGCAGCTCAAGCCAACATGACTCACGAGGCACAAACACCACTGGAAGCATCCGACTCAGAGTCATACACGGAGCAAGTTTGCAACACAGATATACAGATGATGATCCAAAAGGAGATTTAGAAAATTCTGAAAGGAAAAATAACACAGGAAGGAGGTTCCAGTGGTGTAGAGTTTACGGCATTTGCAGGAGCATGCGCAGGTAAATCACTTTTTCAATATGATTTTATCAGCCTCGAGCCATGGATTATAGATTCAGGGGAAACAATACATATGAGCAATTCCCTATCTCATATGACGAACATCACGAAATTGCATTGTCCCAAGAGCATGTACTTACCAGATGGGTCGATTAAAGCTGTGACTTACATTGGAGATGTGTCTTTTAGTCCAGAATTTCAGCTAACGCAAGTCCTTTATGTGCCACAGTTTAAGCACAATCTGTTATCAGTTAGCAAATTGTTCAAGGATCAATGCTTGCATGTTTCTTTCTTGCCTAAGCATTGTATATTACAGGACCAGAAATGTGAAAGGGTGATAGCAGTTGGGAGTTTGCTCAAAGGTTTATATTGCATCGATCAGTCCTCTTTTGATTTGTCAATCTTGCAACAATTTAACAACAGATCTTATTCAGTCTTTTCTGTAAATAATAATCTAGACGGTAGCTATGAGCTTTGGCACAAACGTTTAGGATATATGTCCACAGAAAAAATGCAGCATGTGTACAAATTTCAGAATTTAGATCAGTTGGGTGTTTGTGATATTTGCCACAAAGCAAAACAAACACGAAAAACTTTTTGTAACAGCAAAATACAATCACAAAAATCTTTTGAATTGTTGCATATTGATTGTTGGGGACCATACAAAAAAAATCTCTAACTGGCGATAGCTATATGCTAACTATTGTGGATGATTTTACAAGAGCAGTGTGGACAATTCTGTTCTGAAGCAAAGATCAGGTTGTTCAATTAATCGAAGGATTTTTTAAAATGATTCAAACACAGTTTGCTACGTATGTGAAGATGATCTGGACTGATAATGGGACAGAGTTCACTGGACATAACATGCAACTTCTCTTACGTAACCATGGAGTGATTCATCAGAAGTCATGCCCGTATACCCCACAGCAAAATGGGGTTGTCGAAAGACGGCATAGGTCACTCCTCACCACAGCTAGAGCTTTATTAAAGCAAGCTAATTTGTCAACCAAGTTCTGGGGAGAAGCTTTACTCCATGCCACTCGGTTACTCAATATTTCCCCAACTAAAGTATTAAACTGGAAAAGTCCACATTAGGTGTTGTACAAAAGGATTCCTGATTATGCTCAGTTAAAAGTTTTCGGTTGCCTGGGATATATGTCCAACACTAACCCACGTAAAGACAAGTTTGATAACAGGTCTTTTCCAGGACTCTACTTGGGTGTTTTGGGTAAAATATGCTCCTGATGGTTCTGTCTCTCGTTACAAAGCCAGGTTAGTAGCTCGGGGCTTTGATCAAGAATTTGGAACTGATTATCATGATAGCTTCTCACCTATTACGAAGGTAGTCACTGTTCGAGTGTTCTTAGAAATAGTAGAAGCCAAATGTTGGCCATTGCACCAGATTGACATAAACAATGCTTACTTGCATGGGATGCTTGATGAAGACATCTACATGCTTCCTCCAGATGGCTACGCTACAGCCCGAAAGGATCAGGTATGTAAACTTTCCAAATCCTTATACGGTTTGAAGCAAGCAGGACGACAATGGAATAAGGTCTTCACTGATAAGCTCATTCAGCTGGGTTTTGTCAAATCAATTCATGATTATTGTCTTTTTACCCAAACAACGCCAACAGATTTCTTAGCCCTTATTGTATATGTTGACGACATCCTCATCACGGGCACTTCTGTTTCACTAATTCAGAGTGTGAAGCAATCGTTGAATGATTGTTTCACTATCAAAGACATGGGTGAGGCAAAGTTTTTCCTTGGAATTGAATTAGCCCGATCACAACAAGGGATGTTAATTTCACAGACCAAGTACATACGAGACCTGGTTCAAACAACGGGATTATCACACGCCCAACCTGTGGCTAATCCGTTTCCTTAAGGAGTGCAACTGTCAGCTGATTCTGAAGCATATTCCAATCCCGAGCGTTATCGCAGTTTGGTGGGTAAATTGTTATACCTCGGCTTCACCAAACCTGATGTTTCGTTCGTAACCCAGCAATTAAGCCAATATATGACAGCTCCCACAAAGCTCCAGATGGATACAGCGTTGCATGTTGTTAAATATTTGAAGGGCACCGATAAGATGGGGTTGTTTTACACAGCTGATAACACTTTTGACTTACGAGCATATTGCGACTCTGATTGGGGAAGTTACAAAATCACAAGACGATCGGTCACAGGATATTGTGTTTTTCTTGGACGTTCTTTGATTTCATGGAAATCAAAGAAACAGAACACCGTCAGCAAAAGCTCAGCAGAGGCAGAGTATCGTGCAATGGCCACCACGTCTTGCGAATTAAAATGGTTAACCTACCTTCTCGATGAATTCAAGATCAAGCCAAGCTTGCCTATACCTCTATTTTGTGATAACCAAGCCGCCATCCACATTGCAGCCAATCCAGTATTTCATGAACGAATGAAACACGTTGACCCACGAGGGCTGTGGTGGAACGGCAAGGGGCTCCTCCATCCTTAACCAAGGTCTCGAGTTCGAGTCTTGGGAATGGAGTCGCTTTAAATACTTGTGAGGGAGAGCTTTGCCGCCCGAAAGGGTCCTACCCGGCTCAAATCCGGACTAGTCAGTTGCCCATGTGGTGCCGGATACCGGGTGGTTTAACCAAAAAAAATGAACGAATGAAACACGTTGATATAGATTGTCATATTGTCAGAGAACATCTGATTTCTGGTTTCATCAGCATGCCTTACACTTCTTCCGTTAGTCAACTTGCTGATCTTCTCACCAAGTCATTAACTTCTACACAGATGCATTCCGCATTAGCCAAGATGAAGCTGTTTCACTGTACTTCATCTTGAGGAGGGGGTGTTGAGTCCATGCACGGTTTCATGCACGCGCATGTAGAAGATAAACAATGTCGAGGGTTGTTAGAAGAGTCGTAACAAGCTAGTTGTTTAAAAGTTTCAAAATATTTTTGTTTCCCGCTCTTTTGTAAGCTTTCAGCAGCTATATATACAAGCTCCCTGTTTCAGCATTATTAAGGCGTAATAAAATAAAAGTTACGCTCTCCTCAATGTTCTTTCCTCTTTTCTTCATCCTTAATGTTCTTTCCTCTTTTCTTCAATAGTAAAGAGACTGTTTCTGATAGACCCACATGCAGATGTGGCGATAAAAAAAGTGATGCAGATATTTAAAAAAAAAGTGATATGAAGATATTAAAAATATATATATATATATATGTATATATATATATAGAAAAAAGAACAAAAATAAATAAAAAATAAAAAACAAAACTTTAAAAAAAGTTACATATATGCAAGTCTAGAAGATACAGTTTTAAGAAATTTAGAGGACAAATATACCTGATATATTACAAAGCACTGCTTATACCTGATATATTACAAAGCACTGCTTATACCTGATATATTGCAAAGTTCTGCTCACCGTTTATCGAATTGTAGGTGCATCCTTGCACAGGGCCATAGCTGGACTCAAAAATTTGGATAGCTGGCGGCTGAGGCGGTGGCGGAAACAGAAAAAGGGTAGGAGAATCCAAAAGGTAAAAGGTAAAGAGCATAAGATTTGAGAAGAGAGTAGAGATTTGAAAAAAGAGACCACCTTCATCCTTATTTCAGTTTCAAATCCCTAATTAAATAAACAAGCTGAAGCAACTCCACATTCACATAGCTGCAAAAGTCAACTAACTACACATCACCCTTGATTTTCTGCGACTCTTAGTAAATTCAATATCTATTCTTAAAACCTAATACATTTTTTTGTGAATTGATCAAACATGTCAGCACAAAGAAAATAGTTGGTGACCATTAAGAAAGGCCTACTTGAGAATAATTTTTTGTATATCTTTCTACAATTTTTATATTTTGAAAATAATTCGCTTACGTGAGATCTGTAGGCTTATCTTTTTACTCTTACATGTTTGTCAAGAATATTTAATATTTATAGTATAAATTCCTATAAAAAATTAATATCTATCACTCAAAGCTTTATGCAACATATGTATTTCCGAATATTGTCCATCATTCACATGGTCTCTTTTAAATATTTCATTTTTGTCAGTTGACTTCTTATATTTGAGGTTTAAAGTTTGAATATGTAAAAGAATAATTCAAGAAACTTACTCTTCATACGTTCTCAAGTGAGTAGGAATAAAAATAGAGGTTAAAGATAAAAGAGAGCACATTGGTACTTTACGAAATCTAAGATCTCATTCATTTTCTCTAATTTCTTTAACTAAGAATTGACTTTAGCATTAAATGCTAGATGTTAAAGCAACCTCTGGCATTATTTTGAAAAAACTTGATGACAAAACTAAATAGATCTACGAGATGAGAAACGTAAGCATCAAGTCTATATGATATTAATTGGTTTGTCAGTAAAAATCCATTAGAAAAGTTAAGGTTAAAATAAGGATTCTTGAATATTTTACAACAAAAAAGTGGTGAATATAGGAGGCCAATAGTAAAAAGGGCAATATGACCAATTCAGAGGACCGATATCGACTATATTCTTTAACTTGCAAAAGGAAGTGAAGGGATATACGAATCTATTTTATTAGGAACAAGAAGCTCCTAACAGGAAAAAGAGGGGACAACATCCATATCAAAAGCTTCACGCCTGGAAAAAAGAGTGGCGACATCCTGAAGCTAAAAAAAATGTCCATAAGAAAGTGTCCATGGAGTGAAGGTTATATTAGACATGCTGTCAAGTCCAGATAACTACAAATGCAGGATACACTTCCCCTCTGTGGGGTTTATGGAGAAGGGGTGCAACGACACTGTCACACCTTTTGGTGTCTCGTAGGATAACGCTCTAATAGCCCTTTTACTTGGAAGACTATAACCTTTGCTAAAGTTCAAATTTCCTAACCTCGATATATATAGTGGTACAAAAACCTCATGTTCATGTCACTAGGTAATAAGAGATGGTGGATATATAAGTAGCCTAGGATACTTTGAAGTGCAAGACCTTTTCTTTAACATTGGCAGGATGTAAATCGAATTGGTATCAAACCATTATAAGGTTGTCGATCTCAATTTTCATACAACTTAAATCTAGGTTAAAGGTTCAATTTGCTAACAACAAGATGATACCTAGGGATTCCTCCACCTTTTTGATGTAGTTCAGCATAGGTGAAGAATATCATATGATATATTCATAGATTTAATATGTAGGTTATGTAAGGAAGTTTAAACCTTGCTATAGTAGTTATAGCCTTTGAGAAAGGCCTGCATTGCCACTAAATTTTATGAAAATACTTCTAATAAATAAGGTATACACTATAAAGTAGCTGTAAAAGCAAGTTCAATGATTTATTAACTTAGAAGACACAGAGAACTCCTTAAAAAGCACTTAGTAAATATCTAAAGTAGTAGGACATGTGAGGGATAAGAAATACAATTGGATAGTCCAGTAAGAGAGAGTCCAAGGAAAGAGATAAGATGAGGAAGGAAAGAGAACTCATGGGTTTGAGGGTATCTCTTTGATGCATCTGAATGTGCCTTCAACTATATTCTTAATTATCTAAGGAAAAGGATCTCATTAACTCCTTGAAACTATTGATGAGTAACCCAAAAATTAGATAATCAAATAATTTTTGTCACTTCCATCTAGATTATGAGTACGAGATAGAGGAGCGTTAAGATCTACGGATGGAAGTGGATTGGTTGTCAAAAATTGGTAACTAGATTAGCTTATGCCAAATAGCCTTAGGCTTATAAATAATGAGAGGTGACATGATCGATCTTAATCTAAAGATTATGGTATAAGACTTAGGGGGCCTTATCTAGGACTATGGTTATCAATATAATAGTAGATGAAGATTTGATGGTAAGCATACCATAGTAAAAATATATGAAAGGAATTGAATGAAGGCCTAAAGATATGAAAGGAATTGATCTTTGAATGAAGGCCTAAAGATATGAAAGGAGTTGATCTTGAAGTGGCAATACGAATATTGAATGTTGACCTTAATTTAACATGTAAAGCAGAAGAAGTGGACATTTGCTTGAAAAGATAGAAAGTTGTTAAAGAGGAAGAGGAAGTGAAAAGTTACTAGGACTAGTGATTAGCATGAGGTACATTTCTAGAGTGATTGGTCAATGTGATAATAGTTAATAAGTTAGATGAAAAGTAGCACAAGTCTATCGAATTCATACACCTTAACAAAGCTAACATGAAGGACAATTACCCTTTGCCTAAAATAGAACTATTGATCGATATTGTGGCTGTTTATGATTTGCTAAGCTTTATGGATGCTTACTCAAGAATATAACCATATACCTATGTAAATGCTAAACATTAAGAAGAACTTGTTCATTATGCATAATGACATCTACTAGTGCTAGATTATGCCTTTTGAGTCAAAATATAAAGAAAAGACACACCAAAGACTGGTGAATAAAGTGTTTAAACCTCTTATAGGTAAGTTTATAGAGGCTCAATGTTAATGATATTATTTTTAAAATAAGTAAAAATGGAGGCTAAGAATTAAGAGGGTACTTTAAGACTATATGAAGATTTAAGATGAATATTAAAGCATAAAATTGAATATTTGATTTATATATTGGAAAGTTTTTGTATTTTATTATTATCCAACGAGATATAGAGGGAAAAAAAGAAAAACAAAGGCAATTTAGGTTATAGAGCTCCCGCGCTCCATTAAGGACATTCAGAGGAATACAAAAAGATTAACTTGTCTGTCCAGATCCCTTCCAGATTAATAGAGCACTACCTACCTTTCTTTTTCACACTTAGACAGATGAAAAATTTAGTTAGGTTTTGAAGTGTTCATAGGCTTTTGAGTAGCTGAAGGCTTACCTATTGACATCCTCATTGTTGTCCACTTTTTACTTTGGAGAAGCCTTATTCTTAAGTTTGTTTGGAATGTTTTAGTAGGTCAGTTTTGGTAAGGGAAAAGCAGAGCTAATATAAACTAGTATATTATGTTAATAAAATCTTCCCTAGAACTAAGGAGGGATATACAATGTTAGAGAGGGTTGTTTTAGTATATTGGACTTTGAAAGAAAGCTTAGCCATTATTTTCAAAGTCATATAATGAAATTTGTCATATACTTGCAGTGACATTGGTGGAATTTGTTGATGGATCTGGTAGAGAAGAAGGTAGCATGGCAAGGTTTGTGATTAAAAAGGCTTTTGACATAGAAATCACAAATATGTAGAGGCCTAACTTTAAGACCTCGAACAATGGTTAGATTAACTTGTCACTTATAATTGAATGCATTATAGGTGAGGTTAGAATCCTAGCTAGTGGTAAACCTAATCCAGTGAATCTTTGAAGCTAAAAAGGAGATCATAAAGAAATACAAGACAAGATATTATAAGGTGAGCTAAGTTAATGACCGGAGATTTATCTATAGTTGACCCCTTATGAAGTGAACATTATGATAGATCAATTATCCAAGTAGGAGCTTATGAAAAAAATGGAATGTTCTAGTAAGAAAAGTCGAGGCCTACATACTTGGAAGTCCAAGTAAGCAATATCAAACAATTGGAGGATGAGTGGATAAGAGAGATTTGAAAATATGTACAATATGGAAAAGTTACAAAGGATATTAAGGAGATAGGTAGGGGTTAGATGCAAGGTTGAACGATCCATCTTGATAAATAAGAAACATTATTATAGATATGTCATATATATCAAAGCATAACTTTGAAAACTTTAAAGTACTCTTTACTTATAACTTGTATAAACCTTGGAAAAAGGCTTGCAAAATTTATCAAATCAAGCATTTATATTGTTAATTAAAGTAGGATTCTAATTAAACTTCTATACAGGGTTTCATCTACCTTTTCCTTGCCATTATCTTTAGAAATTCATAAATAACTTATTTAGAACACACTATAAATGGTTATATAGTACAATTAAATCAAATAATCTCTTAATAGATATAAAATTAGTTGTTTATAAACCTTTAAAATAACTTAGCCTTATCCATATTAAATTTGTTATTGATAAATTTATACACTTTTCATCCTAAAGAACTAGTAGTCCTCTAAGACCTAACATATCAAACTCTATATCTCTTTTCTTCTTAAAAACATCCACATACTCTTTATCACCTTATATTCTATTATTATTACGGATTGAGACAAGGTGTTAGTCATCTTCAATTTTCATAATGATATAGAGACAGGACATTTTTTCACTTATTTTCATCCTTTATTGTACTAACTACTCATTTATTTTATTGACTCTTAATTTTTTTTGATTATATAACTTTTATTGAATTTCTTAAATACTTTATTTTATCTATAAGCAGTCTAAATTCTTTTAATTGTTTAACCTAGAAAATTTTACAAGCAAATTAGTCAAATAAGTAGACTTTACATCAAGGTGAAAAAGGTTCTACGTATGTGTTTGCAACAAATGCAATAACATATCTAATAGTTTCTAGTCTTACAAGTAATGCAAAATTTTTGGAGTAAAGACTAACGAATTGTTTAAAGTATCCTTTCACTACTATTGATGTTTTGTGTATGTTAATAAATCCATTTAGATTCAGCTTGATCATGTACACTTATTTGACTCTAAATTTTTTTTATAGATCTTTCAAACAAGGACTATTTTTGATTCGTTTTGATCATTAAATCTTCATCCTCTATAAAGTTAAGCCCATTTTATTCTCAAATGCTTTTACAGATTAGGTTAATCATAAGGCTGTCATGCTTCTCTTCTCAAAACTATTAACTAGAAGCCTTATCACTCTAATTACAAATCCATGTTTCATCTCTAAAATATTATTACTAAACTTCTTTATACTGTTGAAGAGGAAACATATTTGTTTTTGACCTTGCAAACTTATATACCATTTCTTTCTTTAATTTAATTAAAAACATTGAACCATTTTTGCATCTCTTTAATTATAAATTATGTAGCCTTTATATAGCTTGGTATAAATATAAAAAAATCCTTATTTCTATTACTCATATTTTTTCATTTTACTTCTAGAAGTAGAAAAATCATAAGAAAAGAAATATTTTAAGTGTGTAATAGATGAAATATTTCCAAATTACTTCTCTTATAGCATCCTTCCTTTTAATGTTTAGGCAAGCAACCTGTTTTATAAGTATACTAAACTATTGACTACCTAGAATTTTGATAAAATATTTTTCTATCATTATGCTTATAGTCATTTCCATTCTATTTTCTTTCTTTATACCATACTAGTTTGTTGTAAAGTGGAAGATGTTTCCATTTAATGCTTTAAACTTCTTATAACATAAAATCTGAGGCTATTTTCTAGCTTGAGATCCTTAAAGCAGAGGTTGATTTCTTTTCTTTTTTTTATCTTAAATTTTATTAATTCTAACAAATTCTCAATTTTATTCTTAATGAAGACAATTTAGTAATATTAATCAAATTCATATAATAACATCATAGGGAACTTGGATCCATCCTAACATAAATTTATGTCCCTCTTTAACTCTCTAAAATGCTTCCTAAAACAACAATCTAACCTATTTGTAACTTGACAAGATTTATATACATTAACACAAGTTTTCCATTTCACTAGAACTTAAAACCACCATTTTTCAAGTTTTTTTTCTTTTAAGTTCTAGCAATATGAAGATAAATAATTCACTTTCCAAAAACGATATGATGAGGAAGATTTCTCTCAAATTTAAATGTGACTTTAACACAATTAACATATTTTCATTCACCAACATATATTCCTAATATTCTGGTCAAAATAAGTGTTGGACCCCGTTTCCGGAGCCCAACATCGGACGCGGAATCATGGAGCTTGAGCGAGGAGGAAAGACTTGAAAATGAAAAATTAGAGGAAAAAGGCTCCACGGAAGCAAAAGCAGGCGACGTCGCGGCGGCTGGGATTGCGCCGCGACGAACACAGGCGGGGGTTTACGTCGCGACGTGCGATTTAACATACGTCGCGACGAACCTGCGACTTTACCCTCGTCGCGACGACCAAGTGGTCACGTCGCGACGAGCACACCCGACCCCAAAATAATGCAAACTTAAATTCTTTCAACTACTCAACCCCCAACATTTAACTCTACTAAATGCAACCATACATTCCCTCAACCATCACCAAGTTAAATCCCAAACCAAAATGAACTTATACATAAACACATGAAATCTTCCAAACTCCAAGTGCAAATTTCATTAATAACAAAAGTAGGAGTTTTACAAAGCTTTAATGGCATTTCAAGCCATAATACATCAGTTGAGTCCAAGATCCAAAAATACAAAATACACTTGAACAAATAAAACTTGAAATGTGACTAAAGCCTTGAGTTCCAAAAGTGTAACTAAAATACAAAAGCATGTCAAATCGGAGTGTTGCCGTAACTCTTGACCTACTCGATCTCCTGCTCATCACCTGATTAGGGGGAGGATAAAGGGGGTGAGCTATAAAGCTCGTGGGTAACAAATTTCATAATAAAGGAACAAGCAAAACTATTTTCAAAAACTCATTGCCATTTCATACTTTCGAAACCATAAATAAGTTCACATGTAAATATCGTCATCTCAAATTCTTGGTTTTCAAACAATTCATGAATAATTATAAATCATGTATGCATCAAACTTGTCAACAGATCATAAGCACATAAGCACAGCAGAATGGTCTGGGTAAGTCCAAGTTCATGACGCACTACACATTCCCATATAATGGTCCTGTGTAGCCGTAAATTCTTGAGGGAGTCCCTGAGGGAGCTCCATGCCACTAGCGGGCAGGCGGGAGAAGCCTATACTTGAGTCATCGTGCACGTGACGGTTCTTGAGGGACTACCACAAACCCATGTAACACATAGATTTCAAAAGCTTGTAAACTTGTTTTTCATAAACTTGATATTCTTGCAAAAATCATTTCTTGAAAACATGATTTCATAAACTTGTATTCCTTTAAAAAGA
>JAOTBA010000008.1:29225357-29237893 GCA_025629845.1 Erythroxylum squamatum | reverse complement strand
AACTTTTAACGACCATTTTCTTACTTTTAGCAACCATTAATAATAGTTGCTGAAACTAATTTTTCTTGTAGTGTAAAGACTCAGCCGAGCAGCCGATAAGACATGCTGGTGGAAGTAGCAAGATTTGAGGTCTCTCCTCGGAGGTGATCCTGACCCAATCTTTTATGTTTGGAGTCACCCACTACTAGTCCTTCTTCCAACTATAGGAGTGAGCCATCTGGTTGAGCAGCTAAGGGAACAGGGACAGTAATTGCGAAAAATTGGAGGCAAGGTTGCCTTGATGCACGGCCCGATGTCCCGCCTGATTGTTCTAACGTAGTTAAACTTAGAATTAACCCTAAATACCTCCTTTATTGTAACTTATTACTTTTAAGACCATCCTTTGCTCCTAATCTCAAAAAGGACTTATTAACTCTATCCATGTGATTTGTAACAGAAGTATAAGCTCCTCTAAAGGTTAGACTTTTTCTTCAACCCTTTCAGAAACATCAATAACATTTTTCTAACATTTCTTTTACCTTCTAAATCCTTTCTAAACAATTTCAATTGTTTAAGAGTTTTAAAAGTAACATGGTTGATTAGTATTATAATGCGACAGGTACTATAATTAACATTCAACCATGTTAAATCATTCTTTTGATTTTCTTTAATCCAAATAACTATATAATAAAAACTTAGATTATAAATTTATACAAAAGGTAGGGAAATGGAAATACTAATTTATAAAATATAAAAAAGAAAATATCATAAAAGTTCAATAAGATATGTATTATATATAACTAGAATTTTTATCTTAAATTTTAAGAAAAGAGTTTAATTAGTTCAAATAACACTAGACAAATATATCGATAAATAATTATCAATGAATGTAATATACCTAAGACATTAAAACCCTAAAGTATGTAAAGACATTTTGAAATTTGGAATATACTCAAAAAATAGAAAGGAAGTTTCTTACCGGAAAAAAAACTTAAAATATCATAAAATATAGAAGGCATACTTTTTAAATAATACCATAAGAAGTTAACAATATTCATCCATAATTTTCTAGCTAAATTATAATTGTGCCTTTATAGATATAATTGGTTTAGATTTTAATTGACATTTAAATGTAAGATTGGCTCAGTAAGTATCGTTAGTCTAACAGGAAAAATTGAAGCTACTAACATTATGACATTTTGGTGTTAATAATGGGAACTTATATACAGAAGCAATTCATGCCTGTAGACAATAAAGAAAATTTCTGTAAGAACCTTACATCTACAGTAGATATATACTCTTCTTTCTTTCTTTCTTTCTTTCTTTCTTTTTTTGTGGGGAAAAAGAATAGTTGCTATATTATTTGCAATAGACTAACTCCTGTAACTCAAAAATAGCAATTCAAACACAACCTAAAGACAGCATGCTAGCTAGCTATAAATCATTTTCTCGCTTTGTTTCCCTCTTTATATGGATTTTCCATTTCGGAAAAAAAAAGAACTTTTGTCCCTACGTTTAAAGAACATACAAAGTACTCCGTTTTTGATTTAATTTTCCTATACCAGAATCAAGATTCTAAAAATCAGTCTTCTTTCAAGGATCGTATGCCATTCTCCAACCTTTTGTTTTATTTTAATTTGAACTAATATCTTATTCGGGTTCTGAAAACAACTAAAAGTATTCATTACTCAATCCTATAATTGATAATCAATCAAGCAGAAGCAGTTGACTCTGCTGTTAACAATAACAAAATACGAGTTGAATGGAGTTAAGCATATGCTGGAGGTACTTTTAACCTTGATATCATTTTCAAGGAATCAATTGTTATTGGGTTAAGGTCCAAATGAAATGTTCTTTTCTTAGGTATTATCCCCACAGTTATATTACTAAACCTATCTTTATTCCCAACAATTAATATCCCACCCCACCTAGATGCCTATGCTTATGAGTTCCACCCTTCTTTATGAGGAACTTCGAGAATAAAGATTCTGTGCCGCAATTACTAGGTTAAAAATTATAATAAGCTTGTGTTCCATTAGTAAAGGTACTGAAGGAAGTTAGCAGCCGTCTTTCTTACATATTCTAAATCTTGGAACCACTTCACGCTGTTCGATGTACTCTACAAAATCTTTAAAGAAAATAGAAAGTTCTTTCTATAATTGAACTTTCATGCCATTCAAATGTGGAGCATAAACTGAAACTTCATCTACAAGCCATGGCAAGCGAATTGATATATTGTAATATTGTGAATTCTGTTTAAGCTTTGACAATCAATTAACAGATAAAGCATTTATTCTCATTATGTCGTGCCTTTTTTCTCCCACAAACTTTTTCACTCATTTTCCTCCAACCAAACGATATTTGAGTTCAGCTTTTCCAATATATTCTTCGCGCAAGTCGAGGGGAATATTAGTGCAAGTTTACGATTAGACAGACCTAACATTTTGATTATTGAATCCGGTAATTATATATTTAATCATTTTATCACAGCGTATTTCTCAATAAAATTATTCTAGTTTTGGTCTTCTAATATCAAAATGAAAATGTGTTATGTCATGTCATTAAAATGCTGATGTGGTCACTATATGGAAGACACATCAGTTTTTCAAACATTCAAAGCAGCATGAGCATAAAGCACACTCCATACTGATCACTTTAGATTTCATTCTGTCTTTTGTTTTTAGTTTTCCTAAAACAACTAACCATATGATGAAGGAATGAAAAGGTAGAATGTGAGAACCTAAACAAACTTGTACCGTAAGAATGGAGGGGCTAAGTCTAGTAGTGGCTTCTTGCACGAGGCAATAGTGAATTTCATGGATTTGTTAACAGTCCAAGCAAAGCAATCTTCCCTTAATTGTTCACGGGAGTAAGCTGGGCAGTTCTTGGTTATAAGATCGTTTCCTCTTAAAGAATATTTTTATTTCTCTTGGTACAATTGCCTTAAGATGTGAGGTGGCATTGCACCTAGAGGTTATAATCGATACTAATGATCAAACTAGAAATTTGTTGTTATACCATTCGTAATACTATGGACAATTAAAGGCTAAATTAATTCCCTAATACTCAAAATCTATTAGAAGGCCCAAAGCTAAATATAGCTAGGGGGAATAATCCAGAGGCTTGTTCTTTTTAAGTAGTAACAATATATCTACCTCACCGATAAGTTTTCTTTTTCGGTATATAGTTTCCATATCCTTTCACTAGAGGGATTTTGCTCATTTTCCTGACTGACTTGAGTTCTAAACCCCTAAGTTTTTTGGTTAGAAAATTTGGCTTGACTTGATGCAAAGAGTTTTGTTTGAGGGGTTAGTGTTAAGACACTCATCCCACATTGGTGGGATGAGAATGTGAGAGGAGTAATGAAGCCTATAAGAGACGGCTCACTCCTCCTCATTCATTACACCAAAATCAACATTCCTTTTTTATGTATACATTAGAGGATTAATGTTGTAATCCCTAATTTTCTATTATAGTGAAATTCTTTTCTCTCCGTGGTTTTTACTCTATTGGGGTTTTCTACGTAAATTTCTTGTGTTCTTAAATTTCTTCCTTAGTTCCTTCATATTTCCTTTTTCCGTGCTTTCTTTTTCCAACAAGTAGTATTAGAGCCACGCTTGGGTTAAGTTTAAATCTATTTATCGTATGCTTTATGGTTGCCACTTAGTGTGGATCCTCCACATCAGAAAGTAAACTAGATTTTGTGGTTACCCTCGGTTGTGCACGGTACGCTTGTGGGACCACCTTTCAGTTTTCGTACCTAGTGGGACCCACTGTCCCCTAATATTCCTAAATTGGTCGGTGTCATTTTTTGTGAGGCTCGTTTCGTGTAGGGCCCATAAGGTTACTATTTACATGTCGGGTCGACTTACGTGAAATAGTGGGATGGAGGAGCTTTTTCGGCAAAATGTTACAAGTAAATGGAGAATATAAGGTGGATAAATTCAATGGTGGAAATTTCTAGATTTGAAAGATGAGAATGAGAGCTATCTTGGTGAAAGATAAGTGCCTCGTAGCGATCGTCAACAGGCCAGATAATATCACCGATGAAAAATGGGAAGAAATGGATGCAAATGCAGCTGCAAATTTACATCTCGGATTGGCAGATGAGATATTGTCAAGTATAGAGGAGAAGAAAACAGCCAAAGAAATTTGGGATTATCATACAAGTATATATGAGGCAAAGTCCCTACACAATAGAATATTTCTCAAGGGGATGTTGTACACTTTGCGGATGTCAGAATCTTCGACGGTGACCGAGAATACACTGAATTCTATATTTTCACAACTGAAAAACATGGGTTGTGTGATAGGGACTACTGAACGAGCAGAAATTCTACTTCAGAGTTTACTGGATTCATACGATCAACTCATCATCAACTTGATGCCCAACTTACCTGTGGAAATTTGAACTTCGACAATATTGTAGCTGCGATCATTGATGAGGAAAAGCGGCACAAGAATAAAGAGGGATCTTCACAGCAAGTAGAGGCATTGGCAGTGACAAGAGAAAGATCGATGGAACATGGTTCCAATGGGAGTCAACAACATGGTAGATCAAAATCTCGGAGTAAGAAAAATTTCAAATGCGACAATTGTGGCAAGAAAGGTCACTACAAGAAAGATTGTTGGAACCTAAAACAGAGTTCTGGTCCTCAGGGAAGAGTTGCCGACCCTCAAGGAAATGTTGTAAGCAGATCAGACATTTACTACACCTTGACTTGTGAAGCATCAACAACACATGATGGCAAGAGGATGACATAGGATGTGTGGTTAGTTGATTATGGTGCAACCTATCACATGACCTCTCGTAAAGAATAGTTCTATCACTTTGAACCAGTCTCAGAAGGTGTTGTATATAGTTACAATGATCAGGCCGTGAATGGTGCTGGAATTGGATCTATCAAGATGAAGATGTATGATGAAACTGTTCGTACCATTCAATAGGTACGACATGTTGAGGGAATTCGGAAGAATCTATTGTCGTTGGAAAAATTGGATGACCTTAGTTGTAAGATGGAGTGTTAAAGGGGAGTCATGAAGATAATTCATGGAGCGCTAGTGATAATGAAGGCAGAGAAGATAGCTGCCAACTTCTACATGGTAAAGGGAGAGACTTTGGTGGATGGAGAAGTTTCAGTTTCCTCGAGTAACAATGAGAGGTCTTTGATGATATGGCATAGGAAACTTGGTCACATGTCGGATCAAGGAATGAAGATTCTTGTAGACCATAAACTACTTCCTGGGCTCACAAAGGTTTCACTAACATTTTGTGAGCAGTGCGTGACAAGCAAACATCATTGGTTGAAGTTCAACACATCGGACTCTAGATGCACAAATGTTCTGGAACTGGTTCGCTCTGATATATGGCAAGCACCGGTTGTATCCCTGGGAGGAGAAAAGTACTTCGTATCATTCATTGATGATTATTCCAAGAGATGCTAAGTGTATCCAATCAAGAATAAGGTAGATATGTTTCAGACCTTCAAGGAATACAAAGTGCGAGTCCAGTTGGATACAGGAAAGAAGATAAGGTGCCTCAGGACAGACAATGGAAGAGAATACACTAGTGCAGAGTTTGATAGTTATTGTAAGAAAAATGATATCAAGTGACAGTTCACAATGACATATACTCCACAGCAGAATGGTGTGGCAGAACGAATGAACAGAACGTTACTGGAGAGAACCAGGGCAATGTTGGCGACAGCTGGTCTGGAGAAGTCCTTTTGGGTTGAAGCTGTCAACTCTACTTGTTATGTGATCAACCGGGGTCTGTCAACGGCAATTGATTTGAGGACACCGATAGAGTTGTGGATAGGTAAACTAGTAGATTAATCTAGTCTTCATGTTTTTGGAAGTCCTGCATATGTGATGTACCATGCCCAGAATATTTGAAAGTTGGATCCGAAGTCTAAGAAATGTATTTTATTGGGCTATGCTGATGGTGTAAAGGGTATTGCCTGTGGGATCGCACTACCCGCAAGGTCGTTATCAGCAAGGATGTCATCTTCATGGAAGATAAGCACTGTAGTGAAATGTCGGTACATCAGGGTCAGATATTACGGTGATACAACTGAATGAACATACTTCTGAAGTAGTGTCGGATTAGAATCCTGTGGAGAATGATGCTGAATTGGATGAAATCAGACGATCTTATGCTGAAGTCGATGAAATCAGACGATCAACTCGCACAAGGGAACCTCCCAGTTGCCATTCTGATGATATTATGGATAGCAATGTAGCATATTGTTTACTCATTGAAGATGGAGAACCATCAACCTTCAAAGAGGCGGTAAGCGGTTCAGATGCATATCAGTGGATAGCAGCAATATAGGAGGAGATCGAAGCTCTGCATAAGAATCAGACTTGGGATCTTATACAGCTAGCATCAGGGAGGAAGTCCATTGGCAACAAATGGGTGTTCAAGATCAAAAGACACAGTAATGACCAGTTGGAGAAGTATCGTGCAAGATTGGTGGTCAAAGGATATGCCCAAAAGGAAGGTATTGATTTCAGTGAAATATTCTCACCTGTGGTTCGATTAATTACCATTCGTATAGTTCTGGCATTATCAGCAGTGCATGATTTACATCTAGAACAACTAAATGTAAAGACAGCTTTTCTTCATGGTGATCTTGAAGAAGAGATTTATATGCTCCATCCAGAAGGCTTTTAAGAAAAAGGAAAAGAGAAATTGGTTTGCAGGTTAAACAAATCCCTATACGGATTCAAACAGGTGCCAAGGCGTTGGTATAAGAGATTTGATTCTTTCATCATGAGTCTGGGATACAATAGATTATACGCAGACCCTTGTGCGTATTAGAAGAGGTTTGGAGGTGATGATTTTTCCATATTGCTATTGTATGACGACATATTGGTTAAAGGCCCCAACAAAGATCGTATTTAGGAATTAAAGACTCAGTTGGCTAGGGAGTTTGAGATGAAAGACTTGGGACCAGCAAACAAGATTCTTAGGATGCAGATTCACCGAGACAAGAACAATAGGAAGATCTGGCTTTCTCAGACAAATTACCTGAAGAAGGTCTTGCAACGCTTCAACGTACAGGGTTGTAAGCCAATATCTACCCCACTCTCTGTTAATTCCAACTTGTCCTCTAAGATGAGTCCTAGCAGTAAAGCAGAGAGGATATAGATATCTCGAGTACCGTATGCATCAGTGGGTAGCCTGATGTTTGCCATGATCAGCACCAAACCAGACAACGCACATGCAGTGGGAGTTGTGAGTCGGTACATGGCACATCCTAGTATAGAGCATTAGATTGCAGTGAAAAGAATTCTTCGTTACCTCAAAGGAACATTGAATACTGCATTATGTTACAGAGGATCAGACACAGGTATTTGTGGGTATGTTGACTCAGATTATGTAGGTGATCTCGATAGAAGCAAACCCACCACCGTATATGTGTTCTTACTTGCTAGCGAAGCTGTAAGCTTGGTATCTAAACTGCAGTCAATTATGGCTACATCAACAACAGAAGCAGAATATGTTGCAGCTACACAAACTAGTAAGGAAGCAGTTTAATTGAAGTTAGTCATGGAGGAATTCGAGCACGTAAAAGAGATAATTTCTCTATTTTGTGACAGCCAGAGTGCTTTGCATCATGTAAAGAATCCAGCCTTTCATGCCAAGAGCAAACATATCCGAGTACAGTACCACTTCGTTCGTGAGAAAATGAAGGAAGGGATGATTACTGTGAAAAAGATCAACACGAAGAAAAACATGGTAGATTTTCTGACTAAGGTTGTCAACACAGATAAGTTCATATGGTGTCGTTCTTCCTATGGCTTGATAGAGACGTAAGCAGTATGGAGCTGAGAGAGAAAGAATGGTGAGGATTAATTGATATCTAATTCAATTTTGAAGTGGGAGAATGTTAAGACACTCATCCCACATTGGTGGGATGACAATGTGAGAGGAGGAATGAAGCCTATAAAAGAAGGCTCACTCCTCCTCATTCATTACACCAAAATCAACATTCCTCTTTCATGTGTACATTAGAGGATTAATGTTGTAATCCCTAATTTTCTATTATAGTGAAATTCTTCTCTCTCCGTGGTTTTTACCCTAATGGGGTTTTCTACGTAAATTTCTTGTGTTCTTAAATTTCTTCCTTAGTTCCTTCATATTTCCTTTTTCCATGCTTTCTTTTTCCAACAGTTAGCACAATTCTATATGAATTTCTTAATCAGTATATCAATGGTCTTTATTACACCTTTAGTAATGGCAATATGAGAGCAATAGTAGTTATATAAATTGCAGAGAATGTTATTGGCCAATTGAAGCTTGCCCCATAAGATAGATATCTATTATACTAAGCTTGCACTCTTTTTTAAATAGAGATACTCAGAGGAGAATGATCTTCTACACTTGGTTTTTTAATAGATATTGGAACTCCTAGATACTTGAAAGGAGAATTAATAAGACTACTGATGATAACAGAAGAACCAGTAGAAATGATGAGGGAACTCTTGTTAGGATTAGAAGTAATTCCATAAATAGTTTTAAATGCCTTTAATGATTAACATCACATAAGTAACACCAGAAAACATTAATAAGTCTTCTAAAAAAGAAAGCTATGAGATTTTGAGCTTGCCATACCTATAATGATATTTAAATTATGGTTTTTTGTTGATATGTAAGGCAGTGGTCCTTAGGAGTATCTCTATACATATGATAAACATGTACGATAGCAAGATATCACCCTATCTAAGACTTTGGGAGGCTTTGAACATCATAGTTGGTTATCTATTAACTATAATATAGTAAGAAGACGAGGTTAAGTAGTTTGAAATTCTTTTCACAAACTTATTAGGATAACTAAAGGTAAGAAAAACCTCCCTGACGGAGTCCCAATTCACTGAGTTAAAAGATTTGGTGAAATCAATTTTCAAGACACAGCAAGAAATGGCATGTAATCATTCAAAGTAAAGGAGTTTGGCTTCTTTGGGACCAAACATAGATTGATCTTGTTCAATTTACTTAGTTTCCTCCTAATATCGAAGAACTCTAGGATTATGTTGATGATCAAAAAGTTAGTTGAATCCTAAATAACCTGAAAGAGTATGGCATTAAAGCCATCTAGTTTAGGGGCCTTATTAGGGTGTAGATGATAGTGGTAGATTGCATAATGTTTTAGTGGGTAGTTTAGTATGTATTTAGTGTTAAATTGAATGATTAGTGCATGTTTACGTTAGGATTGTGGTATTTAGTTAGACATTTGTGTTTTGACTGTTTTAAGTGTTAAAGCTTGCTATTGAGCTAAAATTTTGGGTATTTGACATGCTTTGATGTGTTTGTTAGTGTTTTAGATCAAATATCGAAGAACGGAGAGAATTTAGAGGAAGTCCATAGCAAGGCCCAGGCCCACGATCGTGATAGAAGCATGGAGGGTGTAACATCCCGTTACCCATGATAAGACTTGAATAGTGAATTTAAGAAATTACTGAGAAATTAGAAAAATGCATATCATGCTTAAGCTAAATATTACATACACATTTTTGCACATTAAAATGATTGTATATGCATTCATTGACATTTTCGGGTATAATTGAGTTTTTAATGCGATTAAAGTGTGATTAGGCAATTTTGGTATATTTAGGGCATTTTAGAATTTTTGGTGAATTTTTAGAAATTTGGAGTATTTTTAGAATAGGAAAAAAAAGTTGAAATTGGACCAATTCTAGTCTAACATGTGGACTGATTAAATATTGACAAATGGCTTACATGCATGGTGACATGTGGCAGTGAGTTGGTAATACACGTGGTCATATGTTTAAGAAGGAAAGTTTTTGTAGCTAGAGATTTGTTCTTCATTTGGTTTTGTTCATCACTGAAAATACCAAAACTCTCTTCTTTTCCTTCAGCACTGAAACAGCTTGTTGATTAGGTTTGTGTAATTGGTTATTGATTCCTGCATTAAAGTAAGAATTTCAGTCCTTAGAGGGTGTTTGTTCTGTTTATTCACATCGATTTTCAACCTCCAAAAACACTTTTGCTGGAAATTAAGTTGAATTAAGTAAGTTGAGTTTTAAGGTTTATGGTTTTGTAATTGGTATTTTGATGATGTTTGAATTGGACAGAAAAAATGGAAATGATGCAGAAGTTTATGAAAATCAATGAATTTATATACTCTGTTTTGGTTATATGGTTGTTTATAGAGATGAGTTTAATGATATGAAATGAAGATTTTGCGAAGTCATGATATAGAGTTGCTAAATGATAAGGTTTTGATGAAATGAAAGAGTAGAAAAGTGAAAAGTAATGTATCAGATGAAAGTAGAGAGAGAAACAAAATGCAGAAACTGAAATTTGCATATATGAAGTTTTGAAATTTTGATATTTGAAGAATAAATTTGATTCTGACTTGTTTAGGGATTGTATTGGAGTTAGAAATGCATAATAGATGTTTTATAAGTGAGAACATCTGAAAAAATGAAGAAAAAATGGAAGGAGAAGAAGAAGAAATGTTCGAAGAAGAAGTGAAGCACGATCATGACTTCATTATTAAAGATTGGCACGATCCTGACTTCGTTGAGGAAAGCCGCGAATCGCGATCATGCTTTTGCACGACTGCGACTTTGCTGGTGCAGGTCACAATCGCGACTTTTAACGTTATACCGAAGGGAGTTTGGTTCTGAACATCTGTCATTCAATTTGCTATAACTTCTTCACTCGATGTCGAAATGACTTGATTCTTAAACCAATAGATTCATAAGGCATTGCCAAAAATCATAGCTTTCTAAGTGGATTGATTGTTGAATTTAAGATGAAAATGTTGAGGAGTACTATAATATGATAACTGAGATGATTTCAGCAAACATACTTCGATATTTTGACTATATTTTGATCAGTAGGTATCCAAATGGAATAATTATTGATGTAATTTGAACTAGAGATATATGGTTACAAATTGTCTGAGGAGATCAAATTTTAATTCTTTCTCTAAGAATTATAGAATCTGACTTGAAGTTGAATACAAAGTACAGTTATGTCTTAAGAACAATCCAAAGTAAATTGAGTATAAATTTTGGAATACTGAATCAAATTGTATGATCTTGGTTTCATTAGAAACTTAAGACATTGGAGAACAACTGTCTAGAAGGAAGTGTTACCTAATTTTGTCATTTACCTTATCAGATTAATTATGTAAAGTTGAATCGTAAGTATGTTAGAAAAATATGATGTGGTTAATTAGGTTATGAAATTGATTTCACATTGTTTTATTATGGTCCAAATTATAAGTACAAATGTTATTAGTGAGGGTTTTGATATTTGAATGATTAGATGATAAGGATCACAATAAGATATACGGAATTGTCATTGAACATGCATTGTGAATATTTTATATAAGTAGATGTGTATAAAGGAATACTTATGCATTTGTGCAAAAGTGTGATATTTGTAAATGTGATTTGTATGATATAGAGGAACTCATTGGACGCTAGTTAGACATTGCCGTACTATCTAGGCAATAGCACATTGGAGCGTACTATGAGTCAACCTAGACGATTTTCCTAGGATTGATTGAATTTGTTTAAACTTCCAATTATTATCTGCTTGAGATTGTTTCTGAATTTCCAGACTTAAAGTCCAAGGAGTTTAATATTCAGGAATGTATTGGAAGGGCTCTGATTGCTTTGAAATTCTGAATGCTATGTTAATTCTCAACGAAAGTTGAATGCTAGACTTAGGTCTGAAGACTGAGATTCTTATTGTGTATCATGCTATGTGGATTCTCAACGAAAGTTGAATGCCAGATTTAGGTTTGAAGACTATGAGATTCGGATTGTGTATCATGCTATGTGAATTTTCAATAAAAGTTGAACGCCAGACTTAGGTCCGAAGACAATGAGATTCTGACTATGCATCATATGTGAGTCTTATATATGGCATATTCAGTATTTGATGCATTTCATAAAATGCATGCTTAGATAAAGGCATTGTGACCGAAGTAGCCAGTATGAAAGCGCTTGCACGTAGAGCTTTGCTTCGTGATTTTTGTTTGCACGTAGAGCTATGCTCCGTGATTTTTTATTCTTACTGAGCCCAAAGGGCCAGTATCTCCATATGTATGTGAAAGGCACTCAGCCACAACAATAATAACGAATCTGGAGTCTCATATGCATCTATATTTGTATATACCTATTGATTTGTAATGATTATGTGATGTGCCATAATAATGCGAATATTTGGATTATTCATGATCTGAATGAGCATATGTGAAATATATGATTTTGTGTATTTGACTTGGGTGAAATCATCAATGAAGGTTCACTCATTGAGTTTGCAAAACTCATAAAAAATTGCAACGTGGCATTTTAGGTTTAGAGGAGTTATCCAATTAGACCAATTGGAGTTCAGCCACTGCAAATGAGCGTGAGTTAGGGGTCGGGATCAGTTTACACCTGTATATGTCTTTAGTGATTTTGTTTTTGAATTATGTTCTGCAACTATTGTAAAAAGTGTATGTGAATGATTTGGTAATGAAATGACATTATGATTGCAAGTGTTTTGTATCTGAAATGGGCCCAAGTGG
>JAOTBA010000008.1:29210615-29220802 GCA_025629845.1 Erythroxylum squamatum | reverse complement strand
TGCTGCAATCTTGGAATTAATTTATTTTGACCGGTTTCCAAGGTCGATTTCTTAATCGAACGACAGAGCCGCGATCAATATATCCACACAATTTGACTTTTTTTATCAACTATTATTTAAAAAATATTTAACTCTAATAATAGAATTAACAATTTAAGAACCCTAAACATCTATATGAATTAAGTTAAAAAAATTATGAGAACTTGTATAAATATCTTGAAAAATATGTCTAGTTTGCGTAGCCAAAGGAAAAATATGACAAAGATCATTTTCTTTCAAGCTTCCTTCAAGAAAATGTATAGGATATAATATATCAAAAGATGCATGTCTTAACATAGAATACCATAAACTAGAATTTGCATTTAAAATGAAAATTGATCTATCTTATACTATAAACCATTCATTTTATTTGTTTCATTAACTTTGTGTGTAGGTAGGCACATACTAGAATGAATAGTATTGTTTATATGGAAATTGTTAAGAATATCATGTATACAATATTGAGAAAAACTTGTCATATTTAACCTGTATATCCCCTCCTCTTCCTTCTTTATAGCCAAGACCCTTTTATTCTCAAAGTCCTAAAATAATAAAAAAAAGATTAAGACAAAAAGCTAATGTTAGTTTTGATATTTTATCAACTTATTAACTAAAAGTAGGTTGATTTTGAAAGATGGAATAAATAGTAGAATTTTTTATGTAAGTTTTATGTTTCCAATTTGCACGACTTTATTAGAGGTATAACTAGGAAGGAAACTAACAAGTGCTTAGGGAAAAAAAATTAATTTGTAAAAAATCAATGCATATGTGATGGTGGCCCCTGTGTCTATGACCTATGAACCTATCCTTACATTGTTAGCATAACAAATACTAGAAGGATTCAATTTACCAGCAAAATGAATGCCACTCTCTTTATTGTTCTAATGTTGTATCAAAAGGCGTTTTCCATTTCTTCTTTAGTTAAAATCATCCTTACTACTAGTTTTTGTTGCCCTTATGTCTTTGTGTTCTTTTTCTACCACCATTTAGTATATTTTATCAATTTAAGCAGTTTTTCTTTCATATGCCCATCATAGTGATCATAATGACCTTTATATCTTTTAATTTTTTAAAATCATTTTTACTACCTTCTTTGAGACCAATGTTTCTCCATTATTAAATTCAGTAAAACTCTTATTGACCTCTCATTATATTTAAGTCCTTAGTACCATTGAATATGCTATACTCATTAAATGTAATGGCTCTTGTTTGCCATTTCCTCAACTTGCTTCTTAGAATCATAATTACAATGAGGTATTTGATCTAAAGTAATAAATTCAGCCTAAAGTTTATTTGGCTTAGTGTAATAAATTGATACATTGTCATTACCCTATGATATAGATGATATACACCTCTATAATTTATAGATGATTCTATAAATCTATCATGTAATTCATTTCAAATTTCTCTAGAATTTGAGATATACATAAAAGTCTTAACTAAATCCTTGGATATAAAATTTCGAATCCAAGATGTAACTACAAAGTCAATCCTCTGACACTACTAAAAATCATTTGAATTTTCTTCTGGAACCATCATTATAACATCAATAAAACCATGGTTAATTATTTAAAAATCTCAAACTTTACTCAATTTTATAATACCAGCCCAAACTTTAAAAAATAGTGCTAAAATATCCAAACTTCTAATTTGTTATAGCCCAACGTTAATTTTTTTTGTTAATGTTGCTGACATAGCTAGCCATGTCAAATTATTATACCTGCCACATGTTCCCTTTTTTTCAACTAATTATGTTATATTCAATAAATTTAAAAATAAAAACCTAATATTGGTGTAGAGAACCCAGTAGGTTTACATTTACTCTTCCTCTCTTAGCTCCAATTGCCCTGCTCCTTTATTATGATAGAGAATTTTTTGAGGTGTGGTGAATATTTTTTTTAAATAAGAAGGTTAGATTTGGATTAATGATAGTTGATTTGGGGTTTTGAGGTCGAGGGTAGTTAATTTAGGGTTGAGAGAAAAGAAGAAACTTAGGCACTGGATGTTGTCAGTAATGATAATTTATTTATTTTTTACCAAAAAGGGAAATGTTTCGTTATTGTGTTATTGTTTTATTTATTTTGTACTCGTTTTTGTTTGGAAAATGTTCTTATAAAGTTATGATTTGTTATATATTCATAGTTTCTATTCTAAAACTAGATTTTTATAACATCTTCACTTTATATTAGACTTGGTAGATGTTTATTATTATAGGTTTAAAGTTATTATATGATAAACTATCATAAGTAAAAAGGGAAAAAAAGAAAATGGCTAAGGAGGAGATAGATTTCAGTAATCTACTTTTAATCTACTGAAGTCTATACTTAATTCATTCTTCTATTTTTTTTAATCATATAACCTTACTAGAGAGTAGCTGTAGTTGTGGTTATCATTTAATTTTATGGGGATTTGTGTGTTATACGCATACGCTTGTGTGTTTTTATATTTGAAATTGAATCTTTGTGTTAGTACAATTTATGTTTTTAAAAAGAATAATGAATTAATGTTGTTTGATTAGAGTTAAATCTTAATTTATAGACAATTCTCCAATGGTAGTGGGAATATAGGATTTTTTAAAGATTTAAGTATAGGGGCAATCTAGAGAGACAAAGCCAAACACCCCTACTAAAGTAGAGAATTCCTCTCATGATGATAATGAACAATCTGACTCTTTTGTCCAGATAAAGGAATTTAACATATTTGATGACTATATAACTAAGGTATTGAAATTTTTAAATCTTCACAACTTTCTTATTTGCCATTATTGATCTGTTCTGAGTCTTACCTCTTTTCTCTATTTTGATAGGAAAGTAAACCTTATACCATTACAAAGCAAAGGGAAAAAGGGATAGAAGGAGAGTATCAAAAATTCCTTAAAGCTCTAAAGCTGGCTAGCATAAAATACAAGGTAAGCTTAATCTTATATGGTTGCTGCCAAAGTGCTTCTCAGTTGATTAACCACTTGCACAAATCTTGCAAACACCCTATAAAAAACATCCAATGCCCAAATTTCTTCATTTCTCTTAAACCTAAATTAACCACCCTCAACCTTAACCCTAAATCAACCACTGTCAATTCAAATTTAGCCTTCTTCTTTGTCAAAATCTTCACCACACCTTCATGATCTTTCTATCACAATGAGACCAGGGTAATCAAAGCTAGAAAAGGAAGTGTAAATGTAAACTTACAGGGTTTCACTACACCAACATTAAGTTTTTATTTTTGTCAACTTTATTAAATATAACATAATTAATTGGAAAAAGGGAAAATGTGGCAATCACACAAGTACAATAATCTGACGTGGGTGGCCACATCAACAACATTAATAGGAAACTTAACGTCAGACTATTTTCATAACAAATTTAAAATTTGAGTATTTTGGCATTAATTTTTTAAATTTTGGGTCAGTGTTGCAAAATTAAGTAAAGTTTGAGATTTATCTTATAATTAACATTAAAACCTAGAGTACACTTTGCTTCTAATGATATCCTAATAATTGTACACCATGTTTTATAGTTTGAACTAAAAAGTGGGGTTGTAATAAGAATTATACCAAAATGATCAGAACTTTAAAGTTGTACATAATCACCATCCTTTTGGTATAGCTTTGTTTGGATCTCCCTCTGGTCAAAACAACTCCAAATAGATTCCAAACTTGATGCCATCCACCCATACTTACTGTATACTGCCTCATTATTCTCAATTCTATCAACACTTACTCACCAGAATCCTCACATCTCACTCATCCTAATACTCACTCGATCCTCACTTTTCACTCATCTTACCACCCTCATAGACCACACCTACTTCATCACCAGCTGTATTCGACTCAACTTTTCTTTCCATAACCTCCCCTAGCTCTTTAACCCTGTTCTTCTAACTTTTAACCAACAGTTTGTAGCTTGTACCTATGGACTTTTACTTCTTGTCTTTCATCTTAAATTGTTCCAATAACTCAGTTGGGAATTCTACTTCAACCTCAACTAACCTGCTTATTTCAGCCTTAATACTCCCCCAATTGAAGGACATAGATAAAAGTTGTATGTGATGGTAAACCAAAACTAAAACTAATATATTGCCCTCCTAATCAAACTTGTGAGTAGAGAATAGTCTCTCCACTAATGGAATTGTTGAAAGCTAGTGTAGAAAAATAGAGAGCCGCACTCTATGGTTTTTCATTGAAAAAAGGATTGCTTATCTAGTTATGAAGTACTGTGCCTTTAATAACTAGAAAGAACATGGATTATTGGATGTGCAAGTGAACAATAAAGATGTGTTTCTATTTAAATTTTCTATCTCAGATGAAACCAAGTTAGTGCTACAATTTGGACCCTGGATTTTGCAAAATAAACCCATATTGCTACAAACATAAAGGCCATGACTCAAATTGGAAGACTTTAAACATGACAATATTCCCATATGGATATGCGTGTATGAAGTTCCACTTGAATATTAGACTATAAAGGGCCTTAGCCATCTTACAAGCTATATAGAAAAAACAATAGCACCGGATCAATCCATAGAAGAAATCAAGCGTATTGACTATGTTAGGATTTGCATTTTGGTTCCTTCCTTATTTGACTTGCCTGAAACCATACTTGGCTGACTGAGGATTTAGAATTAGTGGAGACTAATTGGGGATTTCATGTGTTTGGAGACCATAATTAGATAAAAAACCAAACATGGAGACTAACAAGGAGGGTTTTTAAAAAAAGAGAACACTGAGAGTTACTAGAAATGAGCAATATGCAGGAGGAAAAACACGAAATTCCAGTAGTAGTAGAAATTCTAACTGCAGTAGACACAACATACAAAGCAAACATAACAAAAGTTCTAGTTCCAGTAGACACGACAGATAAAGCAAACAAAACTATAAGTGAGGTGATGAATCAAATGCAAGACATGCAACAGGGGAAAGAACAAATAGAAGATCCACACAGGCTTACACAGACAGATGTAGATAATGTGGGAAAAAATCCAAGAAATACCTATAAAGTATACTCAACAACAAATTCATAAGGACCAAGATTTTGAGACAGTGGTTCGAAGAAGATCAAGCAAAGAAAAGAAGCCCTCTTTAAGGGAGACATGAATGTCCTGATATGTAATGTAAGAGAGGCTAATGCACCAAATAAGAAGATGATGATCAAGGATTCTATTTTGCAATATAAAGTAGCAATTGTTGGAATTTTGGAAACTAGAATAAGGAAGGAGTGCTACAAACTATTGACCTATCTTTTTATCAACTAATAGATAATCTCCAATCAAACCTACCATCCAAATGGAAGAATCATTATACTATATGATTCTAACATCTTTTCTATTAACTCTTTTGAAATTACAAATCAAATAATGCATTTGCAGGTCAATATGAAGCAACTTAATTAGCATATTTACATAACCTTTATATATGCACATAATAATATAAACCAAAGGAACTTCCTGTGGAATCAGATAAAGAACTTGGCAGCTTCAACCAATTTACCTTGGATGATTTCAAGTGATTTCAGCTCCATCACAAAAGTAGAGGAAGCAGATGGACCAAGATCAATATGTAATCCTTGTATAGAATTTAGCAATTGTCTAGAAGAATCTCAGCTCATTGATTTACCCACAGGTGGATGTTTTAACACATGGAACAATAAACAAATGGTGATCACCTAATTAAGAAAAAACTAGATAAAAGTGTTGTTAATCTACTATGGATGAATGTCTTCCCCAGCCGTTTTTAGTTATACTTAAACAACATCCTATTTGACCACACCCCCATTTTAACCAAACTTGTAGTAGTAAACTCAAAATTTTCATTCAGATTAACAATTTTATTTTGGAGCTAGCTGTTTTGAATAAAGAATTTGGAAAGCATTGAGATCCAATATTAGAGGCACCAAGTAGTATCTCTATGCAAGGAAAATATTGATAATCAAGCATGAAATGAAAATGTGATATAAAGCCAATGTTGGCAACACACATCATCTTGACAACAAAGAAAAAAATGAATTAGATCCATTCAACATTTAGTTTACATAAATCTTAGATCTCATATTCTATAGCTCAAAGAGACAGAAGCCCTAAAAAGATACACACAAGCACTCCACTAAGCTTACTCTCTAATGAAGCAAAGACCCAGGGTTGATTAGTTGAAGAATGGAAATAAGGAACACGTCAGTCTTTCACAAAGCCATAGCTTTGAGGAAAGCTAGAAACAAAATTGTTTCTCTCAAGCATATAGATATATTGACAACGCACCGTAATGCTAGTCAAAATAAAGTAGACCTATTACTATTATAGCAGTAGCGAGTTTAGGTCGATCCCACAGAGAGTGTGTGTAAAGTTTTTGAAATGAAATTAATTGGTGTTTAGGTTTAGGGGGTTTGGTTCTATCTCGGCTTACACCCTAATTAAACATATTTCGATGATTTGTTGTTCTTAAACCTCTCCTAGAAACTATTAATAATAGGTTAATCTATTAACTTGAGTTTTCCTTTAGGTTGTGTTTAATCAAAATACGTTCGTTAATTAAACCTAGCCACCGAATAACCTAGGGTTTGTAAATTGCATTACGAATTACATTGAATTGGGCAATTGCGTTACGCATTAGGAAAGCCGATTAATCAAGAAAAAAACTACATACGATGCATCATCAACCTAGTTTATGTTATCCCTAATGATGTGTCATGGGTGTGTCATAGGTGTGACACACTATGCATGGCCGTAACTTTAATTCATGCCCATGCAAGATGAGTCACGGCTATGACATGTTGTGTGATGGTTATGCATCACTAGTCCAATATGAAGGAATCACTCATACAATTGATGACAATATATTGAAACCACAAAGAGTGAACCTTCCAAGCCAACATCCACCTCATATTCAACATACTCTAATAACCCATTCAATAAAACTTTAGGAGGATGCATTAATCATAAACAACTTTTCAACATATATGCACTTCCTCCTTGATACATTTATTTAAACATTTTCTTTCTTTCTTTCTTTCTTTTTCCTTTCTTTTGGTTTGCTTTTCTCTTTTTTTTTTCTCTTATGAAAATTAAAAGAAACTACATCAACATGGGAATTTCAATGATAAGACATAAAATAGCATCCCAACATTAACTAACCCACATATATGTACACCCCCATACTTAGAATTTTTATGCTTCCACAATCATCAACAATCACAAATGCTCCACTAGCTTTACGGTTTAGGTAGGACATTTAGTTAGGTTTAAAGAAAGTAATGTGGTTAATACAAAAGAAAGGATATTAAAGCTCAAGGGGGCTTATCAAAAAGGAAAATCATATAATGGGTAGGCTATTTGGCTAATGTAGTTCGGAAAAGCAAAGAATGCCTTATCAAATCCATGTTAATGCATGTGATAAAAATGTGGTATTGAATGAAAATTCAAGGCAAAATTAGGATGTACATGTCATGAAGGTCACACGTTATCAAAATACAATAAGACTGATATGAATGTGTCAGTCAAATAAGGCTCAAAATCTCATTGCCTTTGTCTACCACTGGTCACTACTCTTCTAAAGATAATGCGCATCGACCAATCACAAAAGAAAAAGTACATGCTAAAGTTGCTATTAGATTTTCTAATCAACTCTTTCTCTAATCGAACTATATAGTCCTAGAAGCAATAGCAAATGAGAAAATGTTTGTTTAATTTGTTTTATTCTTTCTCTCATTTTGATTGAAAACTTAAAAATAAGCAAGAAACTAACTAACATAGAAACACACATGCAACTAAAAAGTAATGCAAAAATGTAAAGAAAAGAAATATACTTCCCTTGGGTTCCCGGGGGACATTCATCACAAATGTTTGCCTTTGCGTCAAAAGGCTATAATGACATTCCAACCAAGCTGCTTAATAAAAACATGGCCTAATTGAGTAACCGAGGGCAATTATAACAAATGCTTGCCTTCACGTCAAAAGTCTAGGTTCATGTCAATAAAAAGTAACAAAATTATTGCATTGGTGAATACATCCTACCAATGTTAGAGAATAGCTTAAATTTTCATGAAAAGCTACTTAAGGATAGTTACAATTTTGATTTGTCGAATAATTACCAATGTGTGTGTGTGTGTGTAAGTGATAGGAGTGAATGAGTTTGGCATTAAGGTCTTGATTAGAATGTATATTCAGTACGAAGTACTTAAACACAAATTTCACATGTTAATAAGTTAGAATAACTTGATGGATCGAGTTTGTAGTTAAAATTGTTTTGTGAAGTTTAATGTCATTGACCCATTATTGCATATATGTGTGTTTTGTTGTTAATTGTATTTCATTTGTTTTTGTTTTGCTTGTTTTGTCTTTTCTTGAGGACAAGAAAAATTTATGTGTGGGGATGTTGATAGTGGAAGATTGCATAATGTTTTAGTGGGTAGTTTTGTATGTATTTAGTGTTAAATTGAATGGTTAGTGCATGTTTAGGTTAGGATTGTGTTATTTAGTTAGACATTTATGTTTTGAGTGTTTATTGGGTTAGAGCATGCTATTGAGCCTAATTTTTGTGTATTTGAGGTGCTTTGATGTGTTTGTTAGTGTTCATATCAAATATCAAAGAATGGAGGATTTGCCATGATCATGACAGAGAAAAAAAATCTTGGGCTATGATCATGGCCTGCATGATAAACAATGCGGATAGCCTCCTGAACATGATTTATTAAGGGACATTTGGGACTTTTTGGACCCAGGAAAACCTTAAGGTTTATCTAAAATGGAAAATACTATATAACGAAAGAGAAAGAACCTTAGAGGGAACTCAATTCTCTTCCACTTTGAGAAAGATCCAAGGAGAGAGGAAGAAGAAGAGAGATGAAGGAGAAAGGAAGAAGGAGAAGAAGATACAATGTTGCTATCTTACCGATCTATTCTGAACTTTCCAAGTGCCATTTTATTTCATCTTTAATATTCTTTCTTTTGAATGTATAAGATGGATTTTATAGTGATAGATTTGGGTTTGATGACGATGTTCTAAACTTCTTTAGGGTTTTGTTCTTGTATTAACGTTAATGTGATTTCTTTTAACATCAATATATTGGGTGTTGTGATTATTTGTTGTATTTTTATGCTTCGTTAATAAATAGACAAAGTGACCGATAGCAAAATCATTAGATTAGGTAATGAGAATTAAACAATCTAATAAATCATGCAAATAATAAAATTGAGAATTTAGATAAAGAGAGATATCATGTAAGGATCGGTTGTCTATTAGAAGGTTTAAGATCTAATTAGATTTGTGTGTTTTTGTTAATTGAGAGATTACAAATTTCATAATTCAATTAGGGGTTATGATTTAGGTTTTAATGATTATAGCTCAGGAGTGACTAATCCATCCTTCGAAAGTCTAGGATTGATACCTTATTAACTTAAAAGTAATCATGTTAGCATTTGATGATAGGATAAATCCTAGTTCTCATAATCAGATAATCTTCCTTGTGTGATTTCCATTGTTAATTTGGTGGTGCTCAATTTGATTTTTTGTATGTTAATTTTATATTTTAATTGCAATCAATCATCTTCACGTATTTACTTTTCTGTGTAGTTTTTAGTTTCATTTTAATAATTCTTTAGGCCTTAAATAACTTAGAATTTGATTAGTTCGACAACTCCTTGAGGGATTGACACCTCACACACTATACCCACGACCTGTGTAACACCCCATTCTCGCAGGACCCGAACCCAATATCATGGGTGATATCCGAATTCGTGCCCCGCGAGGGTGGCATGCTATTGCGCTCAATTAGTCAAAACTTAGTACCAATTTTTTTTCTTTTGAAACCAAAATCATAAATATAATATGCCGAAATCAGTAATCAATTTGGGCCCACTTTCATTCATAAACAACTTCAATCACACATTACAATCAATAGAATTTCAATAGCTCATTTGGGGCCCACTATAATTACAAAAAACTATTTTTTTTTTAAATTGCAGAATACAAATTTACACAAAATAATAAAATACAGAATGTAGACGCAAACTGATCCCGAACTCTATCTTTTACTTGTATACAGTAGGCATACTCCCGTTTATCTAACGGGGTACTCTTCAAAACCTGAAAAATAATTGCAAATTTTGGGTGAGTTTTACGAACTCAGTGAGTGACCATCATCGATGGCTCACCCAATCAC
>JAOTBA010000008.1:29176193-29190297 GCA_025629845.1 Erythroxylum squamatum | reverse complement strand
TCAAAATGCCTCTTCTCTTTGCAAACAACCTGAGGTATCAAAGGTTCTTTCCTGCTGTATCTTTAATGTATACTCCGCGAGATGATCTAACTGAAATAGGCCTTTATGACTCCCTTGGTTCTTCACCAAATGAAGAAATCTTTAGCTCAAATGGAAGCTCTTCTCTTCCTCGTAATTCAACAGGATGGCGGAATTTTTAAAAGGAAGTATGCGAATGATATTTTGAAGAAATATATGATGGAGAATTCAAAACCAGCTCCTATCCCAGTTGAAGAGAAATTAAAACAATTAAAAGAAGACAAAGGGAGATATATAAATTTAACTTACTATAAGAGTTTAATTAGAAGTCTGAGGTATTTAACTGCAACTAGACCAGATATAGGTTTTGGAGTTGGATTACTTAGCAAATTCATGGAGGAACCTAATATCTGCCATTTACAAGGAGCAAAGAGGATTTTTCGGTATATCAAAGGTGCTTTGAATGAAGGAATTTTTTATGCAAATGTCAATTATGTGAATCTTGTAGGTTATACAGATAGTGATTAAAGTGGAGATATAGAAACAAGAAAAAGCACATCAGGGTACGTTTTTTATCTTGGCACTAGCGCAATATCATGGTCTTCAAAGAAACAACCCGCGGTTGTGTTATCTACAGTTGAAGCAGAATACATTGCAGCAACTAGTTATGTTACATAGGCAGTATGGCTAAGAAGAATGCTTGAAGTATTACATCAAAAACAAGATGCTCCAACAAAATTATTTTGTAATAATAAGTTTATAATAGTACTGTGCAAAAATCTAGTTTTTCATGGGCAATCCAACCACATAGACATTCGGTCTCACAAAATTCGCAAGCTAGTAACTAAAAAGGAAATAGTGATTAATTATTGCCACATTAAAGAATAAGGTGTAGATATTTTTACTAAATCACTGTAAATCTAAGTTGTTTCACAAACAGAAAAAATTGTAAGGAACGATAAATTTCTACCAACTTGATTTAGGGGAGGCAATGTCAATAAATTAATCAAGCTAGCCTTATATGAAAGAAGCTAGATACATTCACTTCATTAAATGATAGCCAAACGCAAGTGGAAGAGACAAGCGTCATCATTTAATGAGAGCCAAAATCATCATGTAAGTGGAGAGATGCAGCAAATGGAAGCCGAAATTTTTGACCAAGCAAGTGGAGAACGAGGGACTTGCTTCATCCTAAACCAATTCATATGATTGGACCAAAAATTTGATCCAATAAAAAGTTGCTTATATAAATGAAACTCTTGATTTTTTAATGTACTTTGTTGCGCACAAGCTTTTTCCATTGCCAGTAGGAGTTGGGACTTCTTGAAGAGTCAAGTTGCCGAGGAAGTTGGAGGTGAAGCATTTATGATGTCAATTTTTTGTGCTCTAACATTGGAATCTTGGGTAAGGATCTCAATGACATGATAGGATTGACAGACACTATGGATCTTATAGGGTTGTTCCAATATCTGTTTTCTTATTTTACTTGCAAGAGAGTGAAAGATAAAGGAACATTTTTGCACCTAGAACATCTTGGGAATAGTAATTGGTTAAAGCATGAGTAGATGATTGGTTTTGGGGTTTTTTTAAAGTTGAAGTTTGTGAAGAAACTGTGACGGGGGTAGGCATGGTGGTGGTGGTAAGTGCAGTATACCTCGGCTAAAACTAAAAGCACAAGCACTAGGCCAAAAACTATGGCAAAGCTCACCTTCATTACCAGTATTGCTCCCATTGTGACCTTCGATAAGTCCAGGAATGGAAGCAATACAAACCGGGCTGTAATACAAGGGTAAGTGATACCTCTGAGAAGGGCATCGGGCGTACGTGACATAAACGCTTCACTTAATTGCCAAAGTTTCTTCGACACTGGACTCTCGCGATTTCAATTTGGATTATTCCATGAACCAGCAAATATACGTGTTACTTCACATGGATACAAAAAATGGAAGAATAATTGTCGTACAAACTCTAATTATGCCATAGTCCACAGATTGCAGAATCACAGATATCCCCAATCCAACATGGGAGTCTGCTGACTTAGACTGTAAGTCTATCCCCGTGGGAATGCTTCAGCAACGCAACTCTAAGTATAGGCACACTTCCTTCAAAGACACCCCACAATGCGAGTTAACTACAGAAACGCAATCTGGTCATTATAAGAAGCTGATTCTGATGGCTAGAGGCTTCACCTACTTTTCAAAGCAGCAAAGCGCGCAGCCAAGTCATCATAATCAGGTAATTTTGGATGCACATGCCGAGCAGGATTTGACCCATCTGATTGAAAGGAAGCAGCACGTGTAAACACTTTCGTTGCTTCTGATGATGTTTGTGTCTCCGGAAGTGAAATTGATCTGGGCGGGGGAGGAACCATCCCATCAGGCCCGTCTCTACCAACGTGTTGTCGAGACCTTCCATCCTCATTGCCTTGGTTATTTGCTCGACGATTCCTGGACTTTTTTCTAACCTTTTCAGATTCATATGCTGAAGGCTTCTTGCTGTAATGGATTAATAGTCTATCTATCACCCTTTCCTCTTCATCATCATGATGATGCTCATCAAACAAGATTTGAGGACCACGTCTTGAATCATCTTTTCTCCTGCTCCTTGATCTTCTCTTCAATACTCCTGCATCTTCCAAATTGCTACCATCATCAACATTAGAGTATAATTTTGACTGTCTCCTCCTTGATGATCTTGGTTTTGGTATGGGGTTATGAACACTGTCATCCTGATAATAATCCATCCTATCATGCCCAGGACCACATTCTCTGGTAAATCCAACACTTTGCTTTTCGTGTTCATTACGGTATACCTGTTCCTGAATCTTCTCAGACCCATTACCAGCATTACTTCTGTTATCTCTTAAAGGATCATCAACAACATTAACATCAGAGCCGGTTGGAAGGGATCCAAAAGTAGCTCCATATTTTCCTTCCTTGAAATTTGTGTTAGGTTTAGTATAAGGAGGTGGCATGGCCTTCCTATACTGGGATTTCAACTTCTGCATTTCCTCCTCCCGAACATCTCCAATTGAATTTGTATTCTTATGCAACTCAACATAGCCATTGCTGGTCATTGTCTCTTTCTCACCAATCTTCAACCACAATCCTCCAGGTCTAGGCATACTGTCAGCCTGTCCCCGGGTTAACATGTCCTGTATATCTCTTTTAGGCATGGATTTTTCCTCATGAATTTTGGATCCATTATCAACCCTTTGCATCTTCTTCTTACTGGATGAACTACCCAACCTGGCTATTTCTATGGGAGAATCATCATTCCAAATTTCATGCTTATGCAAAAGGGCTTCATGCTTCTCTTGAAATACAGAGTCTTTCTTGTCCTTACTTAGCACAGTTCCCTTCTTGACACTAGGTTCCTTGCATTCATTGCTTGGGACTTCATTTATGAGTCTAGGATTAGGGCTGTCATTGAACAATCTATATCCATCATTAATATGTACAGGCCTTTCTTTGGATGAAAAATCACACTTGCTAGAATTGTGTTTATCATCATTGGTACATAAAGACCCAAAGGTTTTAGTTTTGTCCTGCAAAACAACCATACAAAAGGAAAAGGCATTAAATGAACAAAGGATATGTATTTACTAAAACAACATTATATAAAAGCAGCAATATCAGAATTAGCAACCTCCAAACAAGAACAAAATAGTAAATATAATAGGACATACTAAACAAGTATTAACTTCACAAATCAGTATATGAACAGCTGCTGAGGTGGGAGATGTATTAACAGTACAAAAGTATAAAGCAAAACCTGTGCAGATGCAGAAGGTCTAGACATGCTTTGTGAAAAACCCCTGGAATCCCAATTAATGGAGAACTCGGATGCTATATCTTGCATTAGCTCAACTTTCTTGTCCATCATAAAAGATTTTGGGAATAAATTCTCTAGGAACTGCCAAAAGGAATTCATGTGGTCAGTTGTAGAAAAGCAATTCAGATAAATAAAAACTGAACTGGAAATACCTTTTGATTTGCAAACAAATCTACAGAATTCCCATATCTTTCCTCAAATATATGCCTGAGGTCCCGTAACTCAGGCAGATCAGAAAATCTTGCAGCAGCAACCATTAGGGATGAAACGGCCTCCCTACAATCCTCAGGGCAGTGACTGAAAAAGTAACAGTAAGTTGGGAGAATAATGCAACCAAATTTTCAACGTATTGATTGTCTCAAATGAGGTTAAAAAGATATTAAAGCAAAATTTTGCAGCATCCTTGATATCATGAGAGTCGTGAAGGACAATAAAGACAATGCACCATCAGTTCGACAAACTAAGCTTAAATTCAAATTTGCACCAGGAATAATTAAAAAGAGATACTATGAATTAAAAGAATAAACAATAAGAACAAGAATACAGGACTCATTCTGAACATGGACATCCTGTTATATCTCCCCAAATGTGATAATCACCATAGAATATATTGTTATTGCACATAACACAGGATTCATTTTGACAAAAATAAAAATAATGTTGGCAAAACCATGAAGTATGACCTTAGCACTACTCATGAAAAAACTAAACTGTGTATTCTTTAATTCATTTTCATCGGGAACGAGGGTTAAAAAACACATGAATACTGCTATAAAATCAGGACTCTTTAAACAAAGAAGTAGCCATGTACATTTATGAAAACAAGGTTGTCAATTTAACCATGAAGAATGACTCACAAAATTTTACTACCATTCCTATGCATTGCAACTTGTCAAAACAAATTTAGACAAGGAAACACTGGCACCAAAAAGTAAAGACAAATTTTGTTATCTCAAACAAACTAAAAATTGTGATGATCTAATCTATAAGCTTGCATACTACAATGAATAGTGCAATCACAACAAACATACCTTGCATATTCGCATCCACATCTGATGCCTAATCAATTTATATGTTGTGCTACATTTTGAGACGCATTTCATCCTCAAAAAAGAGGATGGTAAAATATTTTTTACAGAGAAAAAATTGGTAAAGGATCCATCTCATCTCATAATTGTCTGCTTAGACAGCATAACATTAACTTACCTGACCCAACAAAGCAAAAACAAAAGGATAAAAACATAAATAAGTCATAGAAATTCTCCATAACATTCAATTAATCCTTTATTTTTATTGAACTTGGCTCTTTTAATATTGTCACAACCAAATCCAAATTATGCATTCCTCACACAAAAATTTGTGAAAATGCCACCTGAAAAAGTTCGATGGTAATGATTTTATGTTGTTAGAGGAACAGTTGGATGAATAACTGTTGGAACTAACCCTAGAAACTGAAGTAAACCTCTCATAGGACATGGACTTGTCTTGTTAAAAGATTAGAAATAATAAAGGTTAATTAAACAAAAAATGAGGTTAAAGAACGAACATATTTGAGTAATCTATGAAAGCTTAACACTTGTTTCGGCTTTGATCCTAGACGCAATGAAAAAGTTTATCACGTTTATGGCAAACGAAAGAACCAAAATACAAAAGAAATTGAGACAAAACATAATCCGTCCCATTAATTAGGACGATTGATCGATACAGATAGTTGATAGGCACTAATACCTCATCTTCTGCATCACTGAAAGGTGCTTCAACACAAAATCACAACAGTACTCAACAAAATCATAGCAAGATGACAGGATCGCTTCAGCCATAAGTCCTTCAGCCTGTTCCATTAACTAACGGATTAAGACCACCTCTAAAAAGATCACACGCGCGCGCGCGCGCCAGAGAGAGAGAGAGATTGAAAGAAAGCACCAAAAAATACACTAAAAAAGAGATTGCAACTTATCAATCAGAAATGAGAACAACATTAAAAGCGACGAGACTGAGAAAACCTGTGATAAAGAGAAGAAATAAAAAGAGGGTACCCGGCCATAAGCGTTGATGTCAAGGCCATTAGCCAGCAGATCAGCCATGTCTTTCCTCAAAAACTTCAAAGTAGCATTCCTCTTCCTCCTTATTACATCGATCCGACTCTTGGTCAGCTTTATGAGAGATTTACTAGCCAAATGCACAAACAAACCAAAATGTAATTACCTTCAATTTGACAACCACAAACAAGATATTATAATGCCATTTACAAAAATGAAAAGTACCACTTGGAGGCATAGCCCCGACCAAGAAGTCCGTCAAGCATATCTTCAGAAAGCAAAGGAAAAACCGTCAGAGAGAGAGAGGTGCTCCTAAGCACAGAAAGAGGAAAATGGGAAGAGTTTTTGAATGGAGTGAAAAAGACTATTACTACTCTAACAGCTAGTTGGCCACTGACCCACCCACTAGCTTTCCCCTTTTTCTCGGCCTCTTTCTACGCTTTTTCAATGCTGTTTATTCCATTCCTTATCCTCACTTAATTACCACTAAGACCTTCTTTCTGTTCCTTCCTCTTCTCGTTCTGCTTCCAATTGACTGTTAAAAGACCTTGTTATTAGAATTATTATTAGGATCAATTATAAAAAATCTCAATTTTTATTTAATTTTATAATTATACCTTGATGATTAAAAAGTAACAATTAAAGATTCAAACATTTAATTTTTTTAAATATAGCCTATCATTGAGATCTTTGTTAAATATAGAACATCGACAATGCTACGTCTAGGCAAGTGACATTTACAAAGTCTAAATCTCAAATTAATCTAGGGTTTATATCATTTGTCTTTCAATTTTTTTAAAATTTTCTTAATTTCATTTTATTATTTTAATTAAGTCTGACATGTAAACTTGAATCTAATTGCTATGAAACATGTTTAAATTTATGTTTAACATGGCTTGTCACACTAATAACGTTAATAGAAATAATGTCAAAAAAAAACGTTAATAGAAATACTAACCTCGGGTTAATTTTAAAAAAAAATGAAAGCTTAAGTATTTAATTGTCGTTTTTAAATTTCGAGTTATAATTATAGAATTTAGTAAAGTTTGAATTTTTGTAATTAAAGAATTTTTGTAATTAACCCTTATTATTATTATTATTATTAACTTAATAACTAGGGTAAAACATTAAGAATTCAATTCAATCATAAGTTGAGCTCAAAGCCTTAAATTGTGTAGTGACTAGTTTACTTTAGAGAAGGGAATCTCATGATGTGGATCCTCAGTTCATTGTAACGCCAATTTAGTAGTCCTTTCGCTTTCTTTTCTTGAACTGGTTTTTGTGGGATATGTAGGTAACATAATCAGGACATAAACATATTATCATTATGTTTTTTTTTTCAAAGAAAAACCTTGTCTCCCTACTATTCTATGTACGTGGTGTAGTAGAAAATCTTTTATTTTACAATAAAGTGCAAAAGATCCACTTTGTTACGGGTCAAAATTAGTTTGCGTGAGGATAAAAGAAAAGTGGTCCAAGTGGATTTACGTAGAACTTGAGCTTATCAGATTCTAATTGCTTTAGAGTCTAGTTAAAATGACACTTGCACCACTTTTCTTTTAGCCACACGTAAGCTGATTTTATTGTAGGATATTTCTAGCTGAAAGTTTATGCAACTCCTTGATTCGTTTGAACCTAAACTTGAAAATTTAACAGTAATTTCTTAAACTTAATATCGTAAAAAGATCATTTAAATCACTTATCATCAATATTTTAAAAATTGGACAAAAAGTTTGTTATGGTCTAATTGTCCCACATCGGTAATAAAAGAAACTGATGTGGGGTTTATAGGCTTAGGAGTTCTCCCACCCTTCAAGCTAGTTTTTGGGGTGCCTCTCTCATAAGACCTGTAACAATTGGTATCAGAGCCAACACCACTCCTTCAAGTCCTCGTGTTACGCTCACGAGGGTGACGCCGGTATTGCAATGTTCGCCTGGGGCTAGAAAAGGTCTAGCACACAGCCAACCCGTGGGTACGTGGGTAGTGACGCCAATATAGCAGTGTTCACCTAGGGCTAGAAAAGATCTAGTGCACAGCCAGCCCACCGGTGCCTGGGCTGCAAAGCGTGGAGAAATGTTATGGTCTAATTGTCCCACATCGATAATAAAAGAAACTGATATGGGATTTATAAGCTTATGAGCTCTCCTACCCTTCAAGCTAGCTTTTGGGGTTAGTTCTCTTATAAGACCTGTAATAAAATTAAACCAATAAAACAAAAGGTTTTAGATTTAAAAAGTTCAACATTTATCCTACCGACATAAAATTAGTTAACATTAAATAAAATTAAAGAATTTAAAAAGTTTGTTTTTATCTATTGTGTAATTTAAAATTTAATTAAAAAACTGTTAAATAAAAATTAATTAATTAATTTTAGCTTATAAAACTAATTAGTTTACAAAAACTAGGTGATTACGTAATAAACCAATCGATTTTTAATAACAAAAATTCTTATAATAAATCAAACCAAAAAAAATTGACCAATTTAAAAATGTTATTATTAAACTAGTCAAATTATTTCGATTTTTGTTTTTAATCATTGCCTATAATATTCAAAAAGGAACAAACTTAATTTTATCCTCTTGGTCGGAGTTCCAAACATCAACTACTTAAACTATACCTCTACAACTCAGGTTCTTTTACTTCTAAATTTCTCAGTGGGCACTTGACGGTTCGTATTAAAGGCAAAGAAGAAAATTGGATTTATGTGTTACGTTTAGGAATAATAACTTTCGTACCCTTAAGTTGAGATTTGTGTTTTCAAGTGGAAATTTTCTGCACGGAGTTTAGATCTTGGTTCCGCCTGATTCTGATGGGACTGGACGTTGCTGCATGGATCCATGAGGTTGGTTGACTTAGGCTTAGAGGTACCTGCAAAACAATAAGGCACACCGGGGGTTGATAGCCGGCAAGCCCCTCCGACGCTCAAGTTAGTCTTTTTGTAAGGGTTTTGGGGGCGAGAAACAAATAATAATAGGGTTCTAATGTCGTACCTTTTCTATGATGAGGTAATGAATTTATATATAAAAAATACCTACTAGGTTTAGGTCTTCTCTTATGAATGAGAAGTCACCATCTATGAATGGGCCGTCTATGCCTCTATACTTGAGCTTGGGCTTGGGCCTGGGCTTAGCACGACCGACCTAACCATGTCGTAAAAAATGTAACAAATTTATAACATTTTATAAAAAACATCACAAAAAATTGGCTTTTTTTATAGCATTTTTTAAACATCACGAAAACACTGAACAATTCGCTGACATTTTTTATGTATTTGTTGTAGTGTCCATACCACTACTTCCATTCATTTTCGGCACGACAAAATGTCTCGTGTACAAGTAGGCAGTTCTATTTATTCTAATCCGGATGACGTTAAAAGGGAAGCTCATAATTTCTTTCTCAAATTATTCAAGAAGTGCACAGCAGTGGATTATAATATTGCTCACCTACAATTCAGAGCTCTCTCTTCCATACAAGCAGCTGAACTATCGATTACTTTTGAGGACAACGAATTTTTCCATGTATTAAATTCATGTGGTGAAAATAAAAGATGGCTCTAATTTCTTTTTCTATAAAAGAGCTTGGCATGTGATCAAGCACTTTTTGCTCAATTCCACCAGGCAGATAGGTTCTTTCAATTGAAGGACTTTAGGCCTATCAGTTTAGTAAATGGGATATATAAAGTTAATTTCTAAGGTGCTGTTATTTCGGCTAACGGTTGCGCTTTCAGATGTTATTGCAGAGAATTAACATGCTTTTATGACCAATAGAATCATTCTTGAATGTTCTATGGTAGCTTCGGAGATAATATATCTAGTAAAGAGGTAGAAAGAGAGTACGCCGTTGCTTAAATTGGATTTCTAAAAGGCTTTTGACAGTGTTTCATGGGAGTTAATAATAAATACTATGGATCATATGGGTTCGATACAAAATGGAGGTCATGGATTCAAAATTATTCTGCAACATCGCAGACTTCAGTTCTGGTTAATGGCAGTCCTACCAATCCTTTTCTGATGGAGCGTGGAGGTCGTCAGGGTGATCCGCCATCTCCATTCCTATTTGTAATAGCAATTGAGGATTGAGATGCCTCCTCCTAAAGGCAGTGGAGTTAAAGCTTATCAGAGGTATTGATATTCCTGGACTTTCTCGTGATGGTTCTTTATTACAGTTTGCAGATGATAAACTGGTTTTTATGCCGTTTGATATTCACATGCTAAAAATTTGCATAGAATTTTACGTTATTTCGAGTTGATATCAGGATTTAAAATAAAATTTCCACAAAAGCTCATTAATTGGAATTATGGTTGCGGATAGTCAGTTATGTAATTTAGCTGCTGTTATGGGGTGTAAGACAGATATGTTGCCTATCAAATACTTAGGGCTTCCTTTATCTCATCGCCCTTTACCAATCAAAGATTTGGACCTGGCGATTAACAAGGTGGTTTCTCGTCTGTCTCTATAGAAAAGTTCTTTGCTTTCACTAGTGGGTAGACTAGTTCTCTATCAAGTATGTCTTAGCAAGCATGCCTATCTACTTTATGTCTATACATTGCATGCCAATTGATGTTCTTAATATAATTGCGGGATATGTGAGGAAATCTCTACGGAGGGTTGACATTGAAAAAAGAGCATATACAGTATAAGGTTTCTTGGAAGAATTCCAATTAACCAATTCTTACTCTGTTTCATTAAACCTTATCTACAAATTTATATAGAATCCATATAAATGTATAGTTAAAATTAACTAGAACAGAGTTGGAACACCATTTTTGGCACAAAAGATTAGGTGTCATCTCTTGCGATAGGATTTGTCTACCTTTTGTACATGGGGGTCCACGTTATGTAGTTTGCGCTTGAGAACTACGGGTTTGCTTTTGAAATGGGTATAGAAGTTAAGGGCTTGTGATCAAGCTTCATTTTGGTACAATGTGGCTAGTGGAATGATTATCAAATGGTGAGCATAAATAAGTTATCACACGTATGGAAAGGCATTCTGAGAGCATGTTTAGATAATGCTGATATATGGAGTTTATTTCAGTCCGGCATCAACGTGGAAATTAAAAACAGTTGGGAGGAAACATGGTTCAGGGAAGAGAAGTTTGCTATTAAATATGCTGAGTTCACAGGTTAATTAGTTTATACAAAGGACAATAAAGTGTCTTTCATGGTACCGATGCTGGTTTTAGAAGAAGGAAGTCTAAGCTAATTCTAACATATGCTCGACAATAATATACGTTAGAATAACATGTACAATAAATGCAGAAGGAAACAAAATATCTCCGGCCATTGTTGTGTGTGCTTGAAGAGTCTACACTTTTAGAATTCTTCTAAACGCTCAATTCCCAGAAGCTTAGGAGACCCCCAAAATCTGCAAGAAAAACTATATAAATGTACTCCATCAAGCACACCATGAGTTACTATAAAACCAGGAATTCATACCCACTAAATGCAGAATATTGGACCATTTATGACACAAGAAGAGGAAAAGTTCTCACATTCTCCCACTTAATTCATACGTTTAACTTGGTATTATATCCTAATCCGATCCAAATATGATATAAGAATTATGGCGATAGGTTCTCTAGTAATTGAGTATTATCTTCCATGTATTACAATATACTATACTTGTATCATCCGAATGTGGTAATATTACTTAATGAATAAATCCTATGTTTATTCGAGGTCCAAACTAATCAATCTTCTCAAAATTCAATAATGTGCACCATAATAGAGAAAATATTATAAGAGTTTCATGAAAACAACATTGTCCATATAATGAAAACTAAATAATGGAACTCAATCCCATTCTAACAACATGATCCTTGAACTTTATTGGTGGCGAGCTTTTTGTTAAAGGATCAGTTATCATCAATTCAGTGCTAATGTGTTCAATGACCACTTTCTTGTCCTTAATACGTTCCTTTATATATAAAAACTTGATATTGATGTGTTTACTTTGACTACTACTCTTATTATTTTTAGCTAGAAAAACAGCAGCTGAATTGTCACAATAGATTTTCAATGGCCGAGAAATGAAATTCATGAGTCTAAGCCCATATATGAAACTCTTTAGCCATACACCATGTGATGTAGCCTAAAAACAAAGAACAAACTCAGCCTCCATGGTAGAAGTAGCAGTTAAAGATTACTTGTCACTCCTCCAAGATATGGCTCCATTAGCAAACATGAAGATATAATCTGATGTTGATTTCCGTGAATCAACATACCAACAAAAACTGAATATGAATTCCCTATCACCTCCAATTTGTCAACTCGTCTACACGTAAGCATGCAATCTTTGGTCCCTTGAAGGTACCTCAATACTTTTTTTGCAGCTCTCAATGATCTAATCTTGGGTTACTATGATATTTGCCTAATATTCCAACAACAAATGCAATGTCAAGTCTTGTACAAACATGACCATACATCAGGCTTTTGATTGTAGAAGCATATGAAATGATTTTCATTTGTTCCATTGCAAAATCATTTTTAAGGCATTGGTCTAAATTGAACCTATCCCCTTTCACAGTGGGAGTTACACTAGGTGAACAATATTTTATTTGAAATCTTTTTAAAACTTTATTAATATAGGTGTCTTGAGACAAACCCAAAATTTCACATAATCAATGTAGATGAATCTTAATTCCAATGATAAAAGATGCATCAGCCATATCTTTCATTTCAAAATTTTTAGAGAGAAATTGTTTCACATCATATAACCAATTCCTATCATTGGTTATAAGTAATATGTGATCCACTGATAGTACAAGAAAACAAAATTTACTCCCACTAACCTTCTGGTATATACATTGATCCATAATATTTCTGGTAAACCAAATGATGAGATAATATTATGGAATTTCATATACCACTGGCAACATGCTTGCTTCAACTATATATGGATCTTTTAAGCGTGCAAACCAAATGCTCACCATTATGAAAGGAAAATTCTTCTGGTTGTTTAATCGATTCCTTCCTTTTGAGTGAATCCTTGCGCAACGAGTTTTGCCTTGTATCTCTCATTGTTGCTTAATGAGTCTTTCTTTGTCTTAAATACTCATTTGCAACCTATGGGTTTTGCCCCTTTAGGCAACTCAACAAGATCCCAAACATCATTATTCTTCATAGAAGTCATTTCTTCCTTTATGGCATCGTACTATAAATTTGATTCATTGCAACACATGGCTTGTGAAAGGTTTTAGGATCATTCTCAGCTCTTATATTGTAGTCAGATTCTTGTAGATATACAACATAATCACTAGTAATAGCTGATTTTCTTATTTTAGTAGATCTCCTTAAGGTTGCTTCAACATCCTCCTGTAGAGTCTGTTGTTCAACTGGCTGCTAAACATTGTTAGGTAATTCTTGAATAACTGAATCTACTAGAATATCAGCAACTTGTAGAATTTCTTAATTGTCATTTATGTTTATAGTAGGCTGTTAAATTTCAACAGTTGGTTGTACAATGTCTATTTAAACTTGAGGATTGTTATGAATGACAATCACCTTATTTTTTGAGGTGGAAGGTTGAGTATCCATATCATCATTATCAGAAACTATACCTTGAAATTGATCCCTCCTACTAGTCAAATCATTCTCAAGAAATTTTGCATTTCTTAATTCCATAATTCTAATGTGATATGATGGATAATAAAACTTATATCTCTTAGACCTTTCAGCATATCCAATGAAATACCCACTTATAGTCCTTGTGTCCAATTTCTTCTCTTATAGATTATAAATTCCTATTTCATACGGACATCCCCAAACGCGTATACGTTGCAAACTCAGTTTCTAACCTTTAAATAACTCAAATGACATCTTTAGAACAACCTTAGTTGGTACCTGGTTTAATATATACATAAGCATCTTAAGAGCTTCAGTCTACAAGGACTTAGGAAGTTTGGAGCTACTCAGCATGCTCCATAGTATGTCCAATAATGTTCGATTTCTTCTTTCTGCCACAATTCTGGTCTGGAGATCCAGACATAATTTATTAGGCTACTATCCTATTTTCTTGAAAATACCTCACAAATGGACCAGGTACTTATCCACCTTTAGTATATCTACCATAATATTCCTCCACCTCTATCAGATCTCATGATCTTAATTTGTTTATCGTATTGTTTCTCTACTTTAGATAATATTATGGAATTTCATATACCACTGGCAACATGCTTGCTTCAACTATATATGGATCTTTTAAGCGTGCAAA
>JAOTBA010000008.1:29120926-29135069 GCA_025629845.1 Erythroxylum squamatum | reverse complement strand
GGTTGAATTGATGAATGTGGTTGAAGGATTTTAAGTTTGCATTTTAGTAAGATAGGTAGTTTTGGGTTATGGGTTCTACTACAGGGGTTTTCGCCGCGGCGAGCTCTATGGGTTCTGCTATAGGGGTTTTCGTAATTCACCCGAAGGAAATGCGGCGCATTCAGTCTTCCAAGGTCACTGTGGCAAAATTGACCCAAAGGGTCAATGAAGTTTTCTCACATATGTTCGCCGCGGCGAAACAACAGTTCGCCACGGCGAAGCCCGCCTTTACTTCTGAAGGATTTTTCTTGTAAATTCCCAAATTCTAAGTCTTTCTCCATGCTCAAGCTTCATGATCCCATCTCCGATGTTGGGCTCTAGAAACGAGGTCCAACAAATAGCATAAACTTTAGAGAGTTAGATAAGGTCATTAAGAAAACTAAGATTAGTGATATGAAATTTTCTACATTTATAGTGATGTTCGAATCCCTTGGTTCTTTCAACAATTCTTTTAAGTAATTTGTTGAAAACTTCCATGACAAGTGTAAAGAGGTAAGTAGAGGAGGGATCACCTTGGCAAATTCCTTAGCAACTTTTAAAGAACTTAGTAGGTTGGCCATTAACAATAAAGCTATATGAAGGAGACATGATACATTGCTTGATCCATTAAATAAAGGAAGCTAGAAACTCCATAGCTGCTAGAATATTGATTATAAACTCCCAGTTAACAGTTTCATATGCCTTTTAAAGGTCAATTTTAATGGAATAATTAGAGTTGCCTCTCTTCTTAGAATAAGCTTTAGTTAGCTCTGGAAGAATCAAAATTTTGACACCTATTACTCTACTAGGAATATAAGCACCTTGTGTGATTATCAAGTATTCCTCTCAATCTATGGGCAATAATTTTTTAAATTATCTTGTAGATGGAGTTGCAACATGTGATAGGGTGAAAATATGAGAACTGATTAACTCTCTACTTTTAGGAACAAGAGTAATGAATGCCTTGTTGATTTTTGCAAGTAAGGAACCCTTATTGAAGAACTCTATAACAACTTCAGATACAAAGTTTCTTAAGAGAGGCTAAGTTTTGAGAAAGAAGTTTACATTAAATCCATCGGTGCCTAGAGCTTTATGAGGATGGAGAGATCCCAAAGTATCTTTAATTTCTCAGATACTCACTAATGTGCACAACAATTCAACTTCATATGAAGAGATACATAAATAGGAGTTCTGTCGAATGAAGTGGGTCTCTTCCTCAAATCAGTGAAATAATCAAAGGCTTCGTGTTGTGACTAATTTTTATTGATACTAGGTGTCATGCCCATGACAAGGAGTGTCATGGGCATGACAAGAGAGTCACACCTATAACTCTCTTGTCACAAGCATGACAAGAGAGTCACATCCATGACCTGACTCTCTCTTTTTATAGTCATGACAAAAGAGTCACGCCCATAACAAGGATGTCACAGGCGTGACAAGAGAGTCACCCTTTGATGCCCATGACTCTCCTTGTTATAGGCGTGACAAGGGTTCACACATTGTCATAGGCATGACAATGGATCTCAAGGGGGTGACAAATTTTTTACACCCATGCATGTTCTCTTATACTGAAGTTAATGTCACGTGTCATACATGTAGGTTGACGACGGGTTAAAACAAAACCTAAACCTAGACTATTAGGAGAAATAAAAAAGTTTATAGAAAGAAAAGAAAGGCTGGAAAAAAGATGGAGGTGGAGAAAAAACATAGAACAGAGGAGGAGAAAAACCAGATAACAGAGATAGAGAAAAACTAGAGAATAGAGGTAGAGAAAAAAAGAGAAACATAACAGAGAATATAGTAGGGTAAGGAAGAGAGAAAAACAACAGAGAGGTGGGAGCTTGGAGTAAAGGCAGAAGGAGAGAACCGACGTCAGAGAAGTTGAGGTTGGTAGGAGATCCACCGCCAGATTCCTCATCCAAGAGTCCATTTCGTTTGTTGATTATTTTTAATCTCTATTGTTGTTGTGGAACTCACTTATTTTTCTGTCGAATTAATTTCTTCTATATGTTGAACCTGTTTTCCTCTGTTAGTGCTTTGATAGTCCATTTTTGTTTATTTAATCAATTTATTTTTTTGATACTTTTCTATTACCTTTAACTATGGGATTGTAGCGTATGAAGATGATGAATTGTGTTTATTCCATAATGGGCTGATTATTTGTTCTTAAGAATTAATGTATCTAATTTAGTATATTATGCATGATGAAGCGACTATTTTATTGTCTTATTATTTGCTATAATTTCTAAGCTTATTTGATGTAATAGTTTTGGTATTAAATGAAGAATCGAGAGAAGAAGTTTAATATTAGAACAAGAAACTATAGACGCTTAAGTTATGAATTAGAAATGTATTAACTTAAGTGGGTAATTATTAGTTGGGTTTTCATAATTGAGTTGGATAATAGACTTGTTGAATATGAAAGTTAGATTTAGTTTATTATTTGAATTGATTTTAGAACCCAATTGGTAATTTAGCAAGACAATTATCCAATTAATTATCCTTAGTCATGTATAGGAGATTAAATTAATGAAGTTAATTTCTCAAGATCTCACCATATCGATTAATCAAATTGTTCTTTAATTTCTCAAGATCTCACCATATTGATTATTCAATTTGTTATCTGCTTCTAGTTAAATTAGTTTATTAATCAAGTGGGCAAGTTTTACAATTTTTAATCCCTTAATATACCATAAGTGCACGAGTCGTGAGTGTAGTCTATGAGGTGTCGATCCTTGAGGAATTGGTAAACTAATCAAATTTTAAGTTGTTTAAGGCCTAAAGGATAATTAAAATGAAAAGAAAAACTAAACAGAAAAGTAAATAAGCGAATACGAATTGATTGAAAATGAAATTGTAAAATTAACACAAAGAAATCAAAATTGTGCACCACCAATGAACAATCAAAAATCATACAAGGAAGATTAGTAGATTATGAGAAGGGGGATTTATCCTATCATCAAATGCTAACATGATTACTTTTAAGTTAATTCGGTATCGGCCCTAAACTTTCAAAGGGTGGATTACTCTCTCGAGTTATAATCACTAAACCCTAAATCATAAACCTTAATTGAATGATGGAATTCGCAATCTCTCAATTAATATAAAGCCCACATATCCAATTAGAACATAAGATTTTTAATAGACTATCGGGTCCTTACACGAGATCTCTCTTTATATAAATTACCGATTTGATTATTTGTGTGATAATAGATTGTTTAACTCTCATTACCTAATCTAATTATTTTGATACTAGTTCACTCTCTTGATTTGTTACTAAAGCATGAAAATACAACAAATAATCACAATACCCAATGTATTAACATCAAAAAGAAATCACATTAACTTTGATTCAACAACAAATCCCTAAAGGAGTTTAGAACATCATCATCAAACCCAAATCCATCTCAAGCATTCAATAGAAAGAATAACAAAGATGAAATGAAAATGTCACTTGAAAGGGGTCGGGATGGACCAAGAAGACAACAGTAATAGCAACCCTTTTTCTTCCTTCTTCCTCTCTCCTCTTTTTTCCTTTTCTTCTCCTCCCTTGGATCTTTCTCAATGTAGTAAAATGGAGGCTCTCTTCTAGGGTTTCTTCTCTTCTCTTTTATAGTATTTTCTATTTAGGGTACAAACTAGGTTTTACCTTGGCCTAAAAGTCCAAAATATCCCTCGAAAAGTTAAGTTTAGAAGCCGATTCGCGTCTACTGTCGTACAGGTCATGATCGTGGCAAGCTGATTTGGTCTCTATCACGATTGTGGTCGGGCTTCCTCCGAATCTCTTCCATTCTTCAATATCTAATCTCAAACACTAACAAATACTTTAAGGCACCTTAAATACACAAAATTAAGGTTCAATAGCATGCTCTAACCCACATAATACTCAAAATATAAATATCTAACCAACACACTCAATTCTAAACCTGAACATATATGAATTAATTAGTTAACCACTAAACATATACTAAAATGCTTGCTAAAACATCATGCAACCTATAACTATCATTTACGTTTTAGTTTAGTTGTTTAATTTTATTTAAAACCTTTTACTCAACAAATCAGGATAGAGTTTTTAGAATTGCATTTGTTTTTGTTTTTATTCAAAGTTAATTTGAGTGAACCAATTTCACCTCTTTGAGAGATGACCTTGGGTATTCGACTACAATTACCTTATATACTTGCGAGTATGATAGCCTAGGTTTTAGAACTTATTTTGGCAAAAAAAAAAAATTATCGCCATTGTCGGGGAGATGTTTAGTGTTTAGACCTAAATTAATTGTGATCGTTTTGTCTTTTCATACATACATCTTTGTCGTGTTATTTTGTTGATTTGTTTTAGAATTTTTTTATTAATTCATTGTTGTCTTTATTTTGTTTGTGTGAGAAAAGGAGGCCTCTAGAAAGTAAACCCATTCCTTTTATTGATAACGTGCATCAGATAAGAGCACCTCAAGTGGACTTTGAAGACAATCTCAAGGAAACCAAGACTAAAGATTAAGAGATAGGTGAAAGGCAGCTAGTAATAAAGGAGTACATTAGACTGGTGATTGGTAATGCCACTTCATGCATATGTTTGGGAAAAGCAGTCAAAAACTATGAATTAAAGACCATCCATTACAATATGTTGCCTTTGTTCTATGGAGTTCCCAATGAAGACCCTTTAAACTTCATTCGAGAATTCTATACCACTCTCTAGATATTTCCTTTATATGGCTTAAATAAAGATCAACTCAGAATAAGATGCTTTCCATACACATTGAAAGATTGGGCCAAGGTATGGTTGATGGCCCTTCCATCCGTTTCATTGATTACATGGGAGGAGGTCTACAACAAATTCATAGGAAAATTCTATTCCCACCAAAAGACCTTTGAGTTATGGACGAAAATATCTACCTTCGCTTAAATGGAGGAAGAGCCATTCCATGAGGCATGAGAACACTTTAAACTCTTACTAATACAGTGTCCATACCATCATTTCCACTTCAAATGCAAAACCAATCCTTCTATGATGGATTAACACAACATTGTTAGTATATAGTGGACAATGCAGTAGGAGGAGCTGTGGGAGATAAGAGTACTAAAGAGACATATGAAATCTTCGCAATGTTAAGGGTCGACTCTCATCAAAAGAGAAAAAGGGGGAAAAGAGTTGGGGTTCATAAAGTGAACTTGAATCAAGAAATGGCTGAGTTAACAAAGCATGTGAAAATGTTAACTATGAGACCACCCCAAAACGTTCCAAATCAATAGGTATATGGTATATGTGGAACTTTTGGTCATGGAGATAATGTTTGTTCGTATTTTTTGAATCTTTTGCAGATAAGAAAGAACAAGTGAACTCACTGAATAGTTTTCAGCCAAGGGCACAAAATGATCTATATATGAACACCTACAACCTAGGTTGGAGAAACCACCTCAATTTTGCGTAGAAGACCAACAATCCACCAATTCAACCTCAACCATAATATCATAATTTTCAGAGCCAAAATCAGTTCCAAGGACAATCCTCAAATTATAACCTACCGAGAAAGTTGTCTTTGGAAGAAAGTCCGAATGTGTTTATTCAAGCAACCGCTTAGAATCAATAAATGAACAAGAAGAGATTGACTCCTTGGAAGATTCTGTGAAGAGGGTTGAGTCTCAAGTAGGGTAACTCACTGCTCAAATGCAAAATAATCAAAAGGGAAAGTTTCCCATTCAACCTGAACAAGCCAAAGCTGTCACAATTTTAAGAAGTGTTAAGGTGATTGATTATGTTGTTAAGATTAATTATAATCTATCTGATGTAGGTAATCAAGAAAAGAGTGCCTCATCAAGGGAAAAGATGAGCAGAATGAGAAAAGTAATGGGCATGACTCTTCAAGTCACGTTGAGGAAGGTGAAAAACTTGAGCATGCAACCAAAAGCAATGAAGGACCAAGACTGTGTAAGACGACCGATCCTTATAAACCACTAATTCCATATCCAAGCCTCCTTAAGGAATCAAAACAAAATGAGCAATTTTCTAATCTTTATAACATGTTTTCTAATGTTAATATTAATCTGCCTTTGTTAGTTGTAATCAGGAATATTCCAGCTTATGCAAAGTTCTCTAAGGAACTAAGCACCAAAAAATGGAAGTTTGAGCCATACGAGAAGGTGATAGTTTCAGAAGTAGCAACTACAATCCTTCAGTAGAAGTTGCCCCCCAAATTGAAAAATCCAGGGAGTTTCATTGTGAAAGTATCAATGGGTAATGGTGATGAGGTTAAGGGTATGCTTAACCTTGTAGCAAGTATAAACCTTATGCCTCATTCTATTTATGTGAAATTAGATCTAGGATAACTAAGACCAACCAAAATGTGTTTACAATTAGTTGATTGGTCAATCCGTTATTCGAAAGGAATAATGGAAGATGTGTTAGTGAAGGTTGGAGGATTGATTGTCCCTGTAGACTTTGTGGTCTTAGACTTAGGGGAAGTAAAAGAGTAAGAAAAGGAGCACACCATACTCCTATAGAGGTCTTTTATGGCCACCATCAACACCTTGATTAATGTGAAGAATGGAAAACTGACCATGACAAGAAACAATAGTATTTTCAATCTTTAATGTTAATCTTATTCCTACTACTACTGTTTATGAAGAATGTTCTCTTATTGATAAAATTAATGTTGCAAATTTTGATTTTCTCTTATAGGAAGAAGAAGAAAGGGAGTTAGATTTGTATAAAGAGTGAAGGAGAGTTTGGCAAATTTTTAGAGATAGCTCCCAATGAAGAGAAGAATGCAGCCCCACTAAATGTAGAGCTGAAAAACTTACCTAAGAATTTGAAGTATGTGTTTTTTGGAGAAGGGGAAACATATATGGGCATTCTTGCATCTACTTTGGATGCTGACTAAGAACAAAGAGATTTGAGTGAGATGAAGATATTGAAAAAGGCCATAGGATGGAGTTTGAGTGACATTAAGGGAATTAGTACCTCTATGTGCATACATAGGATTATCCTATAAGAGGGGGCTAAACTAGTGAGAGAAACCCAAAGAAGACTCAACCCTGATATGTGGGAGATAGTGAAGAAGGAAGTTTTGAAACTGCTTGATGAGGGAGTGATTTATCCAATTGTGGATAGTGAGTGGGTGAACTTGATAAGTGTAAATTGCATCGTGTTTTAGGGCATAGTTTGATATATGTTTAGCCATTAATTCAATCATTTAATATATGTTTAGGTTAGAATTGTGTTAGTTTGTTAATTATTTGTGTTTTAAGTTTTTTATGGGTTAGTACAAGATTTTGTGCTTAAGTATTATGTTTTTAGGGTACCTTGATGTGTTTATTAGTGTTTTAGGGTCAACATCAAAGAACAGAGAAGTTTCGAAGACATTTGGGCCAAAACATCAGCTCATGATCGTCGCTTATTTGGTCACGATTGTGACAGAAGGATCAAATGTAGGCCATGATCGTGGCCTGTAGGGCCACGGTCGTATCTTGCGTCAGGCAGACGCACAGACACTCATGAACTTCACGTTTTGAGGGACTTTTTGGACCTTTTAGAGCCCAAAAAAGCCATAGGGTTACCCAAGACATAAGAAACTATTTAAAGAACAAGAAGAAAAGAAATAAGGGAGCTTTACATTCAACCACTCTTAGAAACCCTAAATAGAGAGAAAAAGAAGAGAGAGAGAAAAAAAGAAGAGAGAGAGAAGAAGTAGAAGAGGAATAAGAACGAAGAAGAAGTGGATCTCAACGTCGCTACTCCCTGGATCAGGTGGTATCCCGACGCTACTGCCTTCCTGATTTGTCCAACCTAAGTTCCATTTTCTCTTTATTTCCTTTTTCATTTAAATGTATAAAGTTGAGATGGATTGTATGGAAATGGATTTCGGGTTATTGATAATGCTCTGAACTCTCCTTTGGGATTTTTCCTTGAGTTAATGTTGATTTAGTTATTTTTGTGTTTATTGTTTTGGGTGTTGTGATTGACTAATGTAATTGCATGTTTCAGTAACAAATCGAAAGGGTGAGTCCGATAAAAATGATTAGATTGGATTAATGAGAGTTAGGTGATCTAATTGACCACTTAATCAATCTAGTCGGTAATTTCATAGAGAGAGATCCTGTGCGAGACTCGATTGTTTATTAGAGAGCTTTAGAACTAATTAGAATTGTGGGTAATTTGTGAATTGAGAGATTATAAGTTCCATAATTCGATTAGCGTTTACAATTTAGGGTTTAATGGTTATAACTCGAGAGAGAGTAATCAATCCTACGATCGTCCAAAACCAACACCTCGTAAACACATAAATGGCTAGATTAGCATTAATGATAGGTAAAATCCCCTCTCTCATAACTTGATTAACTCTCTTGATGGATTTCCATTGTGGCCTATGTGACTGCTCAGTTTAATTCTGTTTTGATGAAATTTTTGCTTTATAATTCTTGAATCAGATTCTCATATTTACTTTCCGTGTTCACTTGTGTAGTTTTTATTTCTTCTTATTCTTTTCTTCGAGCCTTAGATGTCTTAGGATTAGGCTAGTACCCCCCTCATGATATTGACACCTCGTATGCTATAGTCACTACCGTGCGCTTGCAGTATTTGAGGGCTTATAAATTTTAAAGCTCGAATGACACGATCATGGTGGATAAGATCATAGTAGATATACGTCAGCTCTAAATGATAAAAGCCATGTGGGAGGATCAACTGAAGATAATGGAGTTCTTTATGGATATAAATGTATCTTTCCTAGTTAAATGTAATCTCTTATCTTATTAGTTAGGATATAGTTAAATCCTATCAGATAGAGTCCTATTTGGATGGAAGTGTCATCTAATTAAATTGGTTAGTGTGATGTAATATGATAAGGATAGAGGTGATCTAGTTAGGTAAGTTCAATTAAGAATTTAAATTGTAAAGCCAAAGGTGCCTCTAAATAGCTTACTTAAGCCTTGCTCTTAAAAATAAAGATGGAGGGGAAGGGAATACATTGAGAGAGAGCATTCCTTTGTATACTTTTGGGGAAGTAATAAAGGTTAGTCTTTACTGTAGCTCTTGTGTGTTTATTATTATCTATGATTATTTAATATTACGAAAGTATTCTTTCTCAAGTGTGAGAGTTAAACACCATGAAGGTTGTGAGGCATTCGAGAACAAGTTTTTGTTGTCAACAATCATGTGGGAAGGCTGAGTCTTGCTTAAATGGACCTAAGTGAGAGTTTCGTATAAAGAGTAGCCTCAACTTTGGAATAAGTTTAGTGTCTAAGAAAACCTTTGTAACAATTGATGTCATTTCCGAAATATCAATATGGAGAAAGGCAGTAATTTGATAGAGCATGTCAATAAAGTGGAGGCATTCATAGGTCCAATTTCTCAAGGGGAGGAAAATATAACCTCTTACTCATCTTGGTTCTATCTTATATTGCGCGTACTGGGCCATATAAAGGAGTGTCTAACAAAAGCAAGGACAAACCCAACGGAGAAGGAAAATGGTACGCTGGAAATGTGACAAAGACTAAAGAGTATTCAAAGGAACTAAATTCTAAGGAGTGCCTCCCGATTATTTCGACAATGATGTTGAGTTCTTTTGGTAGGGGAGGTTTGCTAAACTCCTTAGTCTAAATTGTATAATCGTGCAAGTGTTGGTAAGTCTTGGCAAATATTTGGCACCTTAGATAATGGAATAAGGCAAAAACTTATAAGTAGGCAATAAAAAAGGGCATTGTTGATGAGTTGACATACATTACTGCACATTGATAGAAATATTCGAGGAGATGTAAAATTCGGATATGAGACCAAAAGATGCTTAAGATGGACCTTGGGTTGAAGGTTAGCTGGATCATATACATAAGGGAGACATGTGAAGGCTCTAAGGAGTTAATACGTGCTCAAGTAGACGGACCATGACTATTAGACTTAACATAGGCAAGCATTAAATTGAACTAATGTGGTATTAAAGGCTTTGGGTGTGGATGACACATCATCAATAGATAAAGATCAATGAGAGATCTTGGATGACATGGTGAATAAGATCACAACAGATATACGTCATCTCTAAAAGATAAAGACATATGAGAGGATAATCTAAAGATAATGGAGTTCTTTATAGATATAGATATATCTTTCCTAATTAAATGTAATTTGTTATATTGGTAGTTGGAATGAGCTAAATCCTATCATATAGAGTCCTATTTGGATGGGAGTGTCTCTTAATTGATTATTATGAAGTAATTTGATGAGGATATAGGTGATCGAGTTAGTTCAGTTTAATTAGGATTTGAAATTGTAAAGTCAGATGTGTCTATAAATAGCTTATTTTAGTCTTGCTCTTGAGAACAAAGATGGAGGGGAAGGGATCACATTAAGACAGAGCATTCCTTTGTATACTTTTACGGAAGTAATAACTGTTGGTTTTTACTGTAACTCTTGCATGTTTATTGTTGCTTATGATTATTTAATACTTTTGTAAGTATTCTTACTCGATTATGAGAGATAAACACTACGAAGGTCATAAGACGTTCAAGAACAAGGTTTTATTCGTTAGTGATTATGTGAGAAGGTTAAGTCTCGCTTAAACAGACCTAAGTGAGATTGTCGTGCAAAGAAATATGCACTGACTTCGGTATAAATTTGCTGTATAGAAAAACCTTTGCAACACTTACCTTATCGCAACTGTAATGTAAAGATTGTTTAGACCATTGAATGTTATGGAAGTAATTACTAGCACTTTGTAGTACTGAAATTGTTATATAACCAAATCTATTGAATCACCTCACATCTTATGTCTATTTTCATTAATTTTACCTCACATCACCTCACTTCATCAACCTTTACTCCATTCCAAATTGGCTCAACCAACCAGATACATCCGAAACTATCCCACAAACCTTTTAACCATTATCCTTTCAGTTACCATCTATAACCTACGGGGAGAAAGGAATGCTAGAACTTTCAAAGATGAAGCCATGGAAGTGGGAAGCCTAACAACTAGAATAATCTCTCAAGTTATGGAACATCTTCGATCAAACACCGAGAGAAGGTAAGAATGGGACGGTTTTATTATCTAACAATTTTGTGCAGTTTCTTTTTTCAAATTGCCTATAGGTGGGCATCAAATCTCACTTAAGCAGAAGGAAATCAATCCAAAGAAATGCCTGGTCGAATCAGCAGAAGCAACACAGACAGGATAAAAACTGATAGTTCTTTTACAGCATCATTGCACTATTCAGTTGGATGGAACCCAAAAGTCCCGAGCAATGAGGATATGCAAGAGGTATACCAATTTGACAGTAAACGAAGACATACATGAGATGCAACTCTTCTTATACGGTCTTGGGCTGATAACTTAGCCTGTAATGTATAAATTTGCTTGTTAAGAAGGTGGAAATAGTTGTGGCTTTACTGGAGTTTGTAGATGACATAGATATTTAGATAGGTAAGGAACTTGGAAGCAAGGTAGTATTGAATATGATGATTGGGAGTATGGATAAGTGGTATGAATTTAGGTCTTGTGTAGCTTTTTGGTAGGAATAGTCGTTGGTTCGGAAGTTATGGCCATGTACATAGCGTTATAATTTTATACGAGTTTGAATACAATATAAAAGTTGATATTTCAAAAACACATTTTGGGTTAATTTTAATAATTTGACTAAAATAACAAACTAAAAAGATTATTTTTGCCGGCGTTATCCAAATTTTTATTTACTTTGTAAGTATCTTCAACATCAATTATGATATCAACTTTGAATCAATTTGATTCTATTTATTGTAAAGATAAATTTTTTATGTTAAATTAATCACATAATTTTCTTTGTCAATGTAATATATATACAAAAGTACGAAACCTAGAAATAACTATTAAATATAAATCTTTACGAATATACTCTGTACTTGTAAACATATAAATCAAGAATCACTCTTAATAATTGCAATGTAGTTCATATTAATAATACTTATATTAATGCAAATGTAATTAATTTATTTACTAGATAATCCCTTTGTAGGAAAAAGAAGCATTTAATTTAATTTATTATATTCCATTTTATTTTATGAAAAATTTTATTATGTGTTTTAAGATATAAATTAAATAAAAAGGTGTTGAAGTTCTCACAATAATTGACAAGGCAAGATCTCTTCCACTGGTATATTCGCGTTTCACCTGTTATAATAGATTTTTTATTACATCTCTTTTACGTATAAACTAAACAAAATAGGTTGCATCTTAGCTTGCATATAAAGCAACCTAGTTCTCACGACTTTGCTAACGGAATAACTTAGGATTTGTTTTCACACTTTAATTTTTAATTTTTAGTTTTATTTTTAAATACAATTAAAAAATTATTTGTTTTTTTTTTATGTTTTTGGTTTGAGTACTTCTACTTTTTTTAACAACATGAGATCTTAAGAGGTATACTATTATGCAGTCGTATTTTTAACTTTTTTAATTTATGGAAATTATAAAAATTAGTTTTTAATGTTTAATTTTTGTTTTTATTATAATTTGATTTATCATCAACTGAATACATATTATTTAATTATATAATATGAATTAATAATAAGATTTATAATTAATATACTTTAATTTATTACTTTATAATTACTTTAAATTTTATCTTTTGAAAAACTAAAATATGAATATCATATTTATTTAATAAATAGAGTTTAAATTTAAAATTTTTATAAATAAATATTAATAAAATTATATTAACATTAATAATTAAGTATATATTTATTTTTGTTTAAAAATAAGATATAAAAATAAAAATTACAAATACAAATACAAAATATCATTAAAATCAAACAATTTCTTAAGTAATATAATCTATTTGTATTCTTAATGAGACATGTGAAATTTTAAATAACGAAGTTATATTGTAAGTGCCGATAGCATACTTCGTGTTTAGGTAACTACCTACGTGTCCGTATTTTATCTAAATTGGGCATTGAATTATTACGTGTTAAAGAAGAATATTAAACCTCTTATAATTGGACATCTTTTCGAAGGTTGATGTCCTTTATTGAAAGAAATGTTCCTTTATGCGCCGTCCTGGGTGGGGCACAGAGTAAATGAGTACGGAGGAATAGGTCCCTAGTGCAAATACATACAAACGGCTGACCGTCAAGTGTACACATTCCATGTGCTGACTGTACCCATGGGAAAAGAACAAACAATTTGGTCTGGTAATCTTTTGATCAGGAAAGGAATCAGCATCTTTGTCCCATGACCCATCCGCTCAACTCAATATTTTCCTGGTGAAAGAAGCCTAACACCAAATGTTTGCAAAGCGCACGACCACGTTCCTTTAACTATCACATCGAGAACGTCTATCTTATTATACAGTGGAAGCATATGGAACCTGTGGTCCTTAGCCATTTATCCCATAACAAGTGGGGTTGCATTGATCATGATGGAATTCTGGTGCCACGTGGAAGCATCAAAACTACGTGTCAGACTTTTAGGGTGTTTCATCTTTTGGAGAGGAGATCCTCTGTCTAAGTCTATCATGTCTTATCCTGTCTAAGACACAATACGACGTCGTTTTATACTTATATTGGACAGCACCCATGTTTCTTGGACAGGCACCTGTGGTGGCGCCGTTTTTAAGCCAACTGCTCCAACCTCTAAGCCACCCTTCATTTATTAATGAATGTTGCTCCCACTAACGCTGTACTCCAAGGAACTCTGTACACTTATTATTAAGAATTTTATATGTAAGTACAAAATGATTAAATATAAAAAACATTAAACAATTATATTATTATTATTATTATTATTATTATTATTATTATTATCATTATTATATTCGATATGATTATTAATTAAATTCATTATATTAATATCTAAATGTTATTATTTTTATAATCATAATAATAATAATAATTTATTATTATGTATCATTAATTAATAAATTATTTTATAATAATAAGAATAAGAGTAAGTATTATTTATAAATTTCTTCTGTTTATTATTAAATTTTTTGTACAGTATTTGTTAAATATAATATTATTACTATTATTATTATTATTATATTCGATATGATTATTAAATAAAATCATTATATTATTATCTAAATGTTGTTATTATTATTATTATTATTATTATTATTATTATTATTATTATTATTATTATTATTATTATTATTATTATTA
>JAOTBA010000008.1:29063188-29080051 GCA_025629845.1 Erythroxylum squamatum | reverse complement strand
TATCAGAGCAAGTAAACGAATGGATGTTCGTTATGATTCGGTTAAGTGGTTGGGTCTCGGTAACGGGATCCAACACTTCTCCTTTTGCACCTGTCCTCGATCGTGGAGACTATGCCACGATTGTGCCCTTCACTTTCTTCCTCGTATTAACACACATACTAACATCAATTCTACTCTAACTTTCTAGAATTTACCTCTTCTAATGCGACATCATTTTATAATAATTCAACTACCATATTGATTGCATTAACTCTTCTCATTTGATTCATCTTCTTTTTCTTAATCTCATTCATACATAAAATCCTATCTTATATGAATTTCTAACTTTCTTCTAACTACATATCATTCATCTCAGTACAGTCATTTATGTTTACTTCATTCCCCTTTTATTCTTCCCTCATTTCTATCTCATCTTCCTATTGTCATTTATTTCATCTTCTATAGATATATCCTCAATCAATTCAAAATTATTGATGCATAATCATTATGAAATTCTGATCTTAATTTCCCTAATATCTTCTTATGGTGGATCATAACTCTTGTCACATTAATCATACAACAATTTCGGTTCCAAATTCATCTTCTTAAGATCATAAAAAATTTATGTTTTCATTACATTCTGCTTGTACACTTTAATCTCATCATTTCTACTTATATCCCTATTTTCCTCAAACAATCCATGACAATACATTCACATCTATATCACTTTCAGAGATATATCACCACAGTACAATATTGGTGTCATATTGAATAATACACCCTCTAATACAATTGCATTGAATCATTATTTATCATATCTAACCATATACTATTTCCCATTTCTAATTATCCACAACTTTCATTTTCTTACAATCTGACAGATCATCATTCTCTTCACCATTTCTATCCGCTCAAACTCTTAACAAATGCTCATGCGTGTGACTCATATGAATGCAACTCAGACTAGGGATCAGTTGCTACTGCCTACTATTGCATGACTAAAATGCATGTAACTTGACACATCTTTCAAAAAACGCCTATGTAAGATACTAACTCTGGGCTTTGATACTAAACAATGTAGCACCCCACTCTCACAAGGGTGGCATGCTAGGACAGTCAATTAGTCAAACACTCGAAATTCAGTACAAATTTTTTCAAAAATATCACATGCGTATGCGGAAATCAATATTCAAATTTGGGTCCATACTTTTATTTCATAATCATCGAAAACACAATTATTATTACACTTTGATCAATTTCATTTGCAACACATTTCTAATTTCAAAAGTTATTACATACAGAAATATTCAAATATACATCATACTGAATTTGCGGAATATACAATTTGATACAAAAAATAAGAAAACAAATGCAGACGCGAACTGATCCCGACCTCTACCTCTTACTCGAATGTAGTGGCTAGATTCTAATTTGATTAACTGGACATCTTCTCTAAGCCTGAAAAATATTGCAAATTTTGGGTGACTTTTTGCAAACTCAGTGAGTGACCATCCTCGATGGCTTACTCAATCACATAACACATCAAAACATATAATCACATAATTCATATCGATGTATCAGTTCCTCATGTTGAGTCACATACATTTAACTCATATTTCACAATCCGAATTCATTCAAACAATTCATTTCAACCATTTAAATCATACATATCAATCATCAAACATACATATTAAATATTTATGCAATGCTCATGAGACTCACTTTCGTTTATTACTTTGTTGTGACCGAGTGCCTATAACTGTCCCGCATCTATTGTGGATACCGGGCTCATTGATAACTATCCCGTATTTGTTAGGGATACCAGGCTCATTTTACATAGTCAGCATTTGGCTCTTATACACTTTCTGAGCTTTAAGCTCTTTTTCACAATCTAAGCTTTAAGTTCTTTTTCGGTGGCTACTCTGGTCACAACTGCCTTTATGTTTCATGCATTCATGTAATGGAAGCGTCACTTTCACATATTTTCAATCAATCACTTATTTCCGCTTTACATATGTTATCGGACCTTAGTCCGACATTCAACATTTAAGTTGAGTATCGCTTATTTCTTCCAATTCACATTCAACGAGCACTTATATTATTATTCATGCACTTATCAAACTCCTCAGACATTCAATGTCTGGAATCAGAACAATAATATTTCATAATCATTCAATCAATAATACATAAACGAAACAATAAGAAAAGTAAGACCATCTAGGTCGACTCACAGTACGCTCCAAATTAGCCTTACCTTCCATGATCTAGAAATGTCTGAATGTGGACATTTATCCTACACATCAAAATTATGCAATACACACGTCGCACACACGTTCAAAATTGCATAATTATAAGTATTCTTCTATGCAAAAATGTGTATATGGACTATGTACAATACACGCTCAATGACAATCCCAGGTATTTTTCCATTATTCTCGTCACAAAAATCAATCTAATATCAAAACTCACTTAAGTATCATTTGTACGTAGGGTTTATACCTCAAATAAACACTTTGAATCTAATTTCATAACCTAATGACTCATTTTAGATTTTTCCAAAAACTGACTTTCAGGTTTATTGTTCTTGATCATTTAGACAATGCAAATGAAGTAATTTAGCAATACTTTCTTCTAGAAAATTGTTCTCTTATCTCTTAAGTTTCTAATGACACCAAGTTCATTCAATCAAGTTCGGTAATTTGAAAGTTATACCCCAAACATTTTCGGACTGTTCTTATTCTAGAACAGTGCCCTGTACTCAACTTCCATCCAGAAATTGAAATTCTTACAGACTGAATTTGTAACATCTCGTTACCTATGTTAAGGCTAAAATAGGAAATATGAGGGATTACTAAGAGATTAGAAATGCATTTCATGCTCATGCATAGTATGACATACACATAGACGTGAACATTGGATATTTGCATATGAAAATAATTGTACATGCGTTCATGGATAATTCTAGGTATAATTGACGTGTGATGTGATACTATTGAAAATTATGAAATTGTTGTATTAAAAATTTATTTTGAGAGTGTATTGGTTAATTTTGAATTTTGGTAGATTTTAGGAATAATTTTTGAAAATGTTGGATATTATTACACTAGGAAAAATGCCACTTAGCAAGTAAATTGATGTATGAAAAATAGAAATGAGTGTAATGCTATTGAAGAAACTTGTGAGAAGAAGATGACGTTGAAAACTTAGGAGATAACTGTAATGAAAAGATGGGAGTTAATGGATCTAGTTCAAATAGAACTAGTTAGTTTGGGGAAAATGGCTAAGGTCTTAAGAAGTGGACAAGTGTCCAAGTCTAAAGTTAAATTTTCTTAAACTTGAAAGACCAAATGTTGTATTCTTGTTTTCATCTTCCTCGTAGCTTCTTTCTCAAGTTTTTCTTCAACACAGAGTTTTTCATCAATACTCTACCAAAGTTAAACCTTGTTTTCATCTATCTCCTTGCTACTCCCAACTTCAGTTTCCTTCTCTTTGCCTTAAGAAAAACCGAAGCTTGGTAACCCCTACAATGGTGTATGTGAGTTGCACAAAAATTAGGGATTATTGATATTTGAAGATTTTAGAGTTTTAACAAGTAAGTATCATGTTAATCTTTATGAGAAGCATGAATATGAGATAAATTTAATGATTTATTAGACATTGCATAATCATGGCATGAATACTGTGTAAATAAGATGAAAATCTGGGTATATTGTCGTTTCATATTTGATGATTTTTCTGTTACCAAATAGTGTTAAAATGAATTTTTGGAGTTGAAAGAGCAACAAAAATGTAGAAATTGATGAAAGTTGATATTCATAAATGCTCTGTTTTCTTTTCTTACGGTTGTTCATATGAATTTCTGGGTGTTTTTAGAAATGAACAAACATAGGTTTAGAGTTGAGGAAAACATAGAGTGAGATGATGTCATGTTTTCAGTAGGATTAAAATGAAAAGTTAGGATGAAATGAAAGTGTTGATGGAGATGATAGAGTGCAGCAGAAAATTGGAAAAAAAATTGTAGCAATGAAGAAATATGAGGTTCTGTTTTGGTGTTTGTGTGTAATCATGGTTTTTTTTTAATTGTTTGTGAATGTGATGAGCTGAATGGGAGTTGAAATGGTAAAATGAAAATGGAAAATGAAAATGGAAGGAAAGTACAGTAGAATGAAAGAAGAAACACTGAGAATGAAGAAGATAAGTTAGAAAAGTTAGTTTAGAATAAAAGAAAGAAAAGAGAAAAAGGGGTAAAAATGTGGTCTGAAACTTCCATGATTAAATTGTATTGATCTAGGAAGATTTAGACAAAATTGTCTTCATGAAAGTTGTAGATCTTTCTTTTAGCTTTTTAATGATATAAAGTTTGAAATTTTTGGATTTCTAGATTGAAAGCTATAGAGGTTAGAAGTGAGGGAGTACGATTGGAAAGTTGCGATCATGCTTAAGCATGATCGTGACCCTGATATTGTTCACTGGATGTCGAGATCGCGCTTCGTAAGTTGAAGAGCACAATCGCGACTTTGAAGGTTAGAGGCTGACGCAACACCCTTCAATCTTTTGGTTATATCTTCTTCTTCCGACCTCCAAATGACATGAGACTTTAACCATTGGACTTGTAACACACTAATCTACATCTCCACCAAATATCTTAGACATCTGAAATCAATTGAGAGAGATCGAGCAAAAAACATAGGATGGGTCTGACTGAGTGTGCTCTCAAATAGTCCAACTTTTTTGTCCGTATATGTCACACCTGTGACTCTCTCACACCCGTGACTTTTCTCCCTCATACCCATGAGTGTTAATTGCTAGAAGATGTTTAATTGTCACATCAAGACACTATGCTTTCTAATAGTTAACCGTGACTTAATTTTAGTTTGTGCACCCGAGAGCATTTACAAACAGAACAGTCTTGTTTTTTTTTACCATAACTTCTTCTCTAGACACCCGAATAAGATTATTTTTAATTTGGAGTAACCTAGAGACATAGGGATAGAAATCATCTAAAGACGTCGAATTGTAATTAAGTCTCTAAGATGTTCAATTTTTGGATGGAAGTTGAGTATAGTATACTGTTTCAGAATAAGAACAGTCCGAAAATGTTTGAGCTATAGCTTTCAGATTACTGAATCAAATTGAACGATCTTGGTGTCATTAGAAACTTAAGAGATAATTACTTCATTTTCATTGTCTAAATGATCAAGGATAGTAGACCCGAAAGTCAATTTTTAGGAAAAATCTGAAACGATTCATTAGGTTATAAAAATAAATTCAAAGTGTTTTATTAAGGTATAAACCTAAGTACAAATTATACTTAGGTGAGTTTTGAGACAGGATTGATTATGTGATGAGGTATTTTTGAAATAGCTGGGATTGTCATGAACACGCATTGTACATATTTCATTACATACATGTGTATTATTAAACACTTATAATTGTGCAAATTATGATATATGTGTATGTTATTTGATACAGATGAGCAACTGGAATGTCATCCTCCAGATATTGTTGGAACTTCCAGGCATTAGCTTCTGGAGCGACCTATAAGTAACGTAGACGGTCTCACTCAATTAATTGTTTGTTTTATGTTATGTTTAAATTATTGAATGAATGTGATTTGATTGTGTTGATTCCGGACAATAAAGGTCCGATGATTGTGATATATGAATGAGATATTAAAGTGCTGCTTGAATGTGAATGCGACAAACTAAATGTTCATGATATGATTGATTATGAGAGATGCATTCCATACATGAATACATGATCAGATAATGAGAGTTGTGACTTGAGTAGCCACCAAAAATGAGCTTAAAGCTCCAAATGTGATTAAGAGCCAAAGGCTCACTATATAAAATGAGCCCTGTATCTCTAACGGATAAGGGACAATATAAATGAGCTCGGTATCTACAATGGATACGGGACAGTATAGACACTTGATCACAACAACGTAATAATTAGATAAGAGTCACATGAGCATTTCACATGCATTTTGTTAAGTATGTTTAATTGATTGAAATGCAAAATTGCCTACTCTTAAGTGAGAATGTGATATGTGATCAATTATGCAAAGTTGTGAAATATATGTAATATGTATTGATGTGATGCATGAATTGAGTGAACAATCGATGATGGTTACCTCATTGAGTTCGCAAAATTCACCAAAATTGCAACGTTGACTTTTCAGGACCCAGGGGCGACTTTAACTACTGAGGGACACTTTTACTTTTGGGAACAAGAAGAAATGGCTCAAAGGTCGGTCAGCTGGATATAGACAGATTAGATAGATTTTGTGTATTTCCCTCCTTCATGTAGCACATTTTTGTAATAGGCTATGATGTTGTATTAGTATGGATGTTGAAAGATACAATGTAGACTTTCGGTGTTTATGAAATGAAAAGAGGAAATTGGTTTTTAAATATTGTGACTTTCTTATGATATTGTATAAGAAAATAAAGATAGATGATACCATGCTAAGTGAATATAGTGATTGATTGTAACGCACCATTATCATAGGTGATGTACTGAAATGTCCTCCAGGCATTCCGGTATGTACCTTAGGGTAAGGGAGCGCTACAGAATAAAATTCTATTTCTTCAGAAAATTTGTAGCCCTATGTCTAGTTGACTCCAAATCAAAAATCATTCTATTTGAATAACTATAGAACAAGATATTGTCAAAATACCAAAGCATGCTTAATCTGTACAGGAAAGTTAGCTGCGGCGAAGCCAGGAGTTGGTCGTGGCGAACTTTTCCCAAGAGGACTCCTTGTAAAATCCTACAAGTTGGTCGTAGCAAAGCCAAGAGTTGGCCGCGGCGAACTTTCACAGAAAGTAGCAAATAGGACTCATCTTCCAATTTTTTCAGATTTTACAACATCCAACATCTTACACTTAACACATCTTGTACAAAGATCACCCTTTCTACTTTATTTACTCTTCATTCTCAACTCCATTTCAACTTAATATCATTCACAAACAATTCATGATATACATATTTGATCATTAACCAAAAATAGAGCATATTTATTAACCCATTCATCATTGATTTTTCTGCACTCATTCTAACACCTTTATGAAGATCATTCTATCTTAAAAACATATCTATAACAAATTATAAATCATTAATCATCATACATATGCAAAAATAAGAAATTTACCTAGGCTTTTTACCATCCACGACACACACATAAAAACTCATATAATCAAGTCATCAATCTTAATTTACTCATCATTCTAGCTTTATTTAACCATACCCATGACATTTAAAGCATAACTTACTTGGTTTAGCTTTAAATTATTCAAACTCCTCAATAACACCAAGAATCTCTATCTTCACATACAACCCACGTACATTATAGAGGTGGATTAGGTTAGGTTTTCTTATGGCAAATGGAAGAAACAAGAAGATGGAAATAGCAATTGAAAGATGGAAGCAAGGTTCAACATGGGTGACGTGAGAGTGAGTGAAGAAACGAAAATGGAGAAGAAGAAGAAAGCATGAGACATCATGAGAGACAAACAAAAATGGTCTTTCAACTTAAAAGAATGGTGGGTTTTAAGGCATGACTTGGCAAGTGACACTTGTCACTTGCCACATGTCCTATTCTTTTAACTTTAAACTAGGTTCTCCCCTTTAATTAGTCCAATCAATTCTAATTCCTACTCCAATTGTTTCCAAATTTTCATTAACACTTGTCAATAAATTTCAAAGTCATTTATCAAAATTTTCATTCCACTTGACAGTTAATTCTACTGCCATTTATCATTCGTCTTGCCACTTGACATTTTTCCTAGTCCAAAAAATTACCCAAATTTTCAGAAATTTTCCTAAAATTCACCAAAAATTCTAAATCACTAACTACACTTTCCAAATCAGTTTTCAACATATAAAAACCACAATTCTCAATATAATCACATTTATAAACAATTATACTTGGAATATGTCAATGAATGCAGGTACAATTATTTTAATGTGCATAAGTTTAATATTCACGTGTATGTGCATATCATATAATGAATGAGCATGAAATGCATTTTCTAATCTCTCAATAATCTCTCATATGTATACTGTTCTAGCCTCAATGTGGGTAATGGGATATTACAATTCTCCCCTCCTTAAAAGAAATTTTGTCCTCGAAATTCTTACCTGATTGTTCAAACAGGTGGCGATATTGCCTCCTCATATGCTCCTCCATTACCTAAGTTGCTTCCTCAGTTGAGTGATTCCTTCATAGGACTTTCACTAATGGAATGACTTGGTTCCTCAACTGCTTGATCTGAGATCCCACTATCTTGATCGGCTCCTCAACATAGCTTAAATTACTAGCAACCTCAATCTTTTGAGCCGATGTCACATGTGTCGGATCCGATTAATATCTTCAGAGCATACTCACATGAAAAACGTTATGTAATTGAGACATTTCATTCGGTAAAGCTAACTTATATGCCAAAGGTCATATCCTCTCAATGATCTCATAAGGACCAATGTACCTAGGGCTCAACTTACCCTTTTTACCAAATCTCAACACTCCTCTCCAAGGTGACACTCTCAGGAACACTCTGTCTCCTACACTGTACTCCATGTCCCTTCGATGTTGAACCACATAACTCTTCTATCTATCTTGAGCCGCTTTAGTTCAGCTTCGGATCAATTTCACCTTATCCACCATGTCTTGTATCAATTTCGGGCCTTCAACCATTCTCAAGCCCTTTTCATCCCAATATAGTGGCGACTAACATTTTTCTGCCATACAGTGCCTCATACGGTGCCATTCCAATACTACCGTGGTAATGGTTATTATATGCAAATTATATTAGTGCTATAAACTGATCCCAGGCTCCTTGAAACTCCAATACACAAGCTCTGAGCATATCCTCAACGGTCTTTATTTTCCTCTCACTTTGTCCATCTGTTTGAGGATGAAATATAGCACTGAAGTTCAACTTAGTACCCATAGCTGACTGTAAACTTTTCCAAAATCTCGAAGTAACTCTGAGATCCCTGTCTGATACAATGGATACCGAAATCCCATGCAGTCTTACTACTTCATTTATATACCTCCGAGCCAACTAATCTAGTGAGTTATTCTTTTTACTAGTAAGAAATGGGCCGACTTAGTTAATCGGTCCACTACAACCCATATCGCATCATTCTGCCTCGGAGTCTTAGGTAATCCTATAATGAAGTCCATGGTAATTCGTTCCCATTTCCACTCCGGAATAGGCAACGAATGCAGCTTCCCTAATGGAGCCTGATGCTCAATCTTAACCTGCTGGCATGTCATACACTTAGAAACATATTCCGCCACTTTCTTCTTCATTTCGGGCCACCAGAAATGCTGCTTCAGCGTGTTATACATCTTGGTGGTACCAGGATGCATAGCATAGGCAGCCATATGATCTTCCTCTAGGATTTCCTTTCTTAGATCATCCATATTCGGCACGCACAACCTCTGCTTCAGCCACAATATCTCATCCTTCAATTCGAACTCAGAATTTGGATTCATCCGAACTTTTTCAATAAGCTTCACCATATCGGGATCTTTACTTTAAACTTTTCAAATTCTATCATACAACATCGGCCTTAGCTTCAAAGTAGCAATCAGTGCCTCATCTTGCTTCAGATTGAACTCCACATTCAGAGCTCTCAAATGAACCAAGTTTGGTAACCTCGATAACTAAATCTGAGCTCCACTAGTATTCGATTTCCTACCCAAAGCATCAGCCACCACATTAGCTGTCCCCGGGTGGTACTCAATCATTCAGTCATAATCCTTCAATAACTCAATCCATCTTCTTTGTCTCATGTTCAACTCCTTCTGACTCAACAGATACTTCAAACTCTTATGATCTGTATAAATCTGGAATGTCTCTCCATATAGATAGTGTCTCCATATCTTTAGAGTAAAGATAACTGCAGTAAGCTCTAAATTATATACTGGATAGTTAATCTCGTGAGACCTTAATTGTCTCGATGCATAGACGATCACCTTGCCATACTGCATCAATACACATCCCAATCCTTGATGCGAAGCATCACTATATACCATATATCCTCCGATCCCCGATGGAATAGTCAACAATGATGCCGTAGTCAACCGATGCTTCAGCTCCTCAAAGCTCTTCTGACACTATTCATTCCATCTGGACACTACATTTTTTTCTCATAAGTTTTGTCAGAGGAGTTAAAATCAGAGAAAACCCCTCAACGAACCTCCAGTAATATCCGGCCAATCCTAAGAAGCTTCGAATTTCAGATACATTCCTCGGAGTTTCCCAATTCATCACTGCCTCTATCTTCCTTGGATCCACTTGTATGCCTTGTTCAGTCACTATATGTCCCAGAAACACCACTTGATCTAGCTAAAATTCACACTTACTAAATTTGGCATACAACTGCTTTTCCCTCATAATCTGTAAAATGACTCTCAAATGTTCAGCATGTTCTTCTCTACTTTTGGAATACACTAAAATGCCATCGATGAATACAATCACAAATCGGTCCATGTAGGGCTTAAACACCTTATTCATCAAGGCCATAAATGTTATCGGGGTATTAGTTAACCCAAACGACATAACTAAGAACTCGAAGTACCCATACCTGCTCCTGAATGCACTTTTAGGCACATCAGCCTCTGTTATCTTCAACTGATAGTACCCAGATCTCAAATCCAACTTAATGAATACCTGAGCTCCCTACAAATGATCAAGAAAATAATCAATTCTAGGCAACAGGTACTTTTTCTTCATTGTCACCCGATCCAGTTGCCTATAGTCGATGCATAACCTCAAAGTCCCATCTTTCTTCTTTACAAACAACACTGGAGCTCCCCAAGATGAAACACTGGGTCTAATAAAACTCTTTTCCAACAACTCCTGTAATTGAGTCTTCAACTCCTTCAGTTCTACAGGTGTCATCCTATATAGAGGAATAGATATAGGAGCAACACCTGAAACTAGATCTATGGTGAACTCTGTTTCCCGATCTGGAGGTAAACCAGGTAGCTCGACGGGAAACACATCCAGGAATTTCCTAACCACAGGAATGTCTTGCACATTCTACTTAACTTTAGTATCAATGACGTGGGCCAGATAAGCCTCACATCCACCCTGCATCAACCTCAATGCACTCATGAAGGATATCATCCTGGCTAGCACTGCTTGACTAATTCCTCTTAATACTGCCATCGGCTGACCAGGAGATTCTAATACTACCTCCTTGGTATAACAGTTTATGACAATCCTATAAGCAGTGAGCCAATCCATGCCTAGGATAATATCTATCTCTCGTAGCTGTAATATAATTAGATCTGCCTCCAACTCTGCTTGATTAATCCGAATCAAGCATCTCTTGCAGACCTCTCTTCTAACTATAGTACTACCTATCGATGTACTAACCTCTAATTCATATTGTAGTAGCTCCTTATCACAATACAGCCTGGATGTCAGATGCGGTGCGATAAATGAATACGTAGATCCTGGATCTAGCAATACAAATGCTTCAAAGTCATAAATAAGAAGCGCACCTGCAACGACATCCGGAGAGTCCTGTGTCTCCTACCTAGTCATGGCATAGACTCGAGCCTGGGACTGCGGTCAGCTGCTCCGCATCTCAGTCCTCATAGAAGGACTCCCAGAGCTCACTCTGCCTCTACCTCGGCCTCTCTGTCTAGACCCACTATCTCTCTCTATTGAATAGTAGCTTCACTCACAGATCTCCCACTCACACTAAACTGGGCTCCAGCAACAACAGGGCAGTCTCTGATTCTGTGCTCCAGAGAGCCACATCGAAAACAAGCTCCCTAGTACTCACCACCGTGCCTCTTCCCACAATGCTCACACGGGGCAACTGACTCTGCACTGTACCTCTTCCACTGCTGGATTGTACAAAACCACCCCTCTGTCTGAATCTTGACTGCCTGGATTCAGCTGGTGGTCTGAAGGCTCTGTTCTGGCCCTTACTGAATCTTCTTCCAGAACCACTCTGACTCTCACTAGACCTCTTGATTCTGGACCCTTGCCCAGTCTCCGCTTGTGTCCTTCTTAGTAGCTGCTCAATTTTGATCGAAGCAACTCTTAACTCTGTGAAACTACTCAGGTTTGAAATTGCTAATCTTGTTCTGATTTCCATATTCAGCCCATCCTTAAATCTCCTACACTTGTCTTCTTTGGTAGGGATCACAACAGTGGCATAGCCCATCAACTCATTGAACCTAATCTCATATTCTGCCACTGACATCCTACCCTGCTTCAAATCCAGGAACTCCTTCATCTTCTGGTCCAAGTAGATCTTGGGCATGTAGTTTCCTTTGAAGACTCTTAGGAAGTCTTCCTACTTCAGGTGGCAAGGCCTAGGGGTACTGCCTGGGACAATCTTCCACCACTGGTAAGCCAGGCCCTGCAGTAAGGACACTGCATAGTCGAACTGCTCGTTCGACTCGCAGTCCATTTGATCAAAAACCCTTTTCATCTTTTCTAATCATGCTTCGGCCTCAGCAGGGTTTGTGCTGTCATAAAAATTCACAGCCCCCTGCTTTCGCAGCCTAGCATACCTTCTCTCCCTTCTCTTGGGAACTCTAGGAGGCATCTCCTTTGATCAAGGTACTAAGGACTCCCTACTAGCTCCTACCGATCCTATGTCAGCTGGTTCCCCTAATTTATCACCTAGGGCGGATGACCTATAACAAACAATAACTTCAATAATTATCCACATTTCTCACGATATTTCATGCTTAACATTTCTAAATATCCCTATAGATGCCAAACCATGCTTTGATACCACCAACTGTAGCGCCTCCTTACCCTAGGGTACATACCGAGATGCCCGGTGAACATTCCAGTACATAACCTATGATAATGGCATGTTACGATCAATTACTACATTCACTTAACATGTGATCATCTATATTTATTCTCTTATAAACACCATACGAAAAGTCACAATATTTTAAAACCAAATTTCATCTTTTCATTTCATAACACCGAATGTATACAATGTATTTTTCAACATTCATACTTATACAACTTCATAGCCTAATATAAAAATGTGCTACATGAAAGAGGAATTACACAAAATCTATCTAATCTGTCCAAATCCAGCTGATCGACTTTTGAGCCATTTCTTTTCTTTCCTAAAAGTACGAGTCTACTCTGCTTGTAGAGTTCCTTGGTAGCTAATGTCGTCTCTCAGTCCTGAAAAGTCAACGTTGCAATTTTGATAAGTTTTGTGAACTCAATAAGGTAACCATCATCGATGGTTCATTCAATTCATGCATCACATCATTACACGTAACAATTTATTCACATCTTTGCATATTCACGAAATATCACATTTCACTTTCAGAACAATCATTAAATCATTTCATTCATGTAAAATAAACATATCAAGTATAAATGCAATATACGTGAGACTTACTTTCATTTATTATTGTCGTTGTGGCCGAGTGTCTTTTTACTAGCTCATATCCCTTAGTGGATACCGAGCTGTGTCAAATTATGTCCCATATCTCTTAGTGGATACTGGGTACATTCACAACTGAGCTTGAGGTCCTTTTCACATTCTGAGCTTTCGACTCTTTTTCACTGGCGACTCTAATCACAACTTCCTTTATCTTACATGTATTCATGTATTGAAATGCTTCACATATCATTTTTTCAATCAATCACATGGTTGCACATTCACATTCAAGTAGTACTTCAATAACTCATTCATATATCACAATCATCAGACCTTCATTATCCGGAAACAACACAATCCATCACAATCATCTTATGATTCAAAACACAATTTAAGGAAAACAGTAATTGAGAGAAACCGTCTAGGTTACTCACAGTTCGCTCCCAAAGCTAATACCTGGAAGTTCCGGCAACGTCTGGATGTTGACGTTCTAGTTTCTCCTCTATAACAAACAATATACACATATCACAATTTGTACAGTTTTAAGTGTTTAATAATGCACATGTATGTAATGAAATATATACAATGCATGTTCATGACAATCCCGGTATCTTTCCATTATCCTTATCACGTAATCAATCCTATCTCAAAACTCACCTAAGGGTAATTTATACTTAGGTTTATACCTCAATAAAACCATTAAAATGACAATTCATAACTCATTGAATCACTTTCAGATTTTTCCAAAACCTAAATTTTGGGTCTACTGTTCTTGATCATTTCGACAATGAAAATCAGGTAATTTGGCAATAATCTCTTCTAGAAACGTGTTCTCCTATCTACTATGTTTCTAATGACACTAAAATCATTCAATTTGATTCAGAAATTTGAAGGTTATACCTTAACATTTTTGGACTGTTTTTATACTGAAATAGTACACTATACTCAACTTCCATCCAGAAATTGAAAGTCTTAGAGACTGTATCAAAATTATACTTCTTCATGTAATTCGTATCCCTATTTCTCTAGTTTACTCCAAATCAAAAATCATCTCATTTGGATGACTACAGAATAAGATATAACCAAAATACCCCAATCATGTTTAGTGAAATCATACTAGTTCATACTATACTAACAGATTCCCTCACTTTCCTTCAATCAATATTTTTCTAATCAATTTAGAATACTACCAATTTTTATGGATAGATAGAAAAATGTGTTAGGAATCTATTGGTTTAAGAATCACTTCATTTAGAGGTCGGATGACGAAGTTATGGCCAAACGAATGAAACATGTTCAGATTTGGAAAACCCCTTAGGGTGGCGAAATGTTGGTGAAGTAACGAGGTGTGATCGCACCTTTCCTTGTCGCGATCGCATCCGAGGCTACTCCTAAGGTGCGGTCGCACCTTTCCTTGTCACGATCACACCCGAGGCTACTCCCAGGGTGCAGGATCGCACCCGGCTTCTTCGCGATCGTGACAGAGGCTTTTATACATTGTGTACAACAACACTAGCTTCTAATAATCATATCTTTCAACTCTGATATCCAAAATTTTCATACAATATACCGTTGGAAAGATAAAAGAAAGATATACAACTTCCATGAAGACAATTTTGTCACAATATTCCTAGATCAATACAACTGTTCCCCTGAAGTCAAACCACACATTTCCCCCCTTTTTTTCTCCTTTCTTCCTTTTATTCTAAACCAACTTCTCTAACTTATCTTCTCTCAATTTCTCTCCAATTTCGTCTTCCATGCAACCCAACATATTCAAACATATCAAAAATCAAGGAATTAACATCAAACATCAAAAATCATAAAAATACATTCATTTACTTCATTTTGTTGCATATTGTTCATCTTCTTCATGTTCTGTATTTTACCATCCTCTGCACTTCAACTTTTCTATACATTCTCTATTTTTCTTGTCAACATTAAACAATCTTTCTCATCTAAGACCATCATCTTACAACTATTTTCAACTCTAAATTCATTGTTTTATTCATCTCTAAAAACACTCTAAACTCACGTATACAGTGAATCCACAACCATAAACAGAGCATTTACTTATTCTTCTCTCCAAATTTTTCTACACTTAATCATCCACGTTTCCTATGATCTTTCAACTTACAAATCATTTCTACACCATCTTAAGACATCTAGATCATCAAATATTCAAAAATCCCATGTCAAAAATTTTCGTATCTTATACTCACGGTGTTCATGAAAAACAACCATTTTTCTTCATGATCATGCAATGACAAATAAATCACCATTTTTGTTTCATAAACAACATCTCTAAAGGATTTACACAATACTTACTTGATATTGCTCCAAAATCTTCAAAATCTCACTCAACCCTAGCTTCACACACAACCCTCGATTATCATCTTGAAGGCTGGAAGGCTTGGGTTTTCTTATGGAAATGAAGAAGATAACATGAAGGAAGTAGCAAGTGAAAGATGGAAGCAAGGATCAATGTTGGTGATGGTTGGCAACATAATTCATGAAGAAGGAGAAAAGAAGCCCACGAAAAAGATGAAGACAAGAGTTAAAAATGAAAGACATAACAAGTACTTTGGTCTTTCAAGTGAAAGAACCGTGAGAGAGAGGAGTGGTGAGTGGTAGTGACACTTGTCACTGCCACTTGTCACTGCCACTTATCACCTTCTTATGGTCCCATATGGACCCCTATTAAAAACAAGTCTATTTGACTCCAATTTCTAATCCAATTGTCTCTAAATTTTTCAATGCCACTTGTATATAAATCTAATCATTAATTAAAATTTTCATTGCCAATTTATAGTAAATTCTACTACCATTTATCTTTTTTCTTGTCACTTGGCATTTTTTCTAGTCCAAAAATTACCTAAATTTTCATAAATTCCCCCAAAATTCACCAAAAATTCTAAATCACTAAATATACACTCCAAATCATTTTTCCACATATAAAAATCACAATTCTCAATATAATCACATTTATAAACAATTATACCCAGAATTATCCATGAATGCATGTATAATTATTTCATGTGCAAAAGTTCAATATTCACATGTATGTGTATATCATATAATGCATGAGTATGAAATGTGTTTTCTAATCTCTCATAAATCTTTCATTGTTACTATTTTAGCCTTAACATAGGTAACGGGATGTTATAGTGAGCTTGAATGAAACAAGGTGAAGCTGGTGGCGGCGAGAGAGCAGAAAGGAAGACAGCGTTGGACACACATTTTTTCAAACCGTGGCTGCTGGGATTGAATTTGTTTTTATTCCTTACTTGTCTTAATTTTTGTGGATTTAACCGATGCAATTATATATTATAACTATGATTTGTGTTGCATTGATGAATATGTGTGAGTAAATGTTTTTTCGGTTAAAGTTAGGATTGATATTGGATTAGGACAATTTTTGTGGTATTGGTTTTTGCTTGATTAAATGCATATTTAGTCCTAATTTAGCTTGATCACCTAGATTAAGGCCTT
>JAOTBA010000008.1:29039436-29053223 GCA_025629845.1 Erythroxylum squamatum | reverse complement strand
TTACCTTAGGCCATTAATCTAATACCTTAACTATTCTTCTAATTTATATAAAACTTTTTCCTTCTAAATTTCTAATTTCAAGTTAGGCACACTAAATCAATGGACTCAATTATGCAAATAATTAAACAAATAAATAAACAAACAAATCATAAATAACTAAATAAAAAAATAAATCAATAAAATTAAAAAAATCGAGGTCTAACAATTCTCCCCCTAAAAGAACTTCGTTCTCGAAATTCTTACTTGATTCCACAAAGAGGTATGGATACTTCTCGTTCATTGCTTCTAAGGGATCCCATGTTGTCTCTTCCGTAGAATGGTTCTTCCATAAGACTTTAACCAGCTTCACAGTCTTGGTTCTCAAAATCTTTTCCTTCGAATCCAGAATCTCCACTGGTTGTTCATCATAAGTCAAATCCTCCCTCAATTGAACCTCTGAAGGTTGAACTATGTGTGAAGGATCGGACCGGTACTTCCTCAACATCGATACGTAGAAGACATTGTGAATCTTAGACAATTCAAGTGGCAAAGCTAACTTATAGGCTAAAAGGCCAATCTTCTCAATGATCTCATAAGAGCCTATGTATCTTAGACTAAGCTTGCCCTTCTTACCAAATCTCAAGACTCCCTTCTATAGAGAAGCTCTAAGAAATACTTTGTCTCCAATTTCAACTTCCATCTCCTTCCTATGCGCATCCGTATAGCTCTTCATTCTGTCTTGAGCTGCTTTGAGTCTCTGTTTCACCAATTTAATCTTATCAATTGTGACTTGTATCAACTCAGGTCCTACAATTCTCCTTTCACCTTCCTCATCCCAACAATAGGAGTTCTGCATCTCCTACCATACAAAGCTTTATAAGGTGCCATCTGAATTCCTGAGTGATAGGAATTATTATAAGCAAACTCAATTAAAGGTAAATGATCATCCCATGAACCTTGAAGTCCATAACACAAGCTCTTAATATTACCTCCAATGTTCGTATTGTCCTCTCTGATTATCCATTAGTCTATGGATGAGCTGTACTAAAGTGTAACTTAGTTCCCAAAGCCTCTTGTAAGCTTTCCCAGAATCTAGAGGTGAACCTAGGATCTCTATCCAAGACTATAGAACTTGAATTCCCACGAAGCCTGATTATCTCATCCATGTACTTCTTGGCCAAAGCATTTAAAGAATCTATCTGCTTAATTGGCAAGAAATGTGCTGACTTGGTTAGCCTATCCACAATTACCTATATTGCATCATGCTTCCTGTTGGTTCTTGGCAACCCCATCAAGAAATCCATCGTAATCTTTTCCTACTTCCATTCAGGAATAAACAAAGGTTTAAGCTTGCCTGAAGGTGCCTGGTGTTCAGCCTTGACTTGCTGACACACTAAGCATCTTTTAGTAATCTCTGCAACATCTTTCTTCATTCCTTTCCACCAAAAGTGCTCTTTCAAATCTCTAAACATTTTTGTACTCCCCGGGTGCATTGCATAGAGAGCATTGTACGCCTTATCAAAAATCTCATCTTTAAACTCTAACATATTGGGAATACACAATCTGTTACCTACCACCATCAATCCATCTTCCCTTACCTCTATTTCAGAAGGTTTACCATTTTTAATCTCTTCTCTGAGCCTGCTCAAGTACTCATCCTGTTCCTGCACTCATTCAACACTGGCCTTACCCTCAAGTTAGCCAATATGCACCCAGATTCAACTTGCTTCAATGTCACTCTAAGTTTGGCTAATTCCTTCAACAAAGGAAAATATACCGTCTCCACATGTGCTATAGTAGATTTTCTACTCAATGCATCCGCTACTACATTAGCTTTCCCCGGGTGGTAATCTATCATCAAATCATAATGTTTCAGTAATTCCAACCATCTTCTCTATCTCAAATTCAACTCTTTCTGGCTCATCAGATACTTAAGACTCTTATGGTCTGTAAACACGTTAGTAGTGACTCCATATAGATAATGTCTCCATATCTTCAGTGCAAAAATTATGGCAGCTAACTCCAAGTCATGCGTAGGATAATTTATCTCATAAGGCTTTAATTGCCTAGAAGCATAGGCAATCACTTTATCTCCTTGCATCAACACACAGCCCAATCCCTTCCTTGAGGCATCACTATACACTATATATCCATCATTACCTAAAGGCAAAGTCATAGTCGGTGTCGTTGTAAGCCTATTCTTCAATTCCTCATAACTGTTCTGGCACTTCTCTGTCCACACAAATTTCTGATTCTTCCTTGTCAATTTGGTAAGTGGAGCTACTATTATGGAAAAGCCCTCCACAAACCTCCCGTAATACCCAACTAAACCTAAGAAACATCACATTTCAGCTACATTTTTAGTGCTTCCCATTTTATAACCGCTTCTATCTTCCTCGGATCCATATGTACTCCTTGCTTTAAAATCACGTGTCCAAGAGATGCCACTTCCTTTAGCCAAAATTCACATTTGTCAAAGTTGACATACAATTCTTCCTTCCTCAATTTCTCCAAGGCAATCCTCAAATATTCCTCGGGCTCCTTATCACTCTTGGAATAGACCAAAATATCATCAATAAAGACAATGATAAATTGATCTAAGAAAGACTTAAAGACTCTATTTAACAAGTCCATGAAAGTTGCAGGGGCATTCATCAATCTAAAGGGCATAACTAAAAACTCAAAATGCCTATATCGTGTTCTGAAAGCAGTCTTTGACACATCAAACTCCTTTATCCTCAACTGGTGGTAACCCGATCTCAAATCTATCTTAGAAAAGACTTTTGACCCTTGCAATTGATCAAACAAATCATCTATACGTGGGAGCAGATATCTGTTCTTAATGGTGACATGCTTAAGCTTCCTATAATCCACACACATTCTCAATGATCCATCTTTCTTCTTCACAAAAAGGACTGGAGCTGCCCAAGGCGAAGAGCTTGGCCTAATGTAACCTTTCTCCAACAATTCTTCCAATTGCTCTTTAAGCTCTTTCAACTCCGCCGAAGCCATTCGGTAAGGCGGAATTGAGATCGGTGTAGTACCTAGAAGAAGTCCAATGTGAAGCTCAATTTCCCTAGGTGGTGGTAGTCCTGGTAATTCCTCGAGAAAGACACCGAGAATTCCATGACCACTGTTATATCTTTTAACATCCCTCTATCTGCCTTCGTGTCTACCATATAGGCCAAACATGCTTCACATCCCTTCCTCATCATTCTCTCTGCTGTCAGAGCCGAAACAATCCTAGGTGGACTGACTCTTTTGTCTCCCATAAACAGCACCTTTCTACCTTCGTTCAACTCAAACTCTACTATCTTCCGTTTGCAATCCAAATTAGCATTGTACTTCTGTAACGTATCCATACCCAAAATCACAATTAATCCTCCCATCTTCAATGGCATTAGATCCACCACTAATTGTTCTCCTCCAATATATATCTCATAGTCTCTATAAACTTGACTAATCACAATATACTGGCCAATTGGAGTACTAACCATTAAAGGAGTATCCAATGGGCTCAGATTTCTACCACACACAATTCTACTTGACGACACAAATGAATGGGTCGACCCTGGATCAATCAAGAAAACAATATCATCATCAAATAATTTAACCGTAGCAGTCACAACTTCTGGAGTGGTATCTGCGTCCTCCCGTGTCATTGCAAATACTCTAGCTGGTGCCTTCCCCCTGGGTCTCCCTGGAAGATTCACTCTCTTAGCCGCATCTGAACTGCCCACTTAAGCTGCAGTCTTGTGCCCCACTGTATCAGTTCTCTTTGAAGCTTGCATCTGACTTCTCCCCTAACTTGCATATTGAGGGCACTCTTTAGCCATGTGCCCTTTCTCTCCACAATTGAAGCAAGCTTCTGTCAATATGTAACACTCTCCTCCATGGAACTTGCCATAATGATCACACTTAGGAATGTGTAGCTTATCCCCCATTCCTCTTCTGCTGTCTCCAGCCGTCGAGGCTTGATGAGAAACAACCCTCATTTGTCTGAACCTTCTTGTACCACTGCTCCTCTCCTTAAACTGCACAAGGAAGGTCCTGGCACTCCTCTCTGGCATAGGAGCACCACCTCCCCTCTTAAATTGTTCTCTCCCCTTTCTTTTTTTGTTCACGGCGCTCTTTATGTTCTCAATGTTTTCAACCCTCAATGCTGCTTCAACCAGCTGTTGAAAATCACAAAAAAGTTTGTACCACCACTTTCTCTCTGATGGTTAGATGCAACCCCAATTCAAACCTACGACACTTAGATGCCTCACTCATCATCATCTTAGCTACAAACTGAGATAGTTGCGTAAACCTACACTCATACTCACTCACTGTCATCTCCCTCTAGGTGAGACTCAGAAACTCTCTCTGCTTCTGCTGAATATACACCTCAGACAAGTACTTCTTCTTATAAGCAGCTAAGAAGTCTTTCCATGCCAACACTGGCAGTCTCATCTGGCTCCCCGGCACACTTTCCCACCAATGCAAAGCATCTCCCTGAAGCAAGCTAGCAGTATACTCAACTTTCTCCTCATCTTCACAATCCATCTGCTCCAATACTCTTTCTATTTTCCTTAACCAATTCTCAGCTTCTTCTGGATCAGTCGTTCCATAGAAGTCCACTGCTCCATACTTCCTTAGCTTATCAAACTGTTTCCCCTTCTTAATTGGAGTTGGAGTAAAAGCCTGCGGCATCTGACCCATAGCCTGGACAAAGGCCTGAGTAAATGCCTGAAACAATCTAGGATCCAAGGTAGGCACTTGCTCTGACAGAACAAACGATTCCTGCATCTATAACCGAGAGGGCCCACTACCATGCCCTACAAAAGCCTCAGTATTTTCTGGGACTACTGACTCATCAGTACTCTCCTCTCTTGGTGGAGAGTCAAGTGCAATTGATCCTGACAAAACTCCTTGTGTCCTTCTAGGTGGCATCTGACTCCTTCAATGTAAACACTAACAGTTAGTTTACATTTCATTTTAATCTTATTTCCTACATGTATGCATGATATGCATGTCACTTAATGCAATCAATCAATTCACAATGCAAACAATTAATCACACATCATAATAATTTATACCACTACGTATTCTAAGCCTAGGAATCCTTAAAAACCCTACGTTTTGATACCAAAGATGTTGGGCTCGGGTCTCGTTACCTATCCCAAGGCAACAAAATGAGATGGTTAGGTGAAGATTGTGTGAGAGGAAAGTTGGAAGCTTTAGTTTGTAAGGAAAAATTTAGTATTAACATTGGCAAGTTTGCTACGGCAAAGTAAGTGTTTCACTGTGGCGAAACTAAGGAATATGACTACTGATCTTTCAGGGAAAGGTCTTCGTGGCCAAAGTTTAGCTTCGCCGTGGCGAAGTTCCAAGGTCGAGCAAACGTACCCTTAGGGAAAAATGCACTACGGTAAAAGTTTGGCTTCGCCGTGGTGAAGTTTCCAGATCAAACACTAGCTCCTCTCGAGAAAAATATATTGCGGAGAAAGACTGGCATTGCCGAGGCGAACTTACGAGATTGAGCTAAAAACATCTTTCAGGAAAGGTTCGCCGCAGCCAAGGTCTAGCTTTGTTGTGTCGTAATCTTTAAATTCACAACCTACAACTCAACAAACTAACACTAATTTTGCACATATGATTCCACAACCCTTAACAACTCAACAAAAGATAAACATGAATATATGCAAAAGGAACTTCTTCCATTCATAATCTCATTACTAAATCGAAATAGAGTTTGAGCCTAGCTTTAATTACATATCAACAACCACATTAATAACTCAATACAAAATACAAATGGATGCTCATGTTTGATATGCTTATAAAGCTACCCAAAAATAGTCGAACTAACTTAGTTACAAAAGTGAGCTATCTTGGAGTTTGCCAAAACCTTGCAAGGATCAATAAGATTCTTGTTCATCACCTGAGGAGTGAAAAATAATGGGTTAAGCTACGAAGCTCAGTGGCTAATATATTTATACCCATTGGTAACGAGCCACACAATAAAGCATATATATATATATATATATATATATATCTCATTTTAATCTAGCAATTCAATCATCACTCAAAGGCTCATAGTTAGGAATGCTATCATATAAAACATATCACGTATATTTAATCAAAACACAATACTCAAATGCGTATCATACTTGACAAATAAAGATGAAATGCACAACATAATGGCTTGAGAGTCCCAAGGATCAAAATGGAGAAACCAAAGATTACACCATGAACTAAATGAGTCCATTTCTCAGGAGCTCATGAGCCACAAGTAGGCAGCCGGGAGAAGGCTTTTAGTTAACGTGCATGTGACGAACGAAATGGTATCTCTCTTTCCAAAACACAAGCAAATTTTTATGCTCAATTCGTTCCATCACATATTCACATTCTCATGCTTCTTATGCTATTTCCTCTTTTAATTATACCAAATGTCATAACATCATTTAAGTATAACATAAGAATAAATCATAATGCATTTTTCCAACAATCACAATAATTCAAAATCAAGTAATTAAGCATACACACATAGGTAAGAAATTTTTTCCATCTCCAAATTCATTATAAACATATTACCCACCTAATTTGCTTGGAAATCTTGCCTTTCCTCTTGCTCTTGCATGGGATTTTTTTGGTTTCCTTCAAATAAACCAAATTTCCATTCAAACCCATGTTAAAATAAAAAATCCATAAAGCTTCAATAACCAAGAATAAATAAAAATTGAGCTTAGACTTAATCTACCCATAGTCTATCTAGGCTAGAAAAACTAAAACCTATTTTAGAAATCCATGAAAATCAAAATGGGTTCTTGGTTCTCTTCTCTTTCCCTTTATTTTCAACACAAAAGTCAATTCTCTACTTCTTTTCTACCCAAGCAAGAAGAAAAGATGATGGAAATTTACCTAAAACAAGTTGATTTCTCTTCCTTCTCGTTCTCCACGTTCTCTTCTTCTTTCCTGGCTTCTCCCACGATTTCTTCTCTTCTTTTCTCTTCTTTTCACGTTTTTCTCTCTTCTTTCTTATTTCAAGACTACCTTTTTTCTTGTTTCTCCAACTTTACCCTTCTTCATTTAATGTAATGCCTATTAGCTCCTTTAGTCTATTAACTACCATCTTAAACTTAAACATTTCTATTCTAAATTCTAATTTCAACTTATGCTTGCTAAATTAATGGACTAAATTCCAAGAGAATAGAATAAAATAAATCTATAAATAAAATAAATAAATAGTTAAATTTTTTTTGGGACATGTAGTATTTGATGAAGCACTATCATCGATAATGGTAGCTGATTCAGATGATGAAGAGTATCTTTTCATTCCTAAAAATACAATGGACAATCAAACTACACCAATAATACCCTTAGAAGTATAAAATCAAAAAGGTCCCTCTGAAGCTAGAACAGAGCAGTCTCCTTCATCTCAGTAGGAGCCTATACAACGACAAGCACCGAGAGAATGGAGAAGTCTTGAAACACATCAATAAATTTTGGGAGATCCTTCTAAAAGTCTAAGAAAAAGATCACTGTTCAAGAATTTTTTTTTTACTCTCATCTCACAAATAGAACCAAAGACTGTTGAAGAGGCCTTTACTGAAGAAAACTGGGTTTCATCCATGAAAGACAAACTAAATAATTTTGAAAAAACCAAGTTTGGAATCTAGTACCTCGTCCTCAAAACAAGTCAATCATTGGGACTCCATGGGTATTTCAAAACAAACTTGACGAAAATGGTAAGGATGGTAAGGAACAAAGCTAGACTTGTAGCTTAAGGTTACAATCAACAGGAAGGTATTGTTTTGATGAAACTTATGCACCTGTTACTAGATTGGAATTGAATATAATTTTACTTGCCTTTGCATGCTGTAAAAACTTTAAGTTGTTCCAAATAGATGTTAAAAGAGCATTCTTAAATGGTTACATTAACGAAGAAGTACTTATTGAGCAACTTCCAGGTTTTGAAGATGAAAACCAGTTGGATTACGTGATGAAGTTAACCAAAGCTTTGTATGGTTTAAAGCAAGCTCCTCAAGCATGGTATGAGAGGTCGATAAAAACTAATTTATTAAGAGATAGGAGAATAATTTACTCATAATACAAATATATGTTGATGATATCTTATTTGGTGCTACTAATCTATCCTTTTGTGAAGAATTATCAGCATTGATACAAAGGGAGTTTGAAATGAACATGTTAGGAGAATTGTAGTTCTTTCTCGGATTACAAATCAGACAAATAGAAAAAGGAATCTTCATTAGCCAAGAAAAATACACAAAGGAACTCATCAAGAAATATAATTTTGAGAATGCCAAATCGATGGGTACTCCCATATACATTGGAATTAAACTTAGTAAAGACGAAGAAGGCAAAGCTACAAATGAGACAAAGTATAGAGGAATGATTAGATCACTACTATATCTTACAAGCTTAAGACTAGTGATTGAGCCCAAGTTTATCATATAAATTGGCGACACTTTCATAGCTTTCAATATACTTTTTGACTCTTAATTCTTGATTTTTGTGCCTAAATTGGTCCCTTACTGTGAGCTTACATTTTATGCAATTTGATAGTAAAAATTGTTACAAGTTGACATTAATTGCATTATAAATTTTTCTAAGGACAATTGATACTGCAAATTGTTATTTTATATTGTAGGAGACAAAGGAGTCAAAAGAAGTCAGATGAGTCAACAGGATGTAAGCTCCAGAACGCATGCCGCGGCACATCAAGAAGAAAGCACGCCTCGGCGTAAACTAATTGTCTCGCCGCAGTGCACCATCAGGGAACATCTCGCCGCGGCATAGATTAATTATTCTTCTGGACGAGTGATCCAGAAAGTGCACGCCGCGACGCCGCTCCCTTATCGCCGCGGCATACAGTCAGGTATCTGAACTTAATTTGGACAATCCTCTCGCTATTTCAGCCCGACCTACGACCCAACCTATAAAAACCTTGCCAAATTAGGTTAAAAAGAGATTAAACATTCGGCAGGCAGTGGAGACATAACCTTCAATTGACACTCGACAACCATTATCACTTCTCATCCGCGACATCATCCGCCACCTCCGATCAATTCATTATCAACTCCACCGCCGCCGGTCTCTATTGCTACCATGGGTGACATCGAAGCTTTAGCAGTCGTGAAGGGTTCTGGAGTCATGCACGGCTAGGCCTTCATTCCCTCTTGAAAATGTAGCAATGGCTTGAGTTCACCGAGCTTCAAAGGGGAGTTAATCTTACATTGTCAAGTTTAACTGCATTGTTGTAAATTTCTGAGTTAGGATTTACGGCCGTGTAGTTAAATTAGCTTAGTTAGAGTTTAATCAAGTGTTGAATGATGTCTTGTGTTATGGATTTGATTATATGTAGAACTTTGATGTTTAATATATGAAGTTTTATATATGTCTTTTGGTGATTGTGTTAGTCCTCTTTATCTGCCTAGTTGTGTTTGATATTGAGATTGTGCTTGATCCAATTGGCCACTTACATTAACTTGTCCATTTCACACACTAAGATGCATTTAACAAGGTTTTAAAAAATAGAGTTCATTGCTTAAAACCTTGGACTTAAATAGTTCTTTAAGGTTTGTTAATAAAAACCTTAAAGAACTTAAACCTTGCTTAAACCTTGCACCCTATATTGAAATCCTTGGAATTTAAATTTTGGACTCAGTTTCGAAGGGATTGATCTTAAGATCGAATGACGGAGCCGATAAATCTCCCTTCTTGAATTCTCGTGATTGCTTAATCATTCGGTCATGATAGCTTTTGGCTCTTTCCTTATAGATTTTAGATTTTTCATAAGCCATACGCTGCCATTCGTCCGGTTTACTAACTTGGAAGTTCCTCTTTTCACCTATACTTTGAAGATCAAAGTTCATGAGTTTAGTAGCCTAATATGCTTTATGATCTAACTCAACAAGTAGATAACATGCTTTTCATAGACCAATCTGTTGGGTGTAGTGCCAATATGTGCCTTATAGGTCAGCCTATAAGCCTGTACAGCATTGTTTAATTTAATTTTCCAGTCCTTCCTCTGACGCTCGATAGTCTTCTCCAAAATTTGCTTTAAATCTCTATTAGATATCTCGATTTGGCTACTAGTTTGAGGGTGATATGGGTGGCAATTCTATGATTAATTTCACACCTTTTAAGCACCTTTTCAAATTGCACACTACAAAAATACATACCCTTATCACTAGTAATCATCTTAGGCATTCCAAAACAAGAAAATAGACCTTTAAGGAATTTCACTACAACCCTAGCATCATTTGTAGGTAATGCTTACACTTCCACCCATTTAGAAACATAATTAATAGCTACTAGGATATATTTATTACGAAATGAACTTAGAAATGGGCCCATGAAATCAATCTCCCATACATCAAATAGTTCACAAACAAGAATGAAGTTATGGGGTAATTCATCTCGATGAGAGACATTACCTAATCTTTGACATCTATCACATGATGCTACATACAATTGGGCATCTTTAAAAATTTACAGCCAATGAAAATTTGACTCTAAGATCTTTTGGGTCATCCTATTTGCATTATAGTCCCCTCTAATGGGTCCAACATGACAGTGTTATAGAATGTTCCACCCCTCAGAATGAGGTACACATCTTCTCACTATTTGGTCTGCACAAATGCAGAATAGATATGAATCTTCTTAGAAATAATCTCACAAATAAGTAAAGAATTTCTTCTTTTACTAATAAAACAAACCTTGTTGGCCCCCAAATTTTTTTCTTGATGAATAAGCATGATTTAAATTAATTTTGAGGTTTTGATAGATTATTTTTTGGAGTAATTAGTATGTCAAAGTTAGGAGGATTTATTGCATGGATTGATTTAATTAAAGTGATAAGGTAATAAGAATGAATCAAGGGCATGGAAGGGAATAGTGGTCATTGCTCATTCATTTAGGGTATAAGTGAAAGAAGAATAAGTTGTTGTCATGTTCTAAATTGAAGAAGAAATTGTGGAAGAGAGGAAAAGAGGAGAAAAGCTAGGGTTTTGGGGAGATTCTTGAAGAACTTGAAGGCTTTGAGGCTAAAACAAATAAGTATAAGCATTAACCCTTCTTGATTGTTGGATGAAGCATATTTAGTGATATTTAGAAGTGAAAATAAAGTGAATATGTGTAGGAAGTTGTTGATGAATGGTTTATGTAAAGGTGTTATAGTTTGGTTAATGATCAAAGATTGATTATGATGTATTTGTAAGTGATATTGGGTTGAAATGAAGTTGAAAATGAAGTAGAAGAGGCGGTTTAGTGTTTATATGGGTTATATGTGAAATATGGGAAGTAAAAAGATGAAAAATGCAGCAAAACCCATTCTCGGAATAGGTTTCTGTGAAAATTCGTTGCGGCGAACTCAACTTATCAGCACGAAACATACTTTGGTAATTTGGGCATAACTTTTTAAGTAGATGTTCAAATTGAGTGATGTTTGATTTGGTGTGAATTAAAAACATAGGGATGCAAATTGTATGAAGGAATCGAGTCTTCAGTTTCTAAGAATCTCAATTTTTGGATGGAAGTGGAGCATAGAATTTTATTTCAGCATAAGAAATAGTTCAACTTGTTGAGTTATCACTTTCCAATTTCAAAACCAAATCGAATGGAATTTTGCTAATTGTTTAAGGAAATCAAGTGAGACAAGAGGAGCAAGAGGAGAAAGAGGAAAGACATCCCTAAGCAAGTTTATAAGCAAAGAATTCAAGGTGGGTACACGTTTATAATAGAGTAAATAAGCCACTCATTATCAAGGAAGTTTAATGATTTAAATCGCATCATCAATGTTGCCTTAATTGTGTCTTGAATGAATTGAGAAATTGTTACATGTTTGATATGTGAATTTGTGTGATGATGTATGAAAATGATTTCTTTTGAAAAGATCGCATGTTTATGAAATCATGTTTTCGGAAATGGTTTTCAAAATATATCAAGTATATAAAAAGCAAGTTTTCGAAAAGGGGCCATTTTGGGCAACAAGTTTACAAGTTATGAAATATGTGTTATGTGGGCTTGTGGTAGTCCCTCAAGAATGTCACGTGCACGTTGACCAAGTTAAAGGCTTCTCTCGCCTGCTCGCTAGTGGCACGGAGCTCCTTCATGAACTCCCTCAAGTTTACGACTACACAGGACCACCATGTGGAAATGTGTAGTGCGTCATATTTATGGATCTACCCAAACCATTATGATGTGCTTAAGTGCTTATGAAATGTTAACAAGATTGATGCATACATGATTTATAATTGCTCATGAATTGTTTGATAAATTGAGAATTTTAAGAAATAAGTGTTTGGTGATTTTTCATATGAAATTATTATGGTTTCGAAAATGTACAATGGCAATGAGTTTTGAAAATGGATTTTGCTTGTTTCTCAATTATAAATCTGTTACCCACGAGCTTTAAGCTCACCCCCTTATCCATCCCATCTTTAGGTCAAGAGCAAGCGATCAAGTAGTTAAGCGAGTCAAGGCATCACTCCAATTAGGAAGATTTTTGGATTTTTAAGTTAGTAGTTTTTGTAATCATAAGGCTTTAACCGCATTTCAATTTTTATTAGTTCAAGTGTATTTGTATTTGTGGTTCTTGAACTCAAATGTTGTATTGTGGTTTGAAATGCCACTAAAGCTTTGTAAAAAAAAAGAAAGAACTTTTGTCTTTTGATATCAATGAAATATATTTGGGTTGTTTATGACTTTCATGTTTTCGCAAAGTATCCGGATTTGGAATTGAGATTAAGATTTTGAGAACTTGTTTGTGGTTAGGTTTGTAACCATTTTCTCTTTGGGTTGAATTGATGAAAGTGGTTGAAGGTTTTTAAGTTGGCATTTAGTAAGTTAGGTAGTTTTGGGTTATGGGTTCTGCTTCAGAGGTTTTCGCCGCGGCGAGGCCAAGAGTTTGCCGTGGCGTAATTGACCCGAAGCTTTTTATTTTCGTTGTCGTGGTGGGTTCGCCGCGGCGAAAAAAAATTCAGGCTTGCCGCGGCAGAAGTTCAAGCGCTCGCCGCAGCGTAAAATTCCCAAAGGGTCTAGGGGATTTTCCCCATATATTCGCTACAGCGAAACATATGTTCGCCGCGGTGATCCCGCTTTGCTTCCGATGGTTTTTCTTCTAAATTTTCAAACCCCCAAGTCTTCCTTCACACTCACGTTCTCACGACTCCGATGTTGGGCTCCGAAAACGGGGTCCAACAATGAGACCAACTACTTCCTTCATAATATGTGATAATCTTTTCTCATTCTACTAATGTCCAGTCTTAATAGAATAATGACTTAGAAGATTTAAGGATAATACATAAATGAAATATGAATCTCATAATTATAATCTCATTTGCAATGTATAATTATCCCAAGGGCTTTATCATATACATCTAAACAAGTACAAGATAAAGAATGTCTTTAAATGATTGTCACTAAACTACAACCAAACTGATTGGCTGTAGGGCATAAACTAATATATGTGTCATAAGAAGCAAAAAACAATTATGTAGGTATAAAATTTGGCTCAATATTTTTGTTCGTTTATTAATGTAGTAGTAATATGTTGATTGCATTATGTATTACAAAAATGTTACAAATAGCTAATTAATAACATTTATAAAATGTAATATAAAATCATTTGTAGCTATCAATAAATGCTATAATAAACTCAACAACAACATTCTATCAATGTCATGGAACTTATCTATAACATTTTTCAAAAGTTACAAAATTCATATTTACTACATGTTAATGATGTTGCAAAAAGTTAATATATAACAGTTCAAAAATGTTACAAATAGCTAATTAATAACATT
>JAOTBA010000008.1:29016609-29028192 GCA_025629845.1 Erythroxylum squamatum | reverse complement strand
GAACATGCAATTGCATTACTAAGCTCTCACTGAACACCCATATTTACTATTCTACCCTTCCCGCTGGTACCGGGATGCTACACATAATGTCGATATGGTAGTAGCTAGATGGTGGTATGATACAGGTTCATCATTCAGTGCTTCATAGTCTTACTATTATCAACCTATGGTGGATGTAATAACCTCTTACAGTCTGGGATACAAGGCTTCTTCGATTAATGACTTAAGAGGTAAACTTTTGAGTTGTTCTGTTTCTGAAATTAGAAGTTATTTGGCAGAAAGAAGAGTGAATTAGGTTACTTATGGATGTTCAATCATATGTGATAGTTGGACAAATTTGAGACAAGAGCCTATTATTAATATTTTGATTTATTCTACAAATGGCTCTATGTTTTTGAAATTTATTGATGCACCTAGCCTTATTAGGAATACTGAGACTTTGTTTGTGATATTTAATGAAGTTGTGAATGAAACAAGGCCAGAAAATATTGTTTAGTTTACTAACAATGATTCCGCTTGTAAAGCGGCAGGAAAGTGGTTACATAATACGTATAATTCTTTTTTTGTACTCCTTATGCTACACATTACATTGACCTAATGTTGGAGAATATAGCAGATCCTAGGCATTTTCCTATTATTGATGAGACTATGCTGAAAGCAAAAAAGACCAAGTTTATCTATAATCGTTCATGAGTTTTGAATTTGATGAGAAAGGAATTTACCAATGGTAGGAACTTGTGTCGTCTTAGTGTGACAAGATTTGCAACAAATTTCTGATCACTTCAATCATTTATTTTGATGAAGAAAGAGTTAAGACAAATGTTTACAAGTGATAACTGGGTTGCATCTTAGCATGCTAAGTCTAATGATGGATTGGAGGTTTCCAGCATTATACTAGAAGATAGAGAATTTTAGTCTCAATGTCAATTTGTTATCCGAGTTTGTGAGTCTTTGGTGAGGGTGCTTCGATTGGCTAATAGTGAAGAAAAGCCAACAGTGGGTTATTTTTGGATTCCATGGAAAGAACAAAGGAAGCATTCAAGGCCAATTCGAAACATACTTTCAATCATCAATGTGAGATGGGAAAGATAACTTTCTTCTCCTTTGCTTACAGCTGGTGCATTTTTGAATCCTAGTGAATATTTTAGACCGAATTTTACAAAGAAAGCTGAAGTTAGTAGAGGAATGATATTCACTATTACAACAATTGTTGAGCATGAAATGATGCAAGATCTTTTAAGCTCACAAATAGAGCATTATAAGCTGTCTTCTGGGGACTTTGGATTGTCGATTGCTATTCTACAAAGAACAAAACTTCCTCCAAGTATTAGTTGTTTTTTTCTTTTTTCTTGGAAATTAATTATCAATTTATTTTGTTTGTAACACTACTTTTGTTATCTTATAATTTACAGTTTCTTGGTGGGATCAATTCAGAAGTAGTGTTCCAGAATTGTAAAGGATTGCAATTCAGATTTTAAGTCAATATGTGAGTGCAATGGGCTATGAACGGAACTGGAACACATTTGAATTCATTCATTCCAAGACAAGGAATAAATTGGAGCACAAGAGATTGAATGACTTGATATTCGTTCGTTACAATTTAAAGCTTTGGGAAAGGCATGTTATTATCATTATTAATTTCAATATAATTTCTTATAATTTTCTAGTAAATTGTATTGTTTACTAGGAGTCTTAATAGCACAAGTAGTTCAATAGATCCAATATCTATTGATGATATCGATCTTCTTGCTGATTAGGTTTCTGAAGAACCAGATTTGATAGATGTGAATGACTTAAAAGATAATCTTGGTTGGGAAAGCATTAACATATCATTTGGTGCATTGAATTTGAATGATAATAATGATGAGGCTCCTTTTAATGATGAAGATTTTGTACCAAATGATAACTGAGGTCAGTGTAGTTATGGCTGATATCCTCCTGTGGATGATTGAATGAAGTTCCAGGTTTTTGTTTTTTTCTCTTCTTTTAATTTTACTTATATTTGATGTATATGTTAAATTATATATATATAATGTAATTGTAAATATTTTTGTTACAAGTTTCACTTTTACTTGGTTGGTTTCTCATCATGAATTCTTGTGGTAAATTGTAATAGTTTGAAAGTTAAGAATATTTATTATTATTTTTATTTGATATTTTGAACTTTTGATGTAATTATTATTTATTATATGATGATATTATAATATTTTAAATACTTTATATTATTCTTAATTTTATATTTATATGATGTAATTGTCTTTTTTCAAATTAATTGAGGTTATTATTTATATGCGAAATATTTGAAAATTATTGCTGTTTCATATTAATTGTGGTTATTTTTTATTATTATGATTTTTGGAAACATTGTTGAATTTGGGTAGTTAAACAAGAGCAAAATTCTTAGTTATCAATTTGGGTAGTTAAATTAAAAATTCTTATGTATTCAACCACATGTTTTATTTTCTTATATTAATATACTTTTATTTACCCCATATCTAAGTTTATTCTCTTTCCAATAATCCATAAAATTAGCATAATATTTCTCAAACATGAGTAACCACGTAGGTGGGTAAATTAATGCGTCTATCATCATAGATCAACTTTTGAACTCATTTTTCTAGTTATGATCTTTTTGGTGTCTTTCTCAACCTTTCTTAGTGAGGTAAAGTGATGACTCCATCAAATATATTTTTAATTTCAATTTTCAATGACATATTTGTTTGATGGTATCCAAAAAAATTAGTGGCAGGTGTCGTTATAATCTTTACTTAAATTTTGATAGAAATCTATATGTAATGAATGAGCTCCTTTTGATACCTAATTATTAGTTCATGAATGGCACACAAGAGATGGTGAATTATTTGTAAATTTACATTTTTATGTTTTAAAATTTAATAAGTGGTCATATGATAATTTCAGACAAGGTAATGACAAAATAATAATAGTAACAGAACAAGAGAGAACGAGAAAGAGAGATAAAATTAAATTTATAATGATTGAGTCAAACAATCTTTCATTTACATCCACTTCTCAAACTCTACTTTAGAATTCCCTTTCATCTTCTTAATCATTTTTGTTATAGGTGAAGAGTAACTCTCCTTATAATTGTTTTACTTTTTTGCACGGTGAAAAGAACTTTTTACTTCCTTTTCCCGAGGTTAAAAATAATTCTCCCTTAGCAATTCTCCCCACTTTCTACACAAACATAGCTAAATACAAGTCAAAATCTCACTTTCTTTTTCACACCAATAAATTAGAGGTTAATATATTTCACTTAAATGCTTTTAGTAGCCTCTAAGGATCTTAACAATTGTCTATTATGGCAAAATTTCTTTGCAAAACTCATATGTGTAATATATTTATTCTTAAAACATATTCAAATTCCATATAACTTTTGACAGGTTTAATTAGATGATATAAACCTTTTGGCTAAAACAATATTCCGATAAAGTTATTCCTTTATGACTAAAAAATCACAAGTTTTGAGTCATAAAAATAGCTTCTTTGTAATATATAAAAGAAAAATTGTGTATAATTGATGTCTTTTTCCTGACTCTCTCAAAGTGGGGACGGGATCTTTTGTCCATTTTATCATGTCTCTATCCTATTCTATAAATCTCAGTCATCCATTTATGTGGGATCCACATAAATAGATGACTTAGATTTATGAGACAGGATAAAATGGACAGAAAATCCTGACTCTTCAAGTGGAGAGGTTTGTGCCCGGGAATTGTTGTTGCTTTTTTCACTGACATGATAATCTTTGTTAGGTCTACTTATGTTTTCAAATTATATTATTTTCTCAAAGATGAAAGAATGAACGGTTTTTGGTCCTGAAAGTAATGCGTTCCTTTGGTATTATATATATAACCTCACAAAGTAGTAATGTAGTCTGTACAATTGAGTCTTTAGGCAGGGCTCAGATTCTCTCTCAAGAGTCATTAATAAATAATATAAACGACGCCATTGTTGAATAATATAGTTGGTAAAACATACCATCAACATGTAAATAGGTTCTTTGGACATATGTAGCGAAGTTGCCCGTTGTCTGCAAGTCTGGTCTGGAAGTTTGATTTTTATGAATTTAAATATTGATCAAGTTTAGATCTGTGTATCTCTCATGAATTATGAGTGCAAGTGGACGATGCAATATCCAGATCTTAAAATTGCTCCTCACGATTCAAAATCTAGAAACCCTTGACGATTTGAAATAACAATAAGTTTGAAAAGAAAGTCGGGTTGGTTACATGCAAATTGGTCTGCTTATAAAATAATCTTTTTTTTTTGTTTTATTCAGGCTATCTCTTAGTCTAGTAACTACAGGGATTTAAATATGATACTTTGCTTAAGGTAAGGTAATAGCAGATCTGGTCACTATCAAGTATATCCTTATATATTTATTGTAATTTTATTTACTTAATTATTTAGCGTGTCAGTTTTTACTAATTTACTCTTGAACATACATCACTATTGTATTGTCACTTCCACCAGAAACAGTCTTTTTATTATGTAGGGGTAGGGTTGCGTATTATCAGACCTTTTTAGACCCCATTTTATTATAAAACTTCAGACTGAATATGATGATGATGCTGACGATGACAACTTTGCTTAAGGTTAGATGACAACAAGTTTAAAATACAACCTCATATGAAAAAATGACTCCTAGATTGCTTCCGTAAATTATCAAAATTTTTAGATTTCAATCATTACTTATATAAAAAAAAATTACATATTCATTCCATTAACAACTTTACCATTAAAAGGTCACAAGTTAAGAGTTATAGAAACTACCTCTTTATATTGCATTATTTGCATATGGTTATCAATATCAATCACCATCAAATAAAATCGCTACTCCGAGGGAAGAATAACCTTTTATTCCCTATCAAATGGAAAAGTTTGCCAAGTAAAATACGAAGGAAAGAAAGAGAACTACGCAAAAAAAAAAAAGAGACATGACACGGATACGAATACGGATACGGTCACGGACACCAATGCTATAAAAGCCAAGGTTTTGGAGGTGAAAACTTGTATGTGTTTGCTACCTTTCTGCTAAGTCAGATTTTAATAAAATAATATTATTGTAAATGAATATATAATTCAGTGAAAGATAAACACAAATAGCGGTCCCCGACGAATCCATTCTCGTATTTCGTGAATCCAAAAGTGAACCATAACTAGTTACAGTCAGAGGTGTGCAAACCGGCGGCCACGGCGTGCCTATAAGTAAACGAGGCAAGCTAATCATACACTTGCTCATCAACAGCTCCACCACAAAGAGGGGGAAATTAAGATAACGAAAGGTCAAGCTCTCAGAGATGGCAGCTCATAAGAATGGAAACTCTGATTCTTTCGTCAAGAAGCCTTCTATTAGGTTCACTAAGCTCTTTATCAATGGCCAGTTTGTCGATTCTGTTTCAGGTTTCTAGCTTCTTCTCACTGTCCTCTTCCTTTACATTATACATATAGTTCATAGACACACATACAGCACAATCTTGTTTCAGTCCTTTCTTTATGTTCTAATCTTTCTTTTACGTCCTTTTTCTATGTTTTCTTTCCATTTTTCAAGATTACTTCAGTTGATTTGATTTGATCAATCTCTTCTCTCATGTTAAGATTTTGTTGTTGGTATCTTGATGTTCCCATTACAAGTCAAGTTTCATCAATAGTTCAGTCTCTGACAGCAAACTCGTTCATTTTGACAAGAAGTGAAAAGTACTCTGTTATTCTCTTTGAATCGAAAGAAACAGCAAAGTCTTGAGTTAATTCTCACGACCTTTCTGTTAATTAAACTTTGGTTCATATCTTTTTGCTTCATGTGCAGTTTCCCACACCAGGATTCATGTCTGTATATACATTATAGAATTAATCCCTGATTAAGGAAAATGTCAAACTCATCATTGGGTACAGGGAAAGTGTTTGAGACCATAGACCCGAGAAGTGGTGATGTGATCGCCAAAATTGCAGAGGGATCTAAAGAAGATATTGATGCGGCTGTCGCGTCAGCACGCAATGCATTCGACAATGGTCCATGGCCCCGCATGTCTGGTTATGTAAGTTCTCTCTTTCCCTTTTTGTCTTCTTTTTATTTGTTTTCCATATCGGGTTGGTGACATCACGTGTCATTATGTATACCCATAGTTAACGGGCCACATCCTATGTCCCTCTTCCCTTGGCCCTATTCTGGGGAAGGAGCCAGAGGACCCCCTATAGTTAACGATCAATTTGGACGTCTCAATTGCAATTATATCATATCGCAAATCCTTAAACAGTAAAAAATAAGTATTAGTTGACCTACGAGGTTTAGGTTAGTAATTTAATCGTTGTAGGTATTATTTCAGCCTCTTTTTCTTTGCATGTTTCTTGTAAGAAATCATGTGTTCACATAGATATAGTTGGTACAAGATAAGTATACTATATTCCATATCTTAAGCTTATATACTATCATTTCACGACCAGAAGGCTGCCTTAGATGAAAATATTTGGTGGCCATATGACCATGCTTTCATAATAATAGTTAAAATATAGCGGAATTAGGTAACTTGTTATATCATGGAGGATGGTCACATGATATATATAACATATAACTTGTCAATTTCATCGATACTACATACCTAAACAACCTAACGACAGTTTAATAAATAAAGGTGATATATATTGGATCAGATCTCCTATACTGGTTATGGTATTTTTATTATGTTTCGTTAAATCTTATCCACATATTTATGTGGACCTTATATAAATATATGAATGAGACTTAATAAAATAAGGTTGAAACAGAATAACTGGAATAAATTATTTTATGTAGATACATATATGTACGTCGTAGGTTTTGTGACAGATTACGACCTTTGTGTGGTATAGGAGCTCCTAAATTTTCATTTATTTATTTTGTGGTCATTGTATAATTAATATAATTGTGATAGAAAAGGGTTAAAAGGAAAATTAAGGAAGGATGAAATCCTAAAACACTTCAAAATGCATCCGACCGAAAGCTCCTAAATTCATCTAACACAATATTCAACGGTTTTAAAGCGTCCAGATACTTTGTATTCTAATCATGTTTTCATCTGGTTCCATTCTGTCCATTTCAAATCCTCTAAAATCCATCCATGGGCCTAACTGTTACTTAGCTATTCACACCTTCACAAATCCTTTCAAAATTCCAATTGATCAGGCAAATTTCAATTTTAAAATTCTCATAATCTTCAAAACCCTAATGTTAAATATACTTTCAATCTTAGTCGATTCGATTTCTTGTTGAGGGGAATCATTTGATTACCAAAGCACCATAATCGCTATGTCCTGAAGCCTACCCATCACAAAATCAAAAAAACAATAAGTTATAACCCCAATTTAAAGATAGATAGCATTTGAAAAAGGATTTAATTAAGATAGGAATTATAATTTACTCATTTATTTATTAGCTTACAATGTCATGATGATTATTAATTCGTGACTGCTGGGCTTGTTTGACGTGAGCATACATATGGTAGCGATCACGACGTACTAGAATAGTAGTGATTTTAATTTACTTTGTTATTAAGTCAACAATTACTTGTAAGCAATGACGTAACACTAGCAGACTTGCTTCACCAAAATCAAGTAGCTAGTAAACCATTCCTTTAATTTTTAGGTTCCTCGTTTACGATATCAAATGAATAAAGAGATGATCATTTGAGTAGGCTTGTCTTTTTTTCGATAAGTAAGTCTTAGGTATTAATGATTTTGTTTTTAGAAGTGACTGCGAAGTGGGTTGGTAAGTAATTCTAATGTATAGTTCCTCTCTGCCTCCATTAATGATTATGCCGTGAGAACTACAACGTTGCAATTAATTTATGGAGTTAAGGCTATATCAATCGACACAAAACTATCCGCACTTCATGTTAGATCGTGTGGATCCCATTTAACTTGATAAGAACTAGATTTAGTTTCTTCGTTACGGAAGCAAGATTTATGCATTCTGCATTCAGGATGAGAAGACTTGTAGAGACATGGACTTGGTGGTGCTGAGAAATGACATTTGATAAATGGTAGTCTGAACGAAAACTTCTAACCCTAATGTAGTACTTCAGATTGAAAAAATACAAAAAATCTTTTATAATTAACTTGCTTATATGTCAGACAATGTATGAGAAGAGAATCAGACATTTGTATATCTTGATTGATGTCAGGCAAGGGCACGTATTATGATGAAATTCGCAGACTTAATTGAGGAGCACATAGAAGAACTAGCAGCTTTGGATACCATCGATGCTGGTAAACTGTTCAGTTGGGGTAAAGCAGTGGACATTCCTCACACTGCAATGCTTCTGCGCTATTATGCTGGTGCAGCTGACAAAATTCATGGAGAAGTGTTGAAAATGTCGCGAGAGCTTCAAGGCTATACGCTCCGTGAACCCGTCGGTGTGGTCGGACATATCATCCCCTGGAACTTCCCTAGTAGCATGTTCTTCATGAAAGTTAGCCCTGCTTTGGCAGTTGGATGCACCATGGTCGTTAAGCCTGCTGAGCAAACACCCCTTTCTGCTCTTTATTATGCTCATCTTGCAAAACAGGTACAATCTTGGAAAACATCTAGACATTTTTTATGTGGCATTGCCTCTATATATAGTTCGTGTTCCATTTCAATTGTTGTCCTATCTTCAATGTAAAAAGTTTTCCTTTCATTAAATTTTTGTATGCTGAACAGGCTGGCGTGCCGGATGGAGTTTTAAATGTTGTAACTGGATTTGGACCAACTGCTGGTGCTGCTCTTGCTTCCCATATGGACGTCGATAAGGTGAGTAATGAAGGTTTTGAATTCTGATCGTTTGGACTTAACCGCATTCCGTTGTAGTCTCAACTGAAAACCTTAATCATAGAACTGCTTGCAGTTCATTATTTAAGTATTTGGTTTCTTTGAAAGATGAAGATGCCTAACAGATGGTTTCTTTGAAAGATGAAGATACTTAACAGATCAGTTTACTTGTTATGTTGTTTGAATTGGATTTCCAACTCAAAGCATTTCACCTTTGACCTTTCAGATAAGCTTCACTGGTTCCACAGAAGTTGGACGTAAAGTAATGGAAGCAGCTGCAGCAAGCAACTTAAAGCAGGTATCGCTTGAATTGGGAGGCAAATCACCTCTCCTGATTTTCGATGATGCTGATGTAAATACAGCTGCGGATCTCGCTCTTCTTGGCATTCTTCACAACAAGGCAAACTTCTTCCATCTTCTGCAAAAGCTTTCCTCTTACTGCATTTAACTCTTTTCCTAGGAAACAAAGTTGATGTAAATGCTCACCGTCAACTTTCTTTCCTTCATATTCTCAGGGCGAAATTTGTGTAGCAAGCTCGCGAGTTTATGTTCAAGAAGGAATTTATGATGAGTTTGTAGCGAAGCTAAAGGAGAAGGTAAAAGAATGGGTAGTTGGCGATCCTTTTGATCCTACCTCACGCGTGGGTCCTCAGGTATTTTCCTTAAGACAATCATGGACTCGTATGATTGTTTATATTCCGGGATGCTAAACCACCAGAATGAATAAGAACCAAATTCATTCTTCTGCCAACCAACTGTAAATTTCACGCCATTCGCAGGTTGATAAGAATCAGTTTGATAAGATTCTATCTTACGTCGAGCACGGAAAAAGAGAAGGTGCGACCTTGTTAACTGGTGGTAAGCCTATAGGCGAGACCGGATATTACATTCAGCCCACAGTTTTCACCGATGTTAAGGTAGCTGCTTACCCTTGAACTCCAGCAAATTCCTGGACTTTTAATTATAGAAGCTTTATTCTGATAAATGACTTCATCCCAATTTTGTGCTCAGGAGGATATGCTGATAGCGAAAGATGAAATTTTTGGACCTGTTATGTCACTAATGAAGTTCAAGTAAGTAATACATAAAATGTTATAATATAAAACTTGAACTAGCTAGGACAGTTTTTGTTTCTGTGGCTTAGACTCGAAACGTTTAATTGCAGAACTGTAGATGAAGCAATTAAGAGGGCAAATGACACAAGGTACGGGCTAGCTGCTGGCATTGTGACCAAGAATTTGGATGTGGCGAACACCGTATCGAGATCAATTCGTGCAGGCATCATTTGGATCAATTGTTATTTCGGTTTCGACAGTGACTGTCCCTACGGAGGATATAAGATGAGCGGGTTCGGAAGAGAGCTAGGAATGGACGCTCTTCACAAGTACCTCCATGTCAAGTCTGTTGTGACTCCGATTTACAATTCTCCTTGGTTGTGAGATTATCGTCAAGAGGTCGAGAGGAGGTACTTCTTGAGCTTGACAATAACAAAGTTGTACCGTGTTGTGGGTCTTGGACTTGATGATTTTACAAAAAATAATTTTTCTTGCGGCGGTTAATATAAACTCACGTTTGTGGAGAACTATTGGCTGCAATTCTGATCTCATTTGCTTACAACTGAATTCATAGATCTGCCTTAAAAAGCCCAAGTCCTATAGACCTTCAAGAAGTCCAATGAAAGAATGCTGAAAGACCATCTAAACCGTACAAAAAGTTAAATTCCAGTAAGTCTATTTAAATATAATTTAGACAAATCTACCAAAACCCAAACAATAAAGGTAAATCAAAATAAAAATAACGTAAGTCAGTCAAAGTTTACGAATTCTAAAACTTAGTCCATATTAAATCTCATAAAGGATAAAAGCCTAACCAATCCAAAAATCGATTATCAAACTCACAAAGTTCATAAATTTAAGAGGGAATTGAAGGTTGTGACCTTCTCAAACTCAATTAATAATGTTCAAATTTTCAAAACTCATTTTGATCCTTTTTAAAAAAAATTTAAAGTTCAAGTTTCATTTTTTTTAAGTAATTCTTGAGATGGATAATCCCAAATCTTCTTTTTTAGTCTAAAAATTGAAAGAAAATTGAGATATTATTGCTTACAATTTTCACTTTTTAAAAATCATAAACAAAAATTTTAAAAAATTTCTTTTTGAAAATCAATATATATAATTAATTCTCTTACTTCTTGTCTTAAGTAAAAATATTTTTAATATGTGCTCAATGTAATTTTCTTAAATTTTCCTTAAATTAATAGTTTCTCAAATCATGTTTCATATGTTGGTATTTCAATTAAATTCACTTATCATAAATGAAAAGTTACTTAGAGTTCCTAAGCTTTTATTATTGGAAATTCAATCATTTATCTTTTTTTAATAGATGAGAAATTCTTCATAGAAAAGCCCTTTTTGGGGTAAAGGGTAATTTTATGTGTGTGTGTATGTGGTTGCTCTCTTGGCTATCTCTTACTTCTCTACTTTGATAACTGCTTCAACCAACTGATAGTAACTTACCTGTTGTCGGCAAGTTAATACCACTAAGTGGTCTTGGATGGAATGTTGGATTCCGAACTTTTCTTAAAAGACTAAAACTAATAAATGAGAAATGTGGAGGGGTTCATATTTTTTTGCTTTGGTGCTTCTAGTGGAGAAGAGATTTTGAAATAGGAAGAAAATGAAGTTGAATATGTGTAGTAAGTTGATAAAGGATATGTATATATGTGTATGTTCTGTTATTAGTGTTCATGATTAATCATGGACTATAATTTCTTTATGGATGAT
>JAOTBA010000008.1:28998050-29013249 GCA_025629845.1 Erythroxylum squamatum | reverse complement strand
CAAACCAACCCTTCATGCAACCAAAACACTTCCGAAATCTAGGTAGATGTAAGATGAACTTAACACTAAGATGATAACAATATAAAAGATAGTATAAAGTAGCTTTCTTGATGCAGTAACTTACAAGGATTCCAAGAGAAAATGATCCCAAAAAATCCAGAAGTTGAGAGGAAATGAGAGAGTTTCGGTGGAGAGAGTACAAGATAGTGAAGAATGAGCAAAACAATTACTCCAGCAGAAACTTGCCTCTTCCATGACTAGGTGTCATCAAATTGTAACAACATGTGTCACTATGCATGTTCTTCATTTGTCCCGCATTGGAGCTGCCAAATGTCAACAATATATTAAGCCATTTGTCTCTCATTTATTGTTGTCACTTGTCAATTTACTAACTATGTCATTTGTCAATGCATCAACTATACCAAATGTCATTAACTCATAGGCTTAGTCATTCCAATTTTTATGTACCAACTTATCTGGCCACTCAATAATTTTCCTAGTCCAAATGTACATTTTAATACCTCAATTCTCTAATGGTATCAATTGATTCCAATTCACTAAGTAGGATCCATTAAACCCAAAATTCAAGTCAAATGCAATTCTCAATCATCTCACAATTTTTAACACCTATCATACATGTACTTTCATGAACATGTAATATTCCAATTAGGGTACAATTTGGGGCCTTTCAGGATAGTCAGATAATTGTATTTGTGACATGTCTTGAATGTTTAGGAGAACCTTAAACTTGTGGAAAACATTTCCATTCTACAAATAAATCTCTCACTGGTACACTAACAACTAAGCTCTTGATTATAAAGCTTGATGGGTTGTAGAGATTATAGGAATCTATCCTCGAGATTACAAATATTATAGCAAACTAAAGACCCTGGGTATGATAGTTCTTGACTCCTTCTTAGTACAATCCATTACAAACTCGTTACCTCCTAAGTATAGACCTTTTCAAATTAACTACAACACTATAAAGGACAGGTAGAATGTTGAATTATCTAACATGCTCATTTAGGAGGAAACAAGTCTAAAGAATCTAGGAGTTCATTATATTAACCTTTTGGGTCAAAGAGCTAGCAAGATCCATAAGACAAAGGCCAAGAAACTTTAAAAGAAAGTGCCTACTAAAGTGGCACAAGTTGTTGCTAAATGTCATTTTTGTAAGAAAGAAGAACACTATCAAAAAGTTTGTTTGAAATGTAAGCCTTTGTTCAAAAAGAAAGGCACATCTAACCTTTTTGTATTTTCCAAACTAAACTTAACTAAAGTTCCTCTTAATATTTTGTGGCTTGATTTTGGAGCTACTACTTAAGTTTCCAAAGTGATATAAGGATTCCTTATAATCCAAACTATAAATCCAATTGAGAGCTTTCTATTCTTAGAAAACTGTAAAGAAGGTCCTAGTTGAAGGCATATGGACTTATTATATAACAATAAAAACTCTCCTTTTACCTTTAGTTTATAGAAACTTAATTGTTGTTTCTAAACTTAATGAAAGTGGGTTTATTTTTAATTTGGTGATGGATGTTTCAGTTTATTTAAACATAATTCCATTATTGCTTTTGGAATTCTTATAGATGTTTTTATATAAACTCCTTATTATTTAAGCTATTTTTATCTTTATGCAATTCATTTATCTCCATCTCGTAAGAAAGTAATCCAATTAGCTCTTCTAATGGCAAGGTGTTCAAAGTTTTTAATTTCTTATATGAACATCACATTTTCCTTCCAAGTCTTTACTTATAAGAAATTTCTCTACCAATTTAAGATTAGATAAGTCATATCAAGACCATTAAGAGCATTAGTAATAAAAATGGGCTAATTTTTCTATGTAAAATAGCTCATATTATTGCACTAATAAGCTTAAGTTAGTGTCTTTATCTATGATATCAAGTATATGCCATATCTATGGGTTATTTCATAAATGGACACCTATTAAACTTATTTACGCCTAGACCATAAAAAAAGTTATGCTACTTTGCTATTTAATGGAATGAATCTCTTATCATTCTTATTAACGCAGGCACATCCTTTGGTTCTTTAGTCTTCACTTTATCTATAATTATAACTTTCATTATGATAGAAGGATCATCCTTTAGAACTCTCCAAATATCAATTCTTTTGGGTAAAAGAAAGTGTTCCATTATAGTTTTCTAATATATGTCGTTGTCACCATCAAAAAAAGGGATTTACCTAATAGATTGGCTATCTTAACTAAAAAAGTTATAAAAAATATGTTACATTGATATTTGCTAAAGTTTTGCTAGAAACTACATAAAACGAATGAGATCCTCTGTAATATTAGTTGTTGCTTCTTAAATGAGAATTCTGCTCGCTCTCTTCTTTCAATAGGCAAGAGGAACTTCCCACAACTTGTATGATATCTTTTTTGGTGCACCCAGGGTATCCACTGACGGAATCAGTGACTAATCCCTTCGCTGCGGGAACATCTCCAACATGGGAGGGCTACAGCTGGCCCAGGGGCGTGCTGCATTTCCAAGGGTGAGGTTCAAACCCCCAACCACTTGGTTAAGTGACGAAGGCATGTACCACCTACGCCAACCCACTGGATTAACTTGTATGATATCTATTTTCATTAAAAGCAACCAATTATACTTGTCAAAGTTAGAAACTAATTATATAATGGCTAGGAATAATGACATTGGTGGACCTTACTTTTTTAATCAACCAATGACCAATAATTTGATCGACCTACTATCAACTTATGTCTTATCATAAAACATTAAAACCTTATTAAATTCTAATTTTCTAGAGTTCGGTCAACTTATATCAGTCGATATCTATCCAAAATACAATACACATACATCAAACACTTACTAGGTCAACTTATGTCCTTTCTAAAACAACATTTAACATTCAAAACCTAGCATAGATCAACCTATCTCCTCACTTGAGTCACTCTAAGCTAGTTTTGGTTGTACACGTCTGATAAAAGGAAAACGTTGGACGGTCCAGATTAAGAGTTGGGGACCGTAGACCCTGGGAATGGCTGTGATATATGATTAGAATTTGGCGCCAAGCTTTACTTTATTAGCGTACAACAATTTCACTCTCTCTCTCTCTCTCTCTCTGTTTGCAAATGAAACGACAGAGATCGATACATTCCTTCTTCCAAAGGCCCTCGCCGGCGGAATGCAACTCAGACGCTGGAGACATTCTCGATGAGCGTCAAGTCCCGTGGAAGCATCGCAACGACAACAGCAGCCGTTCGATTCAACCGTCGAGCGGTTGTTTAGTGGATTCATCTCTGGAAATAAGAGGAACAGATACTCCTCCGGAGAAAGTGCCTCGTCAGGTTTTCCCGGAGAACTTCACGAGGGGCGAGAACTCTGGTGGTTCCTCACTTTTCTCGAGCATATTGCACAAGTTCGGGAAGGTCGACGTCGCAGATGATAGGTGAGACATCCACCTCTTCTGTTTTTTTTTTTGATTTAGGGGCTTATTGTTCTTTTTTTTGTAACCTTACTTCTTTGGATTGTCGTTCAGGTTTTCCTTTTCTTATATAATGATTTTGCTCAATATGACTTTTGGATTCAGTCATTCCAAAAATTTCTAAGGTGCATCTCATATTTTGAAGTGTTGAGTCCAGTTCAAACTTGAAAGGAAAACAACGTCAATAAGCTTCTTTGAAATGTTATAACCCTTGTTCCTGCCTGTCCCTCGAGTATTCGGTCGGCGAGTATGCTTTTGTTTCTCAATAGCACTCTTACTTGGATAACATTTTTTTAAAAGCTGTTGTCCTGTTTTCTGTAGTATTCTTATAGTTGTTCATATTCTCTGAAGTTGTTGCAGGAACCAGGCTCATGACTATTCTACTGATGGATTGCAAAAAAAAGAAGTGCCTGCTCTGCGCCCTGATAAGGACAAAAAATGCATTTCCAATAGCCTTAGTGATCATGAAAGCCTTATAAAACATGAAGCCAAGGATGATGTTGTTGGACCAGACACACCAGGTACGCGACCTCTTGTTCCTCGTTTGAAGCGGGTTCAAGAGGATGCTTACCAGTCTGCGGATAAAACTGATCCTTGCTCCCCAATTACTAGCAAAAGAGTGAAATTGCTTCAGGATTCTAGATCTCTAAGCAATAATCATTCTGAAATAAATGACCCAACTAGCAAGTTTGAGTGGCTTGACCCTTCAAGAATTAGGGATGCTAATGGAAGGAGGCCCAATGACCCCCTATATGACAAGAGGACACTTTACATACCACCAGATGCGTTGAAGAAGATGTCAGCATCTCAAAAACAATACTGGAGTTGCAAATCACAATACATGGATGTTGTACTCTTCTTTAAAGTGGTTAGTTAATGCTACCTCAGTTTCTGCTGCCCCACCATCTATTTTCATATTTTTCTTCAAATTTTCTGTTTTTCCTATTAGATAATTGCACTTAAAAGGTAACATGATAGTTGACAATTGAATCCAAAATTTTCCCATCTCAGTCCGCTAACTGGGGGACTACAAGATTTAGATTAAGTGACTTTGAAGGCTAGCATCCCGATTAGTAAACATTAGCACCAGCTTATTCTAGATGAGGTTTCAACTGATTCATTTTCTACTTTAACTCAGTTCTCATCCAAAGCTTATCCAGGGAATCTTGAACATATCTTGATTTGTGGGTCTTTGAGTTGCTTCCATGTCCTGTCAATGACTTATGGTCAAATGTAGGGAACATTTTATGAACTATATGAATTGGATGCTGAAATTGGCCACAAGGAGTTTGACTGGAAAATGACATCTAGTGGTGTTGGGAAGTGTCGGCAGGTGATTGAACATTTTCTTTTTGTAAATTCTTATTCAGCTATTATTTTCCTGTTACACCTTGAATGTGCATTCTGACATTATTTAGCTTCCTTTTTGGTTAGGTTGGCATATCTCAGAGTGGGATTGATGATGCTGTGGAGAAGTTGGTTGCTAGAGGGTAGGGCACAGTAGGAAATTTTCTTTACTGCTAATTCTTCTCTTTTCTTTTGTGCTTTCTCATTTGTACATTATGACTTGGGGAATATTGGGAGGTTTTACTACTGCTATTCAATTATGCGACTACATTATCGAATTCATTATCTACATATCACTATCTGAAATGCAATAACCTATTTTAAATTTTTCATGGAAGCAAGGAAGTTAATAATGTGCCAGGAGAAGAGAATGAGAGAGTAGCCTAGTGGTTGGAGTTACCTTCACAAAACTTCTGAGGTCTTTGATCCAAATCCTAACCAGAGTGGGGTAGGCATTTGGAAAGGGGATGGTTACCCCATATTGTGTAAACCACTTTAGATTCCGATGAACATAAAAGTTCCACGAAAAATAATCATTGGTTAAAGAATGAGAGGGAATAAAAAATAGATAATGAGATGCATTTGTTAACTTGATTCCATAGCTTTTTGGTCATTAGTTTGGAAGGAGATGGTAAAAGATCATATATGACATGTTTATTAGTTTGTTCTGGCTCATATGTTTATTACAATATACCAGGGTAGTCAAGTGGTTATACCTTGTGTTGATCTAAAATATCCGCATTCATTTTATGCTTTTTGTCATTTTTTAAAGGTATAAAGTTGGGAGAATGGAGCAGTTAGAAACATCTGATCAAGCGAAAGCTAGGGGTGGAAATTCTGTGAGTACCAAATGTTGCTTTAGAATAGACAAGTCTACCCTAATTTGTACTTGTTTTTTTCTTAAACAGTGATTCCTAATATTTGTTTTCTCCTCCTCCATATGCAATGCATCTAATTATTGAATGGTAAATTATTTGTATAAACTCTAGCAGCAGGTATATATTCAACATACATCTAACAAGCTGCTCAATAAGCCAGAGGGAAAGGACAACAAGAGATGATGGATAGACGCCTTTATGTCTTACCTGTGAAATAGTTTAAAAGCTTTATTTGAAGTCCTAATTAGTTCATTGGTTTGTCTTCTTTAGGATGGAAATTCATATATTGGGAAGTTTTTCATTTAACAATTGAGCTTTGTTAATGAGTATAATTCCAAGTGAACTAGTCCTTACAAAATAAGTAGGATAGATGCCTTAAATTTGTTCTTAATTACATTTTAAGGCCTTCCTCTTTCCTGCTATTGTGTTGGTTGGATAAGCACCAGTAGTGACCTCTGATGTTTGGAATTTTAGGTAGTTTCTAGAAAATTAATTCAAGTTGTTACGCCATCAACCACAATGGATGGAAATATCGGCCCTGATGCTGTTCATCTTCTTTCCCTGAAAGAGGTATTTGGATTTGCACTAAAAAAAAACTGGCTGTATTATGCACCTTTTCAAATAGTGCTAAACTGTCCTTTTGTTGCTCTTTCTCTTTTGCTCTTGTTCTGGGGTATGCCCCTTTGACTTTGTAATTTTTTTCTGAGTAATACAATTCTATTTTTACCCGGAAAAAAAAAAAAAAGTGCTAAAAGTTACTGAACTCAATAAAGGCAAATCTTTGTTCAGTAGTCTTACCTTCAAAAGTACCACGGCAGTTTGTATGTTTCCTATACTTGCCACCACCATGTTATAGACTTGTTTAAGCAAAGTTATAAACGCAGTGTCACTTACATGGCCAACATTTCTTTTCTATCACTTTTTAAAGTTTTGAAAGTTAATAATCTTCATATCTTAGACTTTCATTTATGCAAGTTCTGTTTGTAATAAGGTGAATGATTGCCTAAAAACCTCATTGCTTTATGTTCTTGCACCACCTACAGGCCAGTAATCAACACGATAAAGTTAAGTGACTGTAGAGTGTTTTAGTTGCATTGTCCATACTTTACAGATTGTGTTTTGCAGTTCTTTTTATTTATTTGCTCATATCTTTTTGTCTAAAAATTTGGTTTCTTAGCCACCCTTAGCTTTTCTGCCCTTAGTAATTGTTGCAACCTTTTCAAATGTAATTTCTCAACTATTTTCAGCCAAAAAGTTCGCTAAGCTATCTTATCTCTATGACCGATTTAACTTTGCTCTTAGGGTCAGAATGGACCTGATGATAATGGAACTGTTTATGGATTTGCTTTTGTTGATTGTGCTGCTGTTCGATTTTGGGTGGGCTACATTTGTGATGATGCTTCTTGTGCGTCTTTGGGCACATTACTGATGCAAGTATGCTTTTTGACTTCCTTATTTGTGTCATGTTCATTTAGCAATAACTAGAAATTCAAGTTCTATTTTCTCTGATGGGTTTTGGTTGTAGGTTGCACCTAGAGAAATTTTATATGAAACTAAAGGTTAATGCATTCCTTTCTGTCTCTTCTTTTTTCTCTGAGATTTCTCATCAGTCCACACGTTTTTTTTTTTGCTGCAATTGACGTTATGATTTTACATGTTAAAGGGCTGTCCAAAGAAACTCATAAAGCAATCAGGAAGTACTCATTGAGTGGTGAGTTTATATTTACAGGTTCAGTTAATTTTAATTGTGTGACTACCTAAAAGTTAATAATGTTGACATCCTGTGAATTGCTCTAAGACCTCAAAGGAAGTGAATATCACACTGTATATAGTAGTATCAGCTTGCTTGTGGAAATACAGGGATTCGGTTTTTAATTAGAGAAAATTAAATGCAGTACTATAAATTGCAATCTAAATGAAAGCACTTCTGGCAACAGCTTGTAAGACGCATGATTTCTGAACTTTTAATTTGCAAAAAAGGTGCTGACATTATGCTAGAAATAACATGTTTATTTGTAACTTTATTGTTTGTTAGAGGACGTTATTCGGAAGAGATGAATACTTAAATTGAGTGGAGAATTGATAAAATTTGGAGTCCCTTATGTGAATCCTAGGTGCAAAGTAATTTAAGGGATCTTCTTGCATACTTGCCTCGTTTCACCTTTCCCAAGTAACTGTGCTTCACATCCACATAGCATTTCCATATGTTAACAATTGTTAGTCCTTTGTCTACCTCATCTGCCATGATGCTTGATTATGCATCTAGTCTTTGAAACTTGTTACCTGCATTTTAAATATCTGCGGGTATTGTTATTATCTTCACTTATATTTGGAACATAAATGATCACTCTACTAACCCTGTCATATCTCTGAGCTACTATTAGCCAATTATGACAACTAGAAGCATTACGAACTGCTAACAGTTTTTGCTTTCTCTTGAAGGTTCTACAGTGCAGCTGACCCCAGTCATGAGTTTTGTGGATGCATCTGAAGTTAAAAATTTGGTTCAGTTGAAGGGTTATTTCCAAAGATCTTATAACAGCTGGAGTAATGTACTTGAAAGTATAGAGCATCAAGCTGTAACACTATGTGCTCTTGGTGGACTCATTGGTCATCTTTCCAGGTTGATGGTATGTCTGCTTTCTATCATCCTCCACCAAAAAAAAAAGAGAAAAAAGAAAAAAGAAAAAGAGGGAAGCCAAAATAGAAGTATATGCTGATAATTTGCTTTTATTTTCATACAGTTAGATGATATCTTATCTGTTGGAGATATACTGCCCTATAAAATTTATGAGGGTTGCCTAAGGATGGAAGGTCAGACAATGGTTAATCTGGAGATCTTTAGTAATAATGTTGATGGTGGTTTACGAGGCAAGTGTTTTCTCCCAGCTGCCTCTCAATTGTTATACTTTTTGTAGTTGAGGGGTGTTTATCTTCGTGGACTTAGGTACATTATACAAATACCTTGATAGCTGTATGACATCATCTGGAAAGAGACTTTTGAGAAGGTGGATCTGCCACCCACTAAAATCTGTTGAAGGTATTAATGATAGGCTTAATGTGGTTGAGCAACTAAGATCACATGCAGAAGTTATGCTTGTTATTACGCAATATCTTGGCAAGATTCCAGACATAGAAAGGATGTTTGGGCAAATAAGGGCTAACTATCAGGCATCAGCTTCTCTTGTACTGCCCTTAATAGGAAAAAAGCTGCTGAAACGTCGAGTGAGTTCTCTGAACAGTTGTTTAAATGGACTTGTTTTGGAGGACTTATTAATGTTCTATATCCTCTGATACTATCTGAAGTAAAGAATATGGGCATTTATTGTTTATAGTTATTTTACGCTGCTGAAACATTTTCTTCTGATAATTTACAGTTTATGATCAGCCACTAGTTATGAACCTATCATGTAGATCATTGTGTCCTTAGCGATCAATGTCTAGTAAATTTTAATTATCTTAATCATGTCATCATCATGCATATTTTGGATCTTATATAGGTTTTACTTTCTTCATCCACGTTTTTCATTTAAAGATATTGAGTGAACGCAGTCGATATACTGTATAAGAATGATTTGAACACTGATTCTTATCAGATGACATATTTTTGTTATATGCTGTTGTCTATTAATTTCCTTCTCTCCTGGCATCTGATTTGTTTTCTAAGACTGAATGTACAAGAATAAACTGATGCAAAGATTTTCCTTTTTTGTTGTTGTTTCTCTAGCAGCAATATAGTTTTACAGTGCTTTTCAATTGTTGTGACACATTTGGTTTTGCAGGTAAGAATCTTTGGTTCTCTAGTGAAAGGACTTCGGATTGGAATGGATTTGTTACTTTCATTACAGAATGAAAGGGAAGTGATCTCATCATTATCAAAAATATTTAAACTTCCAGAACTAAACAGTAGTTCTGGGCTAGACAAATTTCTTTCTGAATTGGAAGCAGCTGTTGATAGTGAATTTCCTAGTTATCAGGTCTGCTTCTTTATGATTTACATTCTTGGGTTGTTGGGATGTTTGAACCATAACATCTTGTTCATTCCCCCTGTGCTTGGATGCTTTTGCATATGCCAACATGATATTTTTGTTCTCACAGAATTTGTTCACATCATTTTTTGGTCAATTATCTTAAGCGTATTTTATGAATGTTATTTTATTCTCCATTAGATTTTCTTGTATTATCTCTCTATTATCTTTTTGAATAATTTCAATGGAAAACTACCTAACTTATAGCACCTTTAGTTCATAAATGATTGAGTGTAATTTTGAAATATGAAAAATAAAGGAAAGAATGTAGGAGAGAATATGGACATAGGATTTACGTGATATTGTCGTTGATATATAGTTTAAGGAGCCTTATTTAAGGAAGAAATTATATAAATATTAGATAATTTATAGAATAATATTGGACTTACTTAAGATAGCATAGATGCTTCAACTTGTTACATATAAAAGTAATTAATAACATAAGCTCTTTTTACTTCAGAACAAATTCACTGAGCCAACATTACTCTCCTCACCTGGGAAGAGATCCATCAAACCACCCTTCCTGAGCTGAACAAATAATAAAAGAACTCTTCTCGTTTGGGAAGAGATTCACCAAGCCAACAATCAAAACAATCTTCTCACTTAGGAAGGAATTCACCTAACCAACAACACCTTCAAGTCATGAAGTCTTGAACTCACAAGGGTTCGAATAAAAACATTTGACTTGTACAAAAACCAGCTGGTTAATACATATGTAAAAGGAAACAATGTAAAAGAAAACATAGACATAATATTCCGTGGTTTGGCCATAAAGACTTTCGTCCACGGACACAACTACCAAAAGTCTATATGTTTCTTATTGATAGTACAAGGAAAAGAAGACTGACGCACATATTAGGTAATAGCATCTCTTGATTTTATAGAATAAAATCGGGGTTAACTAAGATTGACTACAGTCAATTTCTGAATATTCTAAGAGTATCCTTTCTAATTTTTGCATTAGGTCTGTCCCCACAAGCATACAGCACTATAGAGACACATTATTCATTTTTGCTGTTATTAAACAATTTGACTACTTATATATCTGTATTTTGCTAATGTATTCATGATATTGGTTTTTTAGTTTCTTACCTATTCCTGACATATTGTTGATATGAACAAATGGTCCAGAATCACGAAGTGACAGATTCAGAGGCTGAAACACTTTCAGTACTGATTGAGCTATTTATTGAGAAAGCTACAGAATGGTGTGAAGTCATTCATGCTATCAGTTGTATTGATGTGCTGAGATCCTTTGCAGTTATAGCAACTATATCATGTGGTTCCATGTGTAGACCTGTAATTTTACCTGAGTCAAAAATCACATCTTCCAAGCAAAAGGCTGGAAGACCTGTTATTAAAATAAGAGGGCTGTGGCATCCATTTGCCCTCAGAGAGCATGGAGTAACCCCTGTTCCAAATGACTTGTTCCTAGGCGAGGATGTAGATGGTTATCATCCTCGCACTTTATTGTTGACTGGGCCAAACATGGGTGGAAAATCAACACTTCTGCGTGCCACATGTCTTGCTGTTATACTGGCGCAGGTTAGGCTTGTTACTGTTCAGAATTTATAAACTTATGCATGGTTGGCCAGTATCCTCTCATGTGTATGGTAATAAATCCACAGCAAACTCTCATATTCAGCCTACCTGTGAAGTCTACACCTTATGCTCTAGTTATGTTGCATTGCAGCTTGGTTGTTTTGTGCCTGGTGAGAACTGCGTCCTTTCACTCGTTGACATCATTTTCACTAGGCTTGGTGCCACCGATCGAATTATGACCGGTGAAAGTAAGTTAGATGAGGATAAAAGTTTTTAACCTTTTTATTAGTATGCTTCTCTTTTAAATATCCAAATTTGTTTCTTTGTACGTATGGGTTATTTTTCCTCGACTATCTTATATTCTTTGGAGTAAGTATTCAAGATTTTGAATTTAAAGCACCTTTTCTGGTGGTTTTTGTGATGTTGGATGAATAGAAAAGATATCAAACTAGTGGCAAAAAACTAAAAAAAATAGGAATCTGGGCTCTTGGGTATTGTTACGTTGCTGGAAATTCAGATTTCGGTAACAGTTGTGAAACTTCAGAATTGGATTGCTGGGAACTTAAGCTGGAAAATTGCTGGAATTTTAGGAACGAAACAAACAATGGTGTTCTAGGAATCACTCATAGGACAGAAACTAGGAATCACTCATAGGATAGAAAACTAGGGATCCCACCTAAGATCCAAAAATCTCTCAGAAGAAAGCATCAGACCACCCAGGTAGATAAATTTGGGGCCTGCATTATATAAGGGTTGAATTCATATATATAGAAAAGTTAGAGCCTTTATCCTTGTCGAAAAGACCCTGTCCTTACCCACAGATTATCATAAAGAAGATCAGGAAATAGATGGGGCGTATATTGATAAAAAGATCAGTAAGATAGGATGACAGTGAGGTTACGTCTCTCACTGGACCCTACAGATCACCAATTAATTTTGATTCTGCTCGCCTTTTTCCAGCCACATTCGCCTTCCTTGTATATACTCGGTGGTTAACAAACCACCATAACAGATATCATAACAGCCATGCCTAATCATTCCTCAAGCAATCAGTAGGCTGGCACTCAGGCTATCCTCATAACAAACCAGACTAACAACAGACTCCAGCAAAAAGAAAAAAAAAACTGACTCAATAACTAACTGCTGAGCTGGACACTCTTTGGGTGGTCAAGCCTTCTTGCAGATTCTTCTTGCCCTTCCTTGCATGCACGAATTTGATTTGGGGCTTATCAAACTAAGATATTCAAAATTTAGTATTGAATCCTATTTTGATAGGAATTTTTAAACTATAAATAATTTTAAAATTTGAGCAAATTAGGACAGTATATCTAACTTATTATTAATCCCTGTCTCGTAAGGGAAAACTTTTTACTTCAACTCCCACTTTTCATTCTATCAAATTAAAGCTTGTGGTTGAATGATGTACCCTCTTTTATTTTGTTTATAAATAAGTTCTTTTGCATCAATTTCACTACTGTCTCACTGTTGGTAGATTTTGGTATCTCAGGGTTGAACCGTTTTACAATTGTGTCTTGGATATGATGTGAATCCCTTTTGAATTTCAACTTTTGAAATGCACACTGACAGTCATGTCATACATTAGAGTGTCACAATAAGCTTCCCAAAGACACATCCTGATTGTGCAAACTGGAAATGAATCTTGTCTTTTCCAGGTACATTTCTTGTTGAGTGTGCAGAAACAGCTTCAGTTCTTCAAAATGCCACTCAAGACTCTCTTGTTCTTCTTGATGAACTGGGTCGAGGAACAAGCACATTTGATGGATATGCCATTGCTTATGCTGTGAGATCTCTTTCTTTGAGCATGTTGTATTTAATTTACTTGTGCATTAAATTTTCTAAGAATTAAAATGGTATCCCAGATTATTTATTCTCATAATCATACTAGCTCATGGGCAAATTAATGGTGTTACATTATTGAATTTACAAAGGTGATTTGAATTGCAATGAATTCCCATCTTTTCTGACCTTAGATAAACAGTCTTAAGGAATGTAGAAATTACAAAGGCAAAAGATGCATGTTACTTTAGGAAATGCATTGCTGCAGAATGTATTTATAATGCTGGTGCAGGTACAACTTGTGTGTTTACGAACTCGGTATCTATCCAATCAATATCTGATTAAGGAGTAGAATATAGTTAAATTGAGAAATAACTTAGTCTATCGGTCTTCTCCATCATAGTGCTAATGCTCCGTGCATATTCGAACAGGTTTTCCGCCATCTTGTTGAGAAGGTCAATTGTCGATTACTTTTTGCAACACACTATCATCCGCTCACAAAGGAATTCTTTCGTCATCCACATGTTACTCTGCAACATATGGCCTGTGCTTTTAAACCAAGTTCTGAAAAGCTTAGAGGTGATCAGGATCTGGTTTTTCTGTATCGGCTTAACACTGGGGCATGCCCAGAGAGCTATGGATTACAGGTGGCAACAATGGCCGGGATACCAGAGCAGGTGGTTGAAGGTGCCTCAATGGCAGGTCAGCTGATGAAAAAATCACTTGGAAGAAATTTCAAGTCTAGTGAACAGAGGTCAGAGTTCTCAACACTTCATGAAGAGTGGATGAAGACACTCATAAACGTATCACGCGTTGAAGATAGTAATTTGGAGGATGATGTTTTTGACACTATTTTTTGCTTGTGGCATGAAATGAAAAACTCATACCGACGATACTAACTGAAAATAATCCGAAGTAGATTCAGAGTTAAAGCCTTTATTCCTTTGATCAGCTACTTTACTCTGTTGTCATGCCCTCTTTACGCCATCGTGACCGAATAGTGGTTTTTTTTGTCCTGAAGAAAATGAGATGCATCAAAGAACTAAGGACCCAGGGCCTTTTACTGCAGAAGCTGGAAGCCAGGTTCAACAAATGGAAATGAAAGGAAATTTAACAGAAAAGGATTGAGTTAGTTGTTAAAGCTTACAAGAGTCTAAGTGCCTGTTTGGATTGGCTTATATCAGTAGAGTTTTTGTCAGTAGAGTTATTTTGAAAAGAGCTTTTCTAATAAGCTAGTTGACTGTTTGACTGTCAATTAAAAAAATAGCTTTTTGAAAGAACTTTATACAGTAGACTGTTTGGCAATATAAAAATAAAAAGCACTTTTATGAATTTTAAGTATATTTTATTTTGTAATAAAAATTATTTATTCATATAAATAATATTTAAAATATATTAAACAATATGTAAAGCATAATATATTTATATTTGATTTGAAAGAATTCAACAACTATAGGTCTTTTATGGATAGAATAGTTTTACATTTACTTTATAATTGTTTGACAAATTCACTTTCAATTAAATCGTAACATCAATAATTTCATACGAAACAATTTAATTCGTTACAATAAAATTAACCATTTTATTGTAAATTGTTTAATTCGTTATAAACGAAATATTTGGCAAGTCTTAAAATAGTTATAAGTGAAGTCTGAGTTGATGGGGACACACAGTATGTATTATGTATATAATCATACAAATGAAGAACTATTCTTTTTCTCAATTTAGTTTTATACTTTTATTCCATCTCTTGAAAAATTCAGCAGTTCTGGCAATTAGAATCCCTGTGAACTGGCCTAGAAATGTTCTATATTTTGTGGTATTTCTTAGATGAGGTCTAACTACAATGAAGGATGAAGACAAACAGAAAACATATGGCTGCTCTAAATTCTACTTACATTTTCTGACTTTAAGCATCATGAATTGTATAACCCAGCGGAAATATATGGTATGGAAAATAAAAATAAAAAATATCAATATTATACCTGAAAGATGAATAAGATCACTCTCTACAAGGAAAAACTATTCAACATAATACAACACATGGGATACATGAAACTTTACGACAGCAAGTAATATGAACCACCAAGGGCAGCCCTTAGACATATTACAATCAGTACAAAACTTTCAGTAGTCAACAAT
>JAOTBA010000008.1:28959930-28976864 GCA_025629845.1 Erythroxylum squamatum | reverse complement strand
TGACTTCTTTCGTCGTTGACTCCTTGTTCCTACAAAATAAAACACTTGCAGTATCAATTGTCCTTATGAAAATTATAGAGAAATTAATGTCAAATTATGACAATGTACTGACAATTTGCAAATTACGAGAGCTTATTAATAGGAACCAATTTAAGCGCAAAAGTCATCAATTAGGAGCCAGCAAGTGCATAAAAAGTTAAGAAATTGCGGCCAATTTATAAAGTAAACTTGGCTCAATCAGCGTGACACAACATTTAATGAAAGATATAAGCCGTGAGATGCGCGACACAACATTCTATGAAAGATATAAGCCGTCAGATTAAATGGGAACGCAGAAGAGGGCGGTTAGGATGGATTGCGTGGAGGGAGGGAGAACCATTGGATTAAATAGACAGTTGGGATGGATTGCATGGAGGGAGGGAGAATCTAACCGTTGGATTAAATGGATGGTTGGGATGGATTGCGTGGTCGTCCATCCTAACTCGTCCTTAGTTTATATACTTAAAGAGCCATGTTCCCAAGTTGAACCCTTAGGTATGCAATTCATAAAGTTACAAAACAATATGGGTAAACACGATATCCTAGCTTGAACTTGTGTTGGCAATGGTAAGAGTTGTGAAATAATACGGGAGCAACACGAGTCTGTGTTGGTGATTCATGTTAGTGGTAATTTCTACATAAATTAAGATTTTATATGGTTGTGAAGAGCACAATCCTAACAATCCTGTGTTGGACTCTTTGAAAATTATGGGATTTTACGAGGATAAAGGACCCCCAAGGGTGTGATTCAAGCTTGATTCAAAGTCTAGTTAAGCTTGAATTGTACAACCTAAGAACAAGTTCGAGTCCTATCTAGTAATCTAAAATGACATCGCGTTGAGTAATCCCAAAACGATGTTATTTTTGGTGACTTTAAGACTAAAACGACATTACTTTGCAGTCAAGAGTAAACTGTTCGAATTGTTAAGTTAAGCCTCGAGCTAGCCTCAAGCCTAATCCAGGTCTAAAGCCCAATTTTATTATACTTGATCCATTAACTTCATATGACCAAATCTAGCTCTTGGATGGCTGTTATTCGTAACAACAATCAAATATATTAATAATAGTAGTTCCAGATTAAACCAATCAAAATGTCTAATCTTAATTAGACATCTAAAGAAGAAGGTTATATTGGAATTAAAGCCCATTTTCTTTTTAATGTTTAGCTTGTTTTGTAATTGCAAATATGACTCTTTATTTCTTTTATCTCTTAATTAAAAAACATGTTTTTTCTTAAAATCCATGCACAAGAGAAATCTATATAAATTTCGATTTTAAGAAGCTTAATTTTAAGTAAGGATGGCAATGGGCCAATCCTCCGTCAATTTTTTAAAATAATTTTCTTAAAATTAAAAGTGTAAAATAATATTTTTTTAATTAAGTTCGAATCGAGGCTGCCCAAGCTCAGGTTTGTTCAAGACCCAATTCTTCTAAATAAAATGATGTCGTTTTGTTTATAAGAATTGGATCTCAGGCCAGTCTGATCCTGAGCCTGGCCTATTGAAAACATCTGAATCCTAAACCCATGGACCGACCCATTGTTATCTCTAATTTTAAGCGATGACTTTCAAAATAAGTTGAGCTTAATTTTTTTGTATGAATATACCCAATGCTTGGTTCTAAGAACTAAAATTAATACAAAAAGAGAATACTTCTCTTTATTCTTTCCTATTTTTATCTATTTATATAACTCAAACAGATATCATTGGAGATAGAGAAATCGTTAAAAATTTAATAAAGTGACTTTTCAAAAGTTCAATTCCTATTTAATAAAAGTACAAAGGGATATCAATTATACACAACATTCCCTTTGTATTTCATAAAAAAATTTATGTAATTCAAACTTGTGACATTTTGATCAGAAAGAAATAACTTTACCGGTTGCTCCAAAACTTACCTTCAATAAAAGTAAATTTTTAAAAGTTCAATTCCTATTTTCATAAGTTCAATTTCTTACAAAATATAGATTATCATTATTAGAGTATAAAAAGGTTCACGAATTCTTTATCATTAACGTCACTAATTATCTCAATGTCTGAATTACGAATTTACAAGATTATTCTTGTATTTTCACACCCCATTATCATTCAGGAATCACATAGTGTGGTGGTCATCTTTATCAATACTGCAAAAATACGCTCGTACAGTTTTTCCCCAATCCAAGCAGTTTCTACCATTTAACTCGTGTTTTGTAATCTTAAATGTTATAGGAAATACATTCGAAACGATCACTCCTTATCTTTGTATTCTCAGGCACAGTCAACAATTGTGTTCGAAATACGAGGTAGGTCCAGCTATTCTCAGGTATAAAATCAGCTGCAATGCTTAACTATTCACAGAGGCCAATAAGTGGAGGGCCAGAACAATTTATTCTAATTTCAGTAGCACCAGTTACTATCACCGAGGGGCAAAAAAAAAAGCCTGACTTGGAAATAGTCAGTAGTAAACCATTGGACTTGGATTTTTCAGTTGCATTGTTTCTATCAAATTGATTTATCTTCCTCTCCTCATCTCCCTCACTTCTTCATCAGTTCTTTACGTACTTACCATTCACAACAACCACAATAACATCAATAATAAAAATGACAAGAAGAAGCATAATAATCAGCTTCTAGGATGACATAATATAGTTAGTCGCCTGGCTTGGATCAAGCTTCTTCGGACAACATTTTTGGAATAACAGGGAGCTTCTCTGACCACACTAAACAGAACATTATTACTTACTAAACAATAAGCCATCCTAAGTTTATTGTTTCCTTTTGCCATGCCACAAGGCTCCTAGGCTATTCTAGGGATACAAGGGCTACCATATTACTTACTAGGCACTTAAAGCATGCATTAGTTACTAGTATGTTAAAAAAAACAAAAATGAACAGTGTTAAGGGGGAAATCAGTCGTCAACCACCAAATTTCTTGGTGTTTTGGGCATTTGTTCCAACCGCATGGGGTTAGACATCGTTCTTCGTCTAAAGCAAGAAGTGAGCATTGAGTTCCCTTTTTAACTTTTTCCAGTTCACATATAGGATGCTTGAAATAACCAAAAACCAACAGATTAAGACGTTAACAGTAGCTGTTTAATGCGGAAACTAACGAGAAATATAGCATATGAAAAAATAATTGTTATGGTCAAATTAAAAGTTGTCATTTGATTACGAGTGGAAAGAGATCAGGAAAGGGGGAGGTGAAGCGGTTTGGGGACTAGGGCTGCCAAGGATGAAGCCATCAAAACTCCAATCACATATAGTGACATACCATTGCATTTAAGCATACTGCATTCCCATATCAGGATAAGATATCATCATGTTCATCAAGACTTCAAATGCAAACCAGAAGGATCTGTCTGAAAAGAGTACAAAAGGATTCAAGCTATATGAGATGTGTGCAGATCATAAGAGTGAATAAATAACTTCAAGCTAAGGTAATACAATTAATCTCTTAACCAAACAGAGGGACCAACTGATTAATAAAACCGATAAAAGTACAAAACATGCAAGATGGTAAAAAATGCTCCTAAATGAATTCAATGATTTGAAGTCTGATTTGTCAAAGAGTAGACTACAGATAAACCCTTCAATTTTATCATGTAAGACATTCGTCAAGTCTAAATAGCAAGAACATGAAAACATCCAGCTGTTAACAACCTTTATCTTTCTCCCTGCTATTGATTTTTGAAGAATAAAAGAAACAAAGCAGCTAAGTATAGCAATAAGCAAATTTCATACCACATAGCAAATGAAACGTTGCACAAATCCTTGTTTTTGTATATCATAATGATTTCTGTAACACTACCTCTGGCGAGTCTTACAAACACCAAGTATTCTAATGCATCAGGGAGAAAAAGAAAAGGCCTAGCTTCATGCAATGATATGTGGACTGTGGAGACTGGAATGTAACTAGTTCAACAATGTCTAATTATATGAATAGTTTCTAATACAAACCAGAGGGAACAATATCATTAATGTCCAATTTGCTCATTTCAGAACACTTTATCATGCTAACTCATCCAAGTACATGACAAGCAGTTCTAGAAGGGGTTCTGTCTCACAGTTTGTTTCAAATAACGTACTAATTCTGGACACATAACCATTAACTAGAACTAAGTAATGTTTTCTTCAGAGTGACAACACTCTTTATAGTGTATATGGACACCTACTTGTGGGAAGTGTCAATACTGATGTCTTTCTGTTTGCACAAGCTTCTTGAAAATTATAACAGAAGATATTAGTAGCATCATCAACAATGAATCTGTATGTTGATAGTTGGGTTCAACAGAAAGAAAAATTTACAAATAACAGAGAAAGAGAAGCATAGTTAAATGTTAATACAAACAAGTCAAACTAAGAGATCAAGAGGATAAATATATCCTGAAATGGGATGGTGCCTACCAAAAGCTCAATGTCAAGAGCTTAACTAAGCTTTCAAGTGATGCAATTAACTTTAACGCTGTAATGATTCACAGCTTCTTGTAATTAAATTCAGATCAAAACTCAAAGTTATATCTCGATTGCATTAATTAATCAAAATAACAGCAAGCAAACAACGAATACTTGAGCCAGACAAGGATGAAGATATTATAAAAGAAAAAAGTAAACAAACCATCCAAAACCCAACAGAGAACTGTGGTTATAGAATGCAACAAGCAAAAGTCTACCTTTGTCATTCGCTGATATTCTCTCCTGAATCATCTTCCCCATCAATATTCTCCTCCTCATCATTATCATTTTCATCATCCCCTTCCCTTATTTTTGCAATCTCTTCCTGAGCCCGCTCCAAAATCTGCTTTTTCTGCAACTCCAAATCCCTCTGAAAATCTACTCTCATCCTCTCCAATTCCATCATCTGGTCTCTCTTACTGTTCTCTATCTTCTCATATATTTCTCCAAACTTCTGCACAGAGTCAGCCAACACTCTCAACCCCTTTACGCCTTCGTTTGTACCAAATCTCTGCCCAACATCCTTGTCCCCAGTTTCCTCCTCTGATTCGCATGGACTGTCTCTCATCTCATCATTGCCATTTGCATGCTCCAAATACACCCTGGTGTCCATGAACACGAATTCCCCAGAATCTAATCCACAAGCTAAAGTAACCCCTCCACCTACTCCAAGCTCTTGCTTCATTAGCATATCCATCTTCTTGAAAAAGGCCCACTTGCTACAGTGAAACCCTTTTCCCTTCTCCTTTCTATATTTTCTCCTCAAACCATCCATCATTTGCCTACACTGAACTTCTGTTCTAAGAGTCTTCGATACTTGCGACACTTTCTCTGCAACCTCAGCCCAGTCCTCGGATCTCAAGCTGCTCCTACCCAATTGCAAGAACCTCTCTCCCCACACCTCAAGCAACACAAATTTGTCGTGCTCGCCCCAATCGGGCGCAAAATTCCCATCGCCTTGAGAAGAGAATCTACCGCTTCTGGGGGCAAATTCATAATTTGAGGCCGAGCTTTTCAGCTTTTGGCGTTTTGGGTACCTCTCAAAATCTTGCTTCTGTTCAGAAACACGAGGATAGACCCCATGGTTGTTGGTGTTGTCAAGGATGTCATCTGGGTCATCCGAGTCGTCTTCGTAATCACGGTGGTTGTAGTGGGTGGCGAGCGGATGAGGATATGAGGGTAAGTTTCTGGAGCGATTCAGAGGGTGAGGTTTTGTTGGGTACCTGGCATCATCCTCTACCTCTATCTCGTCCATAAATCTTAAACACAAATTAGCTGGTTAAAGTTGGATGTCAATTCTGATTTCTGGTTTGGACAACTTTTTAAGGATAGGTGGAAGACAAAACAATAGCCTTTGGTATACCAAGTTTCGAGGTATTTGTATATGAATATGAAAAAGGATATAAGAATATAGCCACAGTAGTGGTCCAACAACCGCCACTAGTAAATTAAAGAGAGATTGAGATGAGAGAGCCGAAATTTATTCCCGGCCTCCAATCCTAATCCTTTTCAAGGACCAGTGCCACGCCATCCTATCTTTCCATCTCCTAATGCATAAAATGTGATAAGCCAGCATAAACTTGCAAGGTGAATTGACATATATGTTGTAGCTTCATTACAAGGAGACTTGCTTCTCTAAACAGGCCAGGTTGCGGCAGAATTTAAGAATTACGATCTGAAACTCTTGAAATTACGTTATCATATGGAGCAATAGTATGAAAATGAGAAAAGGCAGCTTTATCTTCCTACAATGCACTTCTGGTGAGATCACTTTCCCTGTTCATAGCTAATAGAATGAAGCATTTTTATTTCAATATAATTACAGCCAAGTTGACATCTTCAAAATGTCAATCAATCCAAGCCAAAAATAAGGAATCAAATTAAACAAAAACAATTAATTATGGCTACATATCTTGTTTTTGTTTAGAGATTACAGTTTTGCATTCCCAGAAGTCTGAATCCAATGCCAGCACATGTTCATCACCGATGCGATAGCATTCCGCATAAACAAAGACTCCATTTGCTTACAACTTCTACGTTTTGTGGGGAGCAAAATTATGGAAGGAGAGGAAGACAAGAACATGTTGTCTCCGGGTCTAGATAAAAAGAGAAGAAAGGAACTAGGCATCTCTTGCATGTTGAACACCGAAGTCAGCGCCATAGTCGCCGTACTCCGTCGTCCCTCGGATTCCGCTGCACCTTTTCTTTCCCAAGAAGAGAGCTACGACACCCCTACAATTCAAGGCTTGAAATCTCTACGTGCTCTCATTTTCAATCCTCAGCAAGAATGGCGTAGCATAGACCCTTCCATATATATCTGCCCGTTCCTTGATGTGATACAAAGTGATGATGTTCCTGCTACAGCCACGGGTGTTGCCCTCTCAGCCATCCTTAAAATACTCAATCACAAAATCTTTGATGTGAAAACACCTGGAGCTAGAGATGCTATCAATTCAGTCGTAACTGGGATTACCGGTTGTCGCCTGGAGAAAACGGATTCAGTATCTGAAGACGCTGTGATGATGACAATTCTGCAGGTTTTGACAGGTATCATGAAACATGAGGCTTCAGTTTTGCTTGCAGATCATGCTGTTTGTACTATTGTCAATGCGTGTTTCCAAGTTGTTCAACAATCTGCAAGTAGGGGGGATTTACTTCAACGAAATGCTAGATACACAATGCATGAATTGATACAGATTATATATTCGAGGTTGCCAGATGTCGAGGTAAAACCTGGCGAGGAATCAGAGTCTGATACTGAAGATGTGGATACGAGTAGTGATTTTGATTCCGGGTATGGTGTTCGTAGTGCAGTTGATATTTTTCACTTCCTTTGTTCGTTGCTTAACGTGATGGAAGTTGTGGAGACAGAAGGGTATACTTATCATACGGTTGATGAGAATGTTCAGGTTTTTGCCTTGGTTTTGATAAATTCTGCAATAGAGTTGAGTGGAGATTCCATCGGAGAGCATCCAAAGCTTTTAAGAATGATCCAAGATGATTTGTTTCACCATTTGATTCACTACGGGACATGCTCAAGTCCACTTGTGCTATCCATGATTTGCAGTACTGTTCTGAATACCTATCACTTTCTTCGTAGGTTGGAATTTTGATATTCGATAACTCTATAGTGCATGATATTCTAGTTTTATTTTTCATTATCTTAGAAATCCTAAACAAAGCAGGGTGTCTCTGTGGTTGCAGGTTTATTCGTCTCCAACTAGAAGCATTTTTTGGGTTTGTCTTGTTGAGAATTGCAACTTCTGCGCCCTCAATTCAACTCCAAGAAGTTGCAGTCGAAGGGATTATAAGTTTTTGCAGACAACCGACATTCCCAGTAGAAGCGTATGTGAACTATGATTCTGATCCCACCTTCCGAAATATATTTGAGGAAATAGGGAAATTGCTATGCAAGCTCTCATTTCCTGGAGCAAGTTCCTTGACTGCTATACAAGTCCAAGCCTTTGAAGGGTTGTTGATCCTGATACATAACATTGCGGATAACATTGACAAGGAAGGTGACTCTAGTCCTTCTGGACCATACCCCGTTGAAATTACTGAATACAGACCTTTCTGGGAAGACATTCCGAAAGATGACTTTGACACTTGGGTAGAATACCTGAGAGTGAGGAAAGCGCAAAAAAGGAAGCTAGTACTTGCTGGGAACCATTTTAATGCAGACGAAAAGAAAGGTTTGGAGTATATGAAATATTGTCAATTGGTCTCTGACCCTCCAGACCCAAAAGCCTTGTCCATCTTCTTCCGCTACACACCTGGGCTTGACAAGAATACGATTGGTGATTTTCTTGGTGACCCTGACGAGTTTCACATTCGAGTTCTTAAGGAATTCACAGAAACGTTTGAATTTACAGGCATGATTCTTGACACTGCCCTCCGTACGTATCTTTCAACCTTCAGGTTGCCAGGGGAGTCCCAAAAAATCCAGAGGATCCTGGAAGCTTTCTCCGAGCAATTTCATGAACAACAATCTTCAGACATCTTTGCAAGCAAAGATGCAGTTTTCATCCTTTGTTACTCTCTTATTATGCTTAATACGGACCTGCACAATCCTCAAGTTAAGAAAAAGATGACAGAGGAGGAATTTATCAGGAACAATAGGGCAATCAATGCAGGGCAAGATCTTCCTAGAGAGTATCTCTCTGAGCTTTTCCACTCGATTGCAACCAATCCAATCACACTTTTTGGTCAATCAGGTCCAGTTGAGATGAACCCAGGAAGATGGGTGGAACTGATTAATCGATCCAAAATTGTTCAGCCCTTGATCCTCTGTAAGTTTGACCGTCGAATAGGGCGAGATATGTTTGCTCGCATTGCTGGTCCATCAGTAGCAGCTCTTTTCGCCTTCTTTGAGCATGCGGATGAAGATGAAGTGTTCCATGAGTGCATAGAAGGGCTCATATCAGCAGCTAGGATAGCTCAATATGGTCTACATGATACTCTAGATGAACTCATTGCGTTATTCTCAAAATTCACCACTTTGTTAAATCCATATGCCTCCTCAGAAGAAACATTGTTCACCTTCAGCCATGATTTGAAGCCAAGAATGGCTACTCTAGCAGTTTTCACCATAGCAAACAGTTTCACAGATTCCATTAGAGGTAGTTGGCGGTATGTTGTGGACTGTTTGCTGAAACTCAAAAGGCTTAAGCTCCTTCCCCAATCTGTGCTTGAATACAATTGTAATTCTCCATTTGATAACTCTGAAAACATGAGAAACGAATCAGGTGTGATTTTCCCGACCCATGACTCGAGATTTGGCAGTCGTCAGAGTTCTAACATAATAAGTCGTTTCTCACATTTTCTATCAATAGATACAATGGAAGATTCAGTGGCACTTGGGTTGAATGAGTTTGAACAGAATCTGAAAATTATCAAACAATGTAGGATTGGTAGCATGTTCAGAAGTAGTAGCAACATACCAGATGATGGTTTACTAAACATTGGACGGTCTTTGATATTTGCAGCTGGCGGGAAAGGCCAAAAATTCAGCACACCACTTGATGAAGAGGAAACAGTTGTCTTCTGCTGGGATCTGATAGTTTCCATCACCTTGATAAACAGTCACAGGTTTCAGAACTTTTGGCCTTCATTCCATGATTATTTGCTAGGGGTTATTCAGTTTCCTTTGTTTTCTCCGATTCCATTTGCTGAGAAAGCCATTGTCGGGCTTTTCAAGGTATGTATTGAACTCCTTTCTACATTCAGAGCAGATCGAGCAGCAGAGGAGCTGATTTTCAAGTCCATTAACTTAATGTGGAAACTTGATAAGGAAATTCTTGACAAATGTGCCGAGAGCATAACTAGTTCAGTGAGCATGATCCTCACCGAATTCCCTGCAAATTTGCAAACTCACCTAGGATGGAAATCAATCCTCCATTTATTATCCATTAGTGGCAGACATCCAGAAACATACAGTCAGGGGGTTGAGGCTCTGATCACGTTGATGTCAGAAAAAACCCATATTTCAAGAACAAATTATGCATATTGTGTGGATTGTGCATTTGGATTTGTTGCACTGAAGAATAGTCCACTTGAGAGGAATTTAGTTATATTGGACCTTCTGTCAGATTCTGTACACTTGTTGATCCAATGGTACAAAGAATTCTCAGACCCTGGAAGCAATTTTAGTTCAGCAAGCATTGCCAGCAATTCCTCCTCAGAGGATAACTCCAAACTTTTTGGTTCATCCAATTTTGCCTTCAATCTATTTGTGAAACTATGTGAGGCATTCAGGAAAACCAGCTTAGCTCGACGAGAAGAGATAAGAAACCATGCGATACAGTCACTTTGCAAAAGCTTTATCCTGGTTGATGAACTTGACCTACCCCCTGCCAACTGCATCAGCTGTTTTAATCTTGTGGTGTTCGCCATGGTTGATGATCTCCATGAAAAGATGTTAGAGTACTCGAGACGTGAGAATGCTGAGAAGGAGATGAGAAGCATGGAAGGGACTCTGACAATTTCCATGGAGCTCATGACAGACGTGTACTTGCAGTTTCTGAAGCAGATAACAGCTAGTCCAGGGTTTAGGACATTTTGGCTTGGAGTGTTGAGAAGAATGGACACGTGCATGAAAGCTGATCTGGGTGAATATGGTGAAACCAAATTGCAGCAAGTGGTTCCAGATTTATTGAAAAAGATGATCATGAAAATGAAGGAAGAGGAGATTTTGGTGCCAAATGAAGGTGACGATCTTTGGGACATCACATACATCCAAATACAATGGATAGCTCCTTCACTCAAGGAAGAGTTGTTTCCTGAAGTAGAATTCTAGAGGTTCACTATTACGAATATGAATCCTTTAGTTCCTAGGTTGTAGTAGCCAAATGCAAAATTTCAGTCTGGGATACGTTCTTGTTTGTTTGGGAACTTATGTCATGTGAACAAGCTCTTGACATTGTTCTCTAAGAACCAAATTGCAAAGCAAGAAAAAGATAAAAAGATATACTTTTACCATTGCAAATTGCCTTAAAGCACGATCTTAGTTGATGCAATGTACTTACATGCTTATTACAAATACTTTTCTTGGTTTTCTCGTTCAAATTTACCTCAAAATACTCTATGTTGGATATTTTTTACATTTCCCATAAAGTTGGACAACATTTAATTGTTTTTTTTTAGTTTTTTAATAATTTATCGGTTAAGTTACGTAATTTGATCTAGATAAAGATAATAAAATGACTCAATAAATGATCTAAGTCATTGGTGGAAGCCCAGGTGAAAAATGGATTCCGATCAGTATAGATCGGACCCATATCAAGCTTGTTATTGGGAAGCCCGATATGGAAGCTATATATAAAGGTTAAGGTCTCCTGCAGTTACTCATATCATTCATAAGCATACAGAATCTCTGATTCGTTAAGAGCGCTTACGTATTGAGAAAACTGTATAAAGGCGTTAACTACGATCTGGTGAGGAGTTCGCGTGAAGGTCTCGGTTGATTAGAGCTTGTTTCAACATCGAAAACCACCCCGAAAGTGTGATGGAATTGAAAACAGGTATTTCTGCATTTATTTCATTTATTTCTGTTTCACGTAGGATCCGGGACACTTAATAAGGTTTATGTTACATGTTATACGTAGTATCAGAGTGGTTACATAATCTGGTGGTTAAAAATAAAGTTTTTTTTTGTTTTCATTCATTAGGGCTTTCGATTGTTTTTTATCCATTTTTTTGACTTTTTTTGGCATATGAATGTGTGAAAGTGGTGTACATGAGGTTAGTTATGAAAAATGGGTCGAAAACTAGCCATAAAGTGTAAAAAAGGTCTTCGGAGTTGTCAAAAATTGTCCTTACTCTCGACAGTGATGGAGAACGTCGGGTGTGGGCTGTACACCCGCCCAACTCGTGAACAGTGCAGGCGAAGAGGCAGTTCGATTGGCGTGTGTGTTGCATATGCCAATCAGATGATAACATTTGGCTTCACCACTTTTTGGCCTCTAATGCACGTGCTACACACGACATGCATTCCCACAGATAGCGTCGGGACAGATGCGCCCACTAGTTGTCCCGACACGTTGTGAAAGCGGGTGCGGAAGCGTGGTCGGTCCGTGTGTCATATCGGATTGGCATGTTTGCGTGTATAGTCGTATGAGCCACAAACGCCAACAATGGTCCAGAGCGTCGATGCATGTATGGTTCATGCAGCGCACGGGTCAGACGCATATGGTAGGGCGTCTGGGACTGCACGCACTCTCACTCGATGCACAGTGCTAACATCATAATGATGTCAAACTAACATCAGCGCTACAGTATTGCTGACGTTAGCACCAAAGGAAAAAATTTTAAAATATTTAGAATTTTTGTAAAGGTGCCTCGAGGTATTTTGGGTTAATTTTCAGGTCAGGAAAATTTATAAAGTGATCTTTTCAATTTTTCTAGATTAATTACGTTGGTGATTTTATTCCAAAAAAGAATTTAAAGCATTTTAATGCTGTCTTTGAGCAAATTTTTGTGTTTCGAACTAACATAAGGGAGACATTTAAGGTCTCGTGTCTTGTGTGGTAGGTTCGGTGTCTGACACAGCACGATAGCCGCTCTGAATGATTTTTTTGTTATAAAGTTTCGAATAAAGTTTAAAGACAATGTTTTCAGCACCTGTATGAGATAATTTGACACTGCATTCGATTTTTGCATTTATTGGTGATACATTTTCATATACGGTACGCCCATGTAGAATGTGAGGATAACATAAGGATGTATCCCTTGCATTTGTGGACCTTTCGGGGTACTGATAAGGATGTAGTCACTAAAGTGGCCTTTCGAGTCAGTATTTTGGTTTGTTATGCTTACATGTTCGGAGATGTCTCTGGTCTTATGTTTGGCTATTCTACCCAAAAATGTTGACCTTATACAAGATTTTGAGATGTGCATAAATGCATAAGATAGAAGAAAGCCGTTGCTTAAAAGATCCATTCGCCCAAAAAGTGATAGTGTCATGAGAGTTGACGGTTGTACTCTGATCACTTTTATGTGGTGGTCTAATTGCATATATTATGCATTTTGCCCCTAAGGTATTTCATAATTTATGTGATCAGATTCTCGGTATAGATACTGTTTTAATGCTTTAAGTATCGTTGTTATCCTATATTTATGTTGATCTTTACATTATCTTTTCTATTATGCAGTCACTTCTTTTGTGAACAACAATGATGTCACTATTGAGACTTTGACTAGTTTCAATTTTAAGAAGTGGAAGAAGGATGTTGAGTTTGCCCTGGAGACGGCTGACATCAGCATGGCGATGCTAGTAGAGAGATCTTCTCCACTTACAGATATTAGCTCAGAAGTTGATAAGGTGGCTTTGGCGATTTGGGAGTGGTCAAATATAATTTTTTATTTGACCATTAAGATGTCGATCTTAGATCATCTGCGAAGTTGATTACTAGACAAAAACATAACGAAGGAGTTTATGGACAGTATTTCCTAAAGATATAAGGTGTCATCTAATGCAGAGCTGAGCACCTTAATTAAAGATCTATTCTCCATGAGGTATACAGGAGAAGGAAGCGTTAGAGAATACATTATCAGGATGGTTTACCTTCAGAGTAAGCTAAAAGCACTGGATGTGCCCATTTTTGACACACTGATAGTGTGCCAGGCCCTTAATACTCCCTCGTGAGAGTTTGAGATGTTGTAACTTCATATATCTCTCAGGATGAGGCTCGGGATATTAATGCCTTAATTTCCCGATGTGTTGCAGCAGGGGAGAAGTTGAAGAGTTCTCCTCATACAACCTTATATATAACAGCTAAAGGCAAGGGGAAGGCGAAGCCCCACAAGGGTAAAGGTAAGAAATCCAAACCCTCTCTGAATATTTATACTCGATAGTCTAGCATTACTAAGGGTCCACATGAGTTGAAGAACATGAGATGCTTCTTCGACAAGAAGAAGGGGTATAGGAAATCTGACTGCAAAAAGTGAAAACTCTAGAAAGTCAAACAGAAGCTATCAGGCAACTCCTTAGCCTATATGATTCATGAATCCAATTTAGCTATAGCCACATCAAGTTCTTGGTGGCTAGATAGTGGAGTTTCTAATCATGTTGCTTCCACAATGCAGGGGTTCAGAACCACAAGAAGGCCGACTAAAGGAGAGGAGAAGCTGATAGTCAACAATAATGAAGAAATAGACGTTTGTATGTAGGATATGTAGGTTTGAACCTCGATATGAGGTTTGTATTTGTTTTATAGGACACATTTTATATACTATCTTTAGACGAAATCTTATCTTTGTGTCAGCTTTAGATAAAGAGCGTTATTGTTTTGTAGTTGATACTTTAGTTGTAAATATATTTATCAATGCAAAACATATCGAAACTGCCTTCTTATCCTACGAATTATATCAAATGTGTCTTACGCCTAATGAAATGTATGCTTCTTCTTATATTGCTAAATCTGTTACTCGTAAGAGAGCTTTCATAAAGGAAACATTTTACATGTTGTGGCATAAACAGTTGGGCAACATTTCCAGAGACAGAGTTGAGAGATTGATAAGAATAACATTCTCCCAACTCTAGACTTTAGTGATCTGGAAACATGTGTTGACTGTTGTAGAGGTAAGTTCATCAAGATAAAGAAGAAGGGGTCGACTAGTGCTTCCGGCTTATTAGACCTCATATGTATGGACATTAGTGGGCCCTATGCAGCTAAGTTATGTAATTCTAGATATTTTCTAACATTTATAGATGATTATTCCTGCCACAGTTATGTGTTCTTGCTTAAGGAAAAGTCTGAAGTTCTTGATAAATTCAAGATCTTTAAGTCTAAGGTTAAGAACCTGTTACGAAAATTAACAAATATTGTCAGATATGATCGAGGAGGAGAGTAATATGATAGGCATGGTGTTGCATGACAAGAAAATGATCCGTTTGCCAGATATTTGGAATCAGTTGAAATAGTGACTCAATTTATTATGCTAGCTAGTCCTGATAAAAATGGTGTGACTGAAGGCACATTCACACCTTAAAGGAAATTATAAGGTTGATGCAAAGCAAGACTAACCTACCCGAATACCTTTAGAGCGAAGCCATTAAGACGACATTATATATATATTGAATAGAATCCTAAGTAAGTCAATGCCTAATATGCCTTTGGAACTCTAGGTTGGTAGGACACCAAGTCTTGCACACATTTGTGTGTGGGGTTGCCCTATTGAGGTACAATTATATAATCCTTATTAGAATAAACTGCAACCTCGTTCCACTTATTGCTATCTAGTAGGATATCCTGATCTGTAGCATCCCGTCTCTCAAATGATTGAGATATTTAAAGAATTATAATAATAGTCATATGAGTGTTAGCATGTAGAGCGAAATTGGTACAATTGTGACATGATTATTATAATTATATTCAAAGGCATGATATGAGCATACACACATGAATTGTGAAGTAGAAAAATGGCACTCAATTGATATGTCCCGGGGTATGAAAAATGCTAAGTGAAAATGATGTGAATTGTGATTTGGTATGTCTTGAATTTTAGTATGATTGGATTTCAATTAGTGAATTGGAATTAATTGTGATTAATTAAGAGATTGATGAAATAAAATGTACATTTGGACTAGGACAAATGTTAAGTGGTAGGATAAATTGATACATGAAAAGTTTGGATGATTAAGCCTTAAATTGAGTGACATTTGGCATAGTTAAATGTGTGACAATTGGACTAGTAATTAAATGATAATTGGACCAATTATTATGTGACATGTGGAATGATTTAGTAGGGGACAAATGGCAGCATCTTGAGTGGATTAGTGGCAACATCTTGATTAGGAAAATGTAAGACATGCCTTAGAACAAGTATTGTACTTTAATGGTGACACCTAGCAAGTTGATCGAGCATACTCCAGTAGTGATGTTTCTGCTGATTCCCTTACTTTTGTCTACCAAAATTGCTTCCAATTTCCTCTGTATTTTGCTTGAATCCTAGCCAAATTGCTGCACCAAAACCAGATTTTTACCTTACACAAAATAGCTAAGAAAACTAGCTGAAAGTTGTCTTCATATTATTGTCTGTAATCTGTTTTCACCTAGAGTTTGTGATTGATCTTGCATGATTGGAGACTTGGTTTAGTCTGAAGTTTTGTGTTCAATTGGAAATTTAATAGATAAGTAACAATCTGAGCTTTAAGGCATGTTAAATGATATGAGAATAATGTCTGAATTGGACTGAAATGCATATGATATTGGTAAAGAAGAATTGCTGGAATATGTTAGCTATAGTGTTTTCTCTTAACATCCTTTGTTCTTTTTGTTATAACATCTTCTCCTGACATCCAAATGACATGAGACTTAAACCAATAGACTCATAACACATTGTTTTTCATCTCCACCAAAATTTATGAACATCTGAATCTATTAGGAAAAGATTGAATGATAAATTTAGGATGAAAATGGTGAGTGTGCTGGAATATTGTTAACTGGAAAGATTTCATTGATCATGCTTCGGTATTTTGATTATATCTTGATCTATAGATTTCCAAATGAGATGATTCTTAATTTAAATTGAACTAGAGACATTTGGCTACAATTTTTAAGAGAAATTGAATTTGAATTCTATTTTTAAGGGTCTTGGAATTTAGATTGAAATTGAGTCTTGGCTTAGGTTATAACACTACCCGTGACAGAAATCATGTCCTGTTGTTATCAAATAAAATATATTGATGTATGCCGAATCAGACAAAGGTGTCTTCACAAAAGTTGTAGCTTATTCTCTTATCTTTCAATTAGTATAAATTTTGTAATTTGTGGATATTGGAATTGAGAAATATGAGTTGTAAAACTTGAATGCATGATCATGCCTAGCCAAAATTTCAAATGTACTCAGTCTGTAGTATTTTGTGTTGGACCAATGGTGGTTGACAAAAATTAATTCCACTTATGTTTTGATAATAACAAGATAGATAGACTTGATTAAGAAATTAAATGCAGGAAATTATTG
>JAOTBA010000008.1:28915259-28931449 GCA_025629845.1 Erythroxylum squamatum | reverse complement strand
GAATCCAATGGTTCAAGAATCAAGTCATTTGAGTGTCTAGAGAAGAAGTTATGGCCAAAAGAATCCAACATGTTCATATCTTTACTCATATTGTATATGCCTTGGCGCAATTGCTATAACTCTCACTACAGGTGTCAGATGGACTTCGTTTTTGGGCTGATGGAAAGAGGACTTCGAGATTTACCACTTTCATGAAGACCTTGAAGGCCAATTCTATCGTCTGACTTCTATATTGTCTCTTTGCATGATCTCACTCTCCTTTTGTCTTAGTTCTATCGTCTCATTTCCATCGTCTTATTTCCATCGTCTCATTTCCATCGTCTCATTTTCTTCCGTCTCATTTCTGTGTCTCACTTTTGCGTCCCAATTTTGCGTCTCACTTTTATGTCTCACTTTTGCGTCTCACTTTTACGTCTCACTTTTTTTTCCAGAATGTCTTCATTTATAAGGATCATAACTTTTGACTCCGATGTCCAAAATTTTCATACTATATATCGTTGCAAAGATAAAAGAAAAATCTACAACTTTCTAGAGGCACTTTTGCTAAAATCTATCTATATCAATCCCAAATTTGCCCATAATGTCCAAAGACAAATTTCCTATTCATAGACCAACATCCTGCACCAAATTCTAAATTTCATGACAAGTTTTGAGATTTTTTGAGACAGAATTGAATTCTATGTCTTCATAAGAAATGTAGTCATACGTTTCTAGTTTAATCCAAATTAAAAACCATCTCGTTTGGATGACCAAAGAAAAAGTTATATCTAACAGACCGAAGCACACTGGGTGAACATTTTCCATATTACTACCAATCTCGTTTCTAAATCTTTCCTTATCACAACTCATACCAAGATCACTCTTTCTACTCATTCTAATCCTAATTTTCAATAAGATCACATTTAATATCAATTATACCCGGAAGTTGTTAATGAATGCATGTACCACTTTTTATGCAAAAGCATTCCGTATTTATGTGCATATATGCTAACATGATGCATGAGCAAGAAAATGCATTGTCTTAATTTCTCTTTGAGCTCACAAATACTGAAAGTTCGGGTCCTAACCCTTAATATGGGGACGGGATGTTACAAAAACCTTCCATAGTACTTGATCAAGTGAAGCTCCCACCAGTTTCAGACTCTGATAGATCATAGACAAAGATTGCAAATGTATGTAGGGATCTTCTCCTGTCAAGCCATGAAATTTAGGAAGAGATAACAATCCTTTAACTTCAAAATTCACGTCAAAATTAGGACAAGCAGCAGTAAATGGATCATAATTCACATCAAATGTAGTTGCTTCCCTATAGTCCTCCTTCTTTGATTCCCATTATTCTCTTCAGCTCGCTCATGCTCCCCATTTCCTCCATTATCACCATTCCTAGGTTGGTTAGCATGAAAGTTAGGGTTTTACAAAAAAGCTGGGTTCGCGATCATTATCCCTCCTTCCAAAGAGTTGCTCTCACTACTTGGCCCACTAGACTCTTCCTTAACAATTACCTTACTTCTCTCTTTTTCTTTCCTCTCCTTTCTAATCTTCCTTAAACGTCTCTCAATTTTAGGTTGGAAAGGAAAAAGTTTAGCTTTCCTGGGCATGCACGGGAACAATTCAAAAGGAAAATAAAAAGGTAACAAAATTTACTTGCAAGCACACAAAGTCAAATAAAAAGACAAGATGTGATGAATGCAAGTGTGTAAGTGTATGAAAGTATGAATGTATGGATCAAAAAGTAATCAAAGGAAAGACTCAAATACTATGTGGGTGCAAAAAGAATGCTAAGTATGAAAAGTGCAATTGTTGAGTATTCATTTTGTTTGTGTTTTCAAAATTTTATGCCAAGTAAAGAAAATAGAATCCTATACTATTGACAAATATAAAACTACACTATCTAAAATGCAATCTAAACAAAAGTTCCTAACCTCACGTATCAGCAAAAATGACAAAAGCTAATCTAGAGAACCAATTACTTGGTTCCCTGGCAACGGTGCCATTTTGATTCGGACCTTAGTCTTACCCTTAGAGGTCAAATCAAAAATATAATCCAAGAATTGCAATATAGGTTGCAACCTCGAGTCGTTTCACTTAATCGGAACCTAATGGAATGGACATAAGCTAGCCTATATGTCATGAAATGTAAGCTAAATTAGTAAGGAGGGGTTTTTGATTTTTGGAAATCTTAACAAAATTAAATGAATTGTAAGAAAAATGTGTAAAAGGTTTTTTTTTGGATTTTGGGGATAGAAATTGGAAAAATAAAGACAATGATCAAATGTGATAGAATCCTCTTGAAAATGAACTTTGGCTATCATAGTTCGAAATAAATTTTGGTGAGAGTGAAACTCACTAAGTTTCAAATGGTAAACCTTAAAGAACTCTTTAAGCCCAAGGTCTTAATCAATAAACTTCGTTCCTTAAGACCTTGTTAAATGCCCTTAGTGTGTGTAGTGGGTAAATCAATGCAACAAGTTACTTGGGATCTCAAATCAACTCAATATCAAACACAACTATGCAAGATAAAAGAGACTCAATAAGATCACAAATAAACATATATGAGACTTCATATATTTAAGCTCAAAGTTCTACATCAACAAATCCCAGCAACACAATGAGTATCCAATACTTGATTAAACTCTAATCAAGAATGTTCAACTATAAATTAAAAATCCTAAACCTAGGAATTTATAAATCATAGCCAAGCAAGGATTAAGCTACTCCCCCTTTTAAGCCCATTGAACTCAAGTCATCGCTACATCTTCAAGAGAAGACAGGTGCCTAGCCACACATAACTCTAGGAGACTTCACAACCAAGAACCCACCGGAACCATCCATAGTAGCAGTCGACGGTGGAAAGAGAAAAACAGTGGTATGGATGAGAGGAGATGAGGGTGTGTGTAAAAGAGTTGTTCAAATGGTAAAGAGAATGAATGATGGATATCTGTTGTTTGCTCTCCTTCCAACTTAACCTAAAATAGGTAGTTTTTCACAAACCGAGTTGATGGATTGGGTTGCACAGTGGGTAAACTCCGAAAATGGTTTGGGTATTTGAAGGTTCGCCGTGGCAAACTTTTCCCGAAGGGTCTCTTCAATAATCTGTTACGTTCGCTACGGCAACATAATTAATTCACGCTGCGGCGAAATTAATCCAAAGAGTTTCTGCATGAATTCTTCATACTTCGCCGTGACGAACTTTCCTGTTGCCCGATTGACTTGTTAACTTATCATTTTCAGCCTTCACTCCTTGCCCCTACTTCTCTCCTTGCCTATACTTCTTAAGTCTCCTATAATAAACAAATGATAGTTTGCACTATCAATTGTTTTTAGAAAATTAATTTAGTGCAATTACTAATTATTTGTGACAATTTTACTCTCAAACTACATAAAGTAAAGGCAAGCACTCAAGAGTCAAATTAAGCATAAAATCTAAAAATAAGAGCCAAGAAGTGTAGTAAAAACCATGAAAATGTCACCAATTTATATAAGAAACTTGGGTTCAATCAAGGACCCTGGTATTTCAACTCTAAACCTTTTTTTGCCTTTAATCTTAGAAGCTTAGAATACGAGAGGTGAATCTCAAATAGAAGACCATCCCGATCTAACTGAAAGATACCACTAGAATATTATACTCTAAAGGTTAAGCCACTTAGTTAGCTTTATAGGCTGACCACTTTGCCTAGATAAGAAAATTGTAATGATGAGGAGAGTAAATTATGCTTGAATATGTGTGCTAGTGGAAGCATACCAATAACTTCCTAAAGTCATCCCTATCATAAGGCTTGATGAGACTAACGGTATGGTGAAAGATGAGGTATTGGTTACTTATAACTGGAGACTTGTTAAGCTACAACCAAAGCAAACCTAGAGGCAAACTGGAAAAGTGTTCCAGACTGGAGAATATACAGAACTCTCAAAGTTAGGGAACAAAAAATGGATAAACGAATAAATAAAAGATAGCATGGTAACAACCCCCCAAACTAAAGCCTTGAATAATGTAGATAGGGAGGAAGCTTTAAGTAATCAGATTAATAGTCTAAATGATGAAGCTTTAGGCATTGGAAACTAGCACTCTCAATATGACTATGGCACTCTAGAAGTAGAGGAACTAAAGAATATAGAGAATGCAATATAGGAAGTACTAGAGGAAAAAACTCATAATCCCCCTTCATCCAACTCTCTTACCACTCCTATAAAGCCTGAAGCCAGGGAAGTGGAAAATGAGACAGAGTTTAAAAGAGTAACAACAATAAGCTCCAAAAGGAAGAAGAAGAAGACACCTCTAGATGACTATTCTTAGAACAATAGAAGACTTAATAGTCCTAATAAACAACTACTTGTCTATGACTATATAAAGGAAGCTAATCCTTTTTTGGTTGACCTTTTAGAAAAAAGATCAAGAAGAACTCTTAGAAGAACCTGAATCTCTTTGGTAAGAAATGGAATGCTCTTACAAAACACCAAAGTCATTGCAATGGAAGAATAATCATATATTTTGATCCATCGAAGTTAGATATTCATGATCATTTGAAAGAAAATCAATTCATCCATCTTCATATTAGAATGAAAAACACATATCTAGTTTTTTATAACATTTTTTCATCCTTTTAATTTGGTAATTTAGGGAATTCTGCTATGGCATAAACTTAAGAATCTACGGAACAACGTTCAAGAACTATGGATGCTATTAGATGATATCAAGAGCATGCTACCACCATTGGAATTTGAGGGAAATATAAGGATAAGGCACTACACATTTGACTTCAAGAATTGTACAAACTATACCTAAGTAACAAATTTAATCACGAAAGGGAATTTTTACACCTGGAGCAATAAACCAAAAAGAGAATGGTTCCTTAGGAAAAAGTTAAACATGGTGTTATTAAATCAACAACAGCTAAAGATTTATCCATAGAGAAAAAGCTACAATTAAAAACTGTTACTATCTGATCACTTACATTCTAAAACATATTTAACATCCCAAAGAAGCATTATTTATTCATATTTAGCAACTACATGGTGAATGATGTAGGTTTGAGGAAGCTATCACCAAAGGAGTAAAAAGTAACTTGCAAGACACTAAATAATACATTATTTGCATAAGGAAACTGCAAATAATAAAATCTGAGCTAAAGAAACTCAATGGAAAGGAGACTATAAACACACAAATGGAGGTAAAGGAAATTAAAAAAATGTTTGGACTAATTGAAAGAAATCTCAATAATTCTTTAAGAGATTTAAGACTTTAAGAGTAGGGAAAGCTAGCAATTTCAAATACAATCAAGCAGCTAAGTTTTATCATTCTCTCACCAAGTAAAGATCAAGGAACCAATAAGTGTAAGGAAGAGACAAGCATACAACTTTCAACTAAAAGACTATCATATATAGGAAAAACATTAATAGAATTGTTTCTCCTCAAGACTAGCATAGCTCTTGGATGTATTTATAAGTAGATATTAAAAGAGATATTATCATAGTCTTCACCAAAACTTTAGAGACATTTGCTAATGCACGCTCTTATATTAAATTAATGAGGAACATCATTGTTAATCCAATCACTGAACATGATGCACCCCTCTTAGTTGAACCTTTTACCTCTAATGATGTAGAGAGAACCGTGATTACCTTAAAGCCAAACAAAGCATCTGGACTAGATGGTTTTAATGTGAACATCTTCCAATAAAAACTTGGGAACACACTAAAACATGGTATTCTTCAGTAGGAAAGTATTGAGAGAGTTCAACAAAATATGCATAACTATGGTAGTAAAAATACCAACATCAAGTGTTGTGAAGGATTTTTGCCCCATATCATGGTGCAACATAATTTACAAAGTAATTTATAAAATGCTTGCTCATAGAATGAAGATTGTAGTATCCAAAATTATGTATGCTTCTCAAGGAGCTTTTCTAATCTCAACTAAGAGACCATCTTTCTGACTTCAAACCTTTAATTGACATAATCATCTTGAAGATTACAAACAGATGCAATAGGAATTTAACTTTAATTAGGAGAGTAATGCTAGTTAATTTTATCCTCAGTACATTGCAGGTATAGTGGACTTCGCGCGTCTGGTTCACCAAGAGAACACAACTAAGACAATTGAAATGATCATGAAGACCTTTATATTGTCAGGAAATGGCAATATTTGCTCTATGGAAAAAGTGAAATAGACTGGCTTTTGTCTGTCTAAAGAAGAGGGAGGCTTGGTAATTCTTTCAATAAGGACTACAAACTAAATACAGTTAAAAAAAAGAATTTGGAGAATAGTTATAGACAAAATCTCATTATAGGTAAGGTATATACATGCATTCTATAAAAATAAAGGATGATTTTGGGATTTAAAACCTCGACATGATACATCCTGGTCCATGACGCATATACTTAAGCTAAAAGGTAAGGCTGGAATGTGCATCAGAAACCTCAAGTAACATCATTCTGATATGATAATTAGTCTTCATTGGAACCTCTACCTGAAGTTAGCACATTAGAGGCTCTAAGGAGCTCAATTGTAAAGAACGATATTGTTGAGGAAGCTCAAAATTTTAATGCCTTATCCCAACTTACTCATACCATTACACTTGGAGCAAGAAGACAGAATACTATGGATTCCTAACTCCTTTTTAGCCACTTTTCCGATATATCATGCAGGAGATTCATTAAAGCACAAGCTCAAAAAGCTCCCTGGAGAAAATTTGTATAGTACCCCTAAGCTAGCCCCAGAGCTATAATCTCCTTATAGTTAGCGATTAAAGGTAGGTTATCCACTATAAATGGAGCAAAAAGATACAAGATCGTCAATAACACTTGTGCTTTATGTCAGTGTCTCAGTGACAAACTTAGAAACTTTGTCCCACCTATTTTTTGAATGCAATATCACATACATCATATGGAATCCAATGATGCGGTTAAGCAACCAGAATCTGCATGTAAATAATTGGAAAGGAATTATAAAATGGTGGTGCAACAATCAGGAAAGGAGTGGAAACTGGACGACTTTTAAAATCGCGTTTAGTCACACTATTTACAACATCTGGACTAAGAACAATAAGAGAATATCTTAGGCCATACTATTACCACAGCTCGGGCTTACTCAATTCCACAATACAAACTATAAGAGAACAATTCCTCACTTATAACATCCACATCATGCAGCCCCCAGTTATGAACAAATTAAATTGGAGAATGCCAATACAAATGATTGCATGTGAAGGTTTTCCTCTTTATTAACGTTTTTGCAGGGATACTCCGATATGTATCACTTTCTTCCATTTCATTGTAGAATTATTTCTTATTAATCAATGCATTTATTTTCTCACACAATACTAGCCAAAAGTTGACAGCCTTCTTTAAGTTTAGAAGAGATTGAACACGAAACAAACATATTTTTAATCTCAACAACATAACATAAAAGATTAAAAGAAACAGTTGATCTTGCCTTTATTTCGAACATCCTGATAAAGCTAAGAGTACCAGCCCCGCATATATTTCTCCCGCGTACTAGTGAATGTTGAGCTAAGATCCCATCTAAGCAGCAGCCATTGAGTGGCCATTCTTAAAAATCTACGAGTTGTAATTCTCTCCTCTCTTGATAGCCATCTCCTTTTCAATTGGATGACAAACTAAATGCAAAAAATAGAGGGCGCAAAAACTCAGGAAACTTCGACCTTTCCAGCCACCAAAGGTCGTGGTCGAGAAAGCACGCAGTGAAGGCATGTAAAACTTGTACACGAAATAACACTTGAGTTTTCGATTTTTTTCAATTGATTATAACATGGCGTCTGCGACAAACATAAATAAAATTATTCTTCATTTTTAGATAACATTTAACTAATTAATTTAAGTAATATATATCCTCAAACTTGCGTACTACTAATTCTGTTAATTTTAAGTAACATACTCAAAAAGTGATTCAACTTGGTAAAAATCAATAAAGTATCTTTAAAAGTACAGTCTCTAAGATCTTAGTGCATAAATGAACAGTTCCCATCTTGCTGTGGTTGGTTGTTATGGCGGCGAGGTCGTGGGTCTCGACAAAATATCTATTCGTTTCATTTCAGCATAAAGCTAATGGAGTCCACGCGTATTTCCATCTCTCATACTGTGTTATATAAATTGGTTGGTCCATTGTTTGCTCCCCTTTTTGTAAATTTTTGACCTGTTCTGCTCTCTTCCTTTCTTATAACTTTATCCGGCGGGCTTGACTCCTGAAATCCATTCCCTTCAATATGCAATAATTGGGGAACAAATTGTGGAAACAAAGAAGGTTGACGGAATGAAGATAATGCGAGACCTTCTTGAAAAATTACGTAGATATTTCAAATCTCAAATTCTTTCTACACTATACAAATTCTATATATCTTCAAATGTCTTTGAAATATGGAAATAGTACTTAGATCTAATTATAAGCTTTCCGACAATGTTATGTTTGATCAATTGGCGGTATTAATTAAGATTTCATGAATCAAAGACTTCTTCAAACGTTCTAGAAATTAAACGTGATTTGATACTATGTATTTTGGCTAAAATCAGAGCTCTGTGTCCCTGATCGGCCGGCCAATTTCAGAGCTACAACTCAGTAAAAACCTTCACCAAAAGGAGCATCATTTTTATTTCGCACTCTCAAGTCAAGTACTAGGGTAGGATACATCTAAATGCGAAATTGCTTGCTGCTGGAACTCTCCATGAACTGTCCTCTCTCGGACATACAAGATTATGGGTGTGTGAATCACGCAAGCGAGCTAGTCATTCATTCTTTCTTAATTTTGTTTCCTCTAATTATTGCTCTTTTACGGTTGCATTATTCAAATATAATGTCAGTGGACGCGCAACGTAAGCAATGAGTGAGGGTGTGGAAATGATGCAAAAAAGTTGTGGTTCTTACGTTTCAAACTTGAAATCATTTCACTGATCTCTTTCATATGTTACAGTCTAATCCCATTTGAAGTAGGATAAACCAGGTGAAGCTCGTATCGGTGACCAAGGGAGGCTTATTTGGTGACTGCACAACTTACAGGCAAGGCTGCCACACTAATTTTATTTGAACTTGTTTTCATAGCTTTGTGGATATAACAAATTATGAAAAAAAAGATTAAAAAATTATTAATCCCACGATTATAACCATCAAATTTAATATGGTCCAAATTAAGAATATGATATTTACTAATAAAGTCTGACTAGACACATTTAGAGGTTCAAGTTTTAATTCCCTCCGCAACCTAGAGTTTGAATGCCTCAACCATCTAGAGTCTTTCTTGCCAGTATACAAACTGAGAAGAAATTGTTGAGTGGACAGGGGTCAATCACCAAATTGCTTTTTAGAGATTACTTAGTACTTAAAAATATATTTGGATGCTTAGTATATGTCATATGGTAAGAAAGGAATGCGAGAGTTTTCAGGGATATAATACAAAACACTCAATCTGTAATGCAGAGAGTCTTTATTAAAACTATAAAAATAATCCTCTCCGAAGCCTCTTCTATGAATTTGAGCAATGAGATGACAAGAAAATGAACTATAAATCAAAAAATTTGATAAAGAGATCACTAAAAACAAAAAAGTTTGGATGCAATGTTGATCCGACCCCACTGTATTGGAATCAATTGAGCTGAGTTAACATCAGATACCGTAAGGGAATGTATAGTCTGCAACTTATTCAATGCTTTAAGATATGTAATTAGTTGTGAAATTGTAAAGAGATGTTTCTCAATTGTAAGGACTTGCCTTGAATAGTTTCCTTCCTAAAAAAAATGAAAAATAATTTTGATTATAGATGAATTAAAATGTCGTTACAACGAGTTCAAGGCTTTAAGCCTACCATCATATTGCAATATGACCCGAGAACAAAAACTCCCTAAGGAAGATAGTATGACTATCTATATAATAGACAACAACATGAAATAATTATAGGCACTACTGAAGTTTCATCTTCATGGGAAAGCTCATTCACCATTTCTAGTATTTGGGATTCTGCTTTCTCTTCCTAGCAGATTTCCTTTTAGTAGATTTGGATTATACGCAAAAATCGCCAGGGATGTCTAGGACATGGACAATAGTAGTCCTCTGTTTGTTCGATATCCCTTGTCCCCTAATTCTTAGTTTGCCCAACAGTTGCAACTAGAGTCAGCATGTTGGCCCAATCCATCTGACAATGCTCTAAATATTGGGAGGTGAAATCATTCGCACCATTGTATAGATTCTCCACATTGTCTGTACTAAAATTGTCAAGATTTGTCTTTCCCTGGGAAATAAGTGTGACAACTTGCTTAGTGCTCAAACCAACTAGTTGATTACCATTGTCTTCATCACCAGTAACTACATCCACAGACCATTAAGTACACCCACAACAACACTAGTAGTTCCATCCTCTGCAAGAAGGCTATCTGTAATAACATCAGATGTCCCAACCTACAATAACTCCATTAGTGTGCCCACATTTGTATCAAGCATGCTTGTATCTTCCAAAGGATCAAATTCTGTTTCTGTTGTCATGGCCTTTGCAGTTTCCAATTTGTTATTACTGTCAGTCAGCCTATTAGAAATTTGGTTCTTCCCCAATGGAGTTCTCCTATTGGCATCCACAGCGTAGACCGCAGGTGTCTCTGCAACAACATCAACAAGTTAAGTAGTAGTCACAATGGTACTCTGTTTTAGAAGATTCTGTGTTGGTATCTTTATAGTAGTCTCCAATTGAAAGATCCTCCTAGTTGGTTGCCATTATTTGTTGGTGTTTGGTTTCCAAGAGTAAGACAACTGTATAGTCTTCATACCCATTGCACCCTTATCTCCCACACTCATCACTGAAAGATTATCCGGAAGAATTGCCAACTTAGGTATCTCAATGCACACTTTTGCGAAGCCTACCCTCTCTATGTGTAGTGTTTAAGAATCTAAGTTTAAAGGTTTACCTAAGGAGCTCGCCACATAACTTAACCCTTGAAGCGTCCATAGCTCCATACGCAGGTTGTGGAAATGGACCCACAATGAAAATTTGTCTATCAAACCTCTGTCCGTGTCCATGCCTAGACTCCATTGTTGCAAGAATAAAGGTTGATCTCTAATGTGCCATGGCTTTGTTCGGTGATTTCCTACACATCAAAATCCATGCCAAATTTGAAGAGAAAGGGCCCATCCTCACGTAGCAGGACCTTCTCCAGTCCCTTGGAACTCCACCTAGCTTGAGCCCAAGCATTAACCACTGGGAATGTTGGCCTCTTGCTCTAAAAAAAACCAATAAGAGCTAAGGACCATCCCCGAATGTCTACATCAAGAATTTCCTTTAAGGTCATAATACGTCATCCTTTAATATGTGTTGGAAATGTGTTAGAGCAACTTTGGGTAACTGGGGTATCAGTTTTCACTTCCAGGCTCCGTATGTTTCACATTTGTTGTCACCACCTTGGGCTCTTGGGTGTCTGCATTGGAGTGTTTGTGCGCCTGCGTGAATTTTAGATTGAAGATAGCTTTAGAAAGGCTTCCTTTAGGCTTGAAGGCTCTCCGACTTCCATCCTAACACCCCTCAGCCCTATCAAGGTCTAGCCTGCGGAAGGAGCAAACCCAGGAACATCAACACCAGCAGAGACGTCAATGCCAAACTCCTCCACCGCTTGGGGAGGCGGCCTACCATCATTAGTAAAAACCATGGACGCTGCTATAGAGCTCCTATAGGTCGTAGCCCCGCTTGCTTCTATCTCTGAAGTTAGGTCTCCACTGGTTTGGGTCGTCGGAGGTAGATCTAGATTTGGGTTGAAAAAGACACCTTTTTTGACATACTACTCTTATAGAGCACTTACCCAGCATACCAGAGGATATCCAAGCGCATACCCTAAGACCCGCTGAACTAGTTTTACCTCAACCTTGACCTCTTTGTCCCGCTCTATTGACTCTACTTTGCTGAACAATCATTTCAGTTACTAATCCTCCTCTCATTCTAAACTGTGCTCCAGCAATGGCGGGACAATCTTTGATATGATGCTTGAAAGAGCCACATTGCAGGTAGGCTCCCACAATGTTCTTAGCTGGGCATCTGTTGTGTCTGCCCACTATAGGTCTATCCTCCAGATGCCTGACCTCTACCAAAATAGACAAAACCGCCTCTCGGCCTAACCCCTGACTATCTCAATCTCAGTTGTGATCGTGATGGCCTATTATGGCGTTTACTGAATCTTCTGCCATAATTAGCTTGGAACTCACACTGTCTCCTCAGTCTAAACTACTACTTGTACTCTCCTCGTTCATCTTTTAGTAACTTCTCAATTCGGGTTGAGGTAGCTCTCAGCTCAGTAAATCTACTCAAATTAGTAATGGCCAACCTCGTTTTGATCTCCATATTCAACCCATCTTCAAACTACCTACATTTGTCTTCCTTAGTTGGGACCAGAGTCGTAGCGAAACCCAACAACTCATTAAACTGCACTTCCTACTCAGCTACAGAGAGGTTCCCCTATTTCAAGTCGAGGAACTCCTTCATCTTTCTATCCAGGAAGATCTTTGGCATGAAGTTCTCCTTGAAGACCCTCAAAAGTTCTTCCCACGTCATTCTGCAAGGTCGGACCGAGCTACTAGGAATAGTCTTCCACCACTGGTAAGTCAGGCCTTGCAGTAACGAGACAGTATAATCAAACCTCTCATCGAATTCGCAATCCATCTAGTCTAATATCCTTTCTGTCCTCTCTAAGCAATTTTTTGCCTTAGCAAGGTCTGTACTTCCGTAGAAGTCTACAGCCCCCTGCTTCCTGAGTTTGTCATACTTCCTTTCTCTCCTATCAAGAACTCTCTAAGGCATTTTTTCAAACTAGGGCATAGGAGACTCTCTATTGGCTCCTATTGACTCATGGTCAGCTAATTCGACGACTCGGTCTCCTATGGCAGATGACCTATAACAAGCAACAATTGTGATCACCATACGAATCTTAGGCTAAATGTCATGTCAAACTGCTCCTACATGTCCTTAAGGATGCCAAACCATTCTCTGATACCAAAATTGTAACATACCACTCTCACAGAGCATTTACCCAATATGAGTATATCCGAGCATATACCCTATGGGAATGGCATATTTGAGCGTATAACATTATCTTAATTATGGCATCATATATATCACAAGATTCTCAAAGATCGAACTTTCCCATTCCATTAACGAACATAAACATACATTGTCATTACAATTTATAACATATGAGAGTCTACAACTCCATACAAAGTGTGCTACATGAAATGGGATGCTAAACCAAAATATCCTAACTAGACTCATCAGTGTCAGCTGACCAGACCTTTGAGCAATATTGCCCGCAAAACGCAGGTACTTTATCTCTACCTTATCAATTTAGGAGCTAGCACTCCTTTAGACCTGAAAAATAATGTTGCAAATTTGATGAGTTTGCGAACTCAGTAAGTGAATCATCATCGATGTGCTCACTCATGTCATAATATAACAACAATTATAAAGTCCAATTCATCAAACATAACATATAATACAGTAATTCATACCACATCACATTCTTCAGACTTAGGTAATTCAATATTTCACCTTAGTTCAATAAGGCACATCAATTCAATCATTAAATAGGCCATACAAATCGATCATTTAATATACACATGAATGTATATGCAAATGCACATGTGACTCACTTCATTTTCACTTTGTTATGACCGATCGCTTATACTGTCTCGTACCCGTCGTAGATACCGAGCTCATTTTTGTCCTATATCCATTGCGAATACTAGGCTCGTTGCATCTGAGCCCGAGGCTCTTTATCACATTTCTGAGCTTAAAGCTCTTTTTCACACATTGGTTACTCCGGTCATAACTCCTTCATCTGTTCATACATTTCAATGTAATGAGATGAGACAGTTTATAAATTTTTCATTCAATATTCCTCTTTCGATGCACACAAGTCATATATCGCTTCCTTCGGATCTAATTCTGGTATTTGTATTCTAGTTATTCACACATTCCACATTTCACATACAGTTGGAAAGCACTTCCAATACATTCACGAATATCAAGCTCGTCAAACTATCAATGTCCAGAATCATCACATTCATATAAATAACAATTCGATAATTAAAAGTTATCAAAATCAATTCATTCATAGTGAGAAACATCTAGGTTGACTCACTACACATATAATTCAAATATAAGCATACATATAATTGAGTTTACACATCTAGGTTGACTCACAGTACGCTTTAATAAACTATTGCCTTCAAGATCTAGCAATGTTTGGGTGCTGACGATCGACGAGTGTCTATAGTCATGCAAAACATATATAGTTCACACATCATTAAGTTATTCAATCAAATGAATATATAGTCATGCACATGTATATGATTCATGTTCCATGCATGGTCAATTGACATTCTGGGTATGTAACTTTATGCAAAAATCTTAATCCATTCCTAATCCATCCATCATACATTTATTTAAATACCCATTCATACTGCCTTCATGTTCTTCAATATTCATTTACCCATTTAGGTTCATATTGGCCCTAATCAACTCTAAAGACACAAAATTAGAGTGACTTATCATCATTTGTTTCAATTATTGCACAAAACTAAGCTCATCATTCCAAGGCACTGCCTATAGTCATGAGGGGCCTTCCTACAATTGTGACATAAGCTAAAAATCCAGGCCACGATCGCGCACTGAGAGCCACGATCGTGACAGAACCTAAAATGACTAGGACACGATCATGCACTTGAGGCAACATATCAAACACTTCTTACTTTCCACAATTCATACCTTTATATGCAGGTTCAATTCATGCAATTTCAACTACCATATTAGCTAATTAAATCTCCTCAAAACCCTATTTATTTACTGATTCACCACATATCATTATAAATGCAACCTTAACTTTGTCAAATTCAAGAACACTTCAACAACATCCCTCTTTAATATAACCTTACAGTCATTTATTCTTCAAATCTCTACCTAAACCACCCATACAATCCATTATTTTCTAGTATCAAAAGCAAAACAGAACAACCATCCATCAAATTCTAGCATAACTTCATCATCAATACTATATGCAATACATCCCAATTCAATCATCATGAATATTATGCTAACATAAATCACAAAAGGGCAAGAAATCACTTACTTATTTAGCACAAAGCTTCCTCAATTACCAAGCTAACCTAACCTTCCAAGCTTGCAAACATAAAGCATATTCCAAGAACAAGATAATAACATAAAAGGACGTCAACAACAAGATGAAGACAGCTAAATTTTGGAGGGGTAAGGTGTAGGATTTTGGGAAAAACTCAAAGTGTAAGGGTTATGTGTGTGAGTCGATGGTGAGGAAGATAAAGAGGGTAAATGTAACAAAAACAAAAGCAAAATAGTCTTTCAATTGTGGGATAAAATCATAGTTGTAGGTGTATGGTGAGAATATGGACACTTGGCATGACACTTGTCATGCTAAGATCCAAGCCATTTGTTTCATCCTTCAACTACCAATTGTCACTTAATATTTAGTTCATTTGTCACTCAACTACACCACCATTTGTCACTCATTTGTTCTAGCCATTTATCACCCAATTAGTTAGCCATTTGTCACTCATTTCCAGTGCTACGTGTCACCATTCCATAGGCCTAACTAACCTAAATTTCCATGTATCAATTTATCTTGCCATTTAACATTTTTCCTATACTAGATGCATATATCACTTCATCAATCACCCAATTGTAACAATAGATTCCAAATTAATCATTATATTCCATCAAACCACAATTCAAGATATATTCAATAAACAATTACATTTTAATCATTTAAAATCTTTCATACCCCAGAATATGTCAATTGAGTGCATATACTATCCTTGTAATGTTTCTAAATCATAATTTGTGTATGTATGTAAGTACTATGCATGTAAATGGAATGCACCTTATAATGATATATCTCATATGCCTCAATAAAATAAGACTCTAACCCTCAGTAAGGTTTGAGAACAGGCTATTACAATGCACCTATTTGATGAGCTAACATTCAGTTCTAAAGAGCATGTCTGACTTAATTGCTAAACAATAGAATTTATCTTTTACTTTAGTGGCTGATCGCGGCTCTGTCGTTCGATTAGAAAATCGACCTTGGAAACCGGTCAAAATAAAGTTATTTCCAAGATTGCAGCAAGCTGAACCTCGGGTCGTCTCTCTCGACGGAACCGTTATGCAATTGATCTAAAAGTC
>JAOTBA010000008.1:28894306-28906292 GCA_025629845.1 Erythroxylum squamatum | reverse complement strand
ATAGTATCAATCGAACAAACATACCAATCCGAATTGACCACGTGGAAAAATCTAAGCGGCTGAAGCAGCACGGCAAACGAAGCACGGCAAACGAAGAGACACACGGGACAGCGCGCGATAAATGCACGGCGGTACAAAAGACGCGACGTTCCAAATTTCAGTGATGCCTAGAAGAGGCAGATCGTCAATAATAATTACTCCGAGCGTTTTGGATTTCAGCACCCTCAATCGGCTCCAGCGCATGACAGCTGTGCGGCAGTTGAGAGGGCGCACCGTTTCAGATTTTGAACGGCGCCTAGAAGACGCGAATCGTCAAGTAGTAATTAAACCTAGCCCATGCCCGGACGGTGACGACCGACCGACCACCCTATCACGGCAAAAGCCAATCGATCGCCCCTCCTTAACACGATTTAATCGTACGACCATTTGTCGCCCGAACGATGGCTCGCTAGTCTGACCAGTTTCCTGTCATAGCAAGAATTACAGCATATAGTGCGTTGATCTCCGATCGACCGGCCTCACCACGAGTCGTCACACAGATAGGCCGCACAATCGTTATATACTCCTTCGACCCTTCCCTAGGCTCAGACTCGAGGAGTAGGGGGGCTTATGGTTGGGTCGGCTGCGCTAGGCCCAGTCCCATTTTCACAAGTCCACGGCCCATTCGGCCCATCAGGAGTTAGACTCCCATGCAAATACGAAGATCTACGTAAACCTAGCATCCACGGCGTATATAAGGTACTATTCTACCGTGATTCAGGTATGAGATTACAACCCTATTTTCTTCTACTTTCAGCAGCCAAAACCTACATCAAAAAACTGACTTGAGCGTCGGAGGGGCCTCCCGGGAGACGACTCCCGGCCCGCCGTTATTTGTTTTGCAGGTATTCCACTGTCGAAATCATACGGAATCATGGATCAAAACGATGACATCCAGCCTCAGCAAAATCTGGCTGAACCAATTATTATTATTGTTCACATTCTTTCGTCCATGCATAATTTATTATTATTACTGTTAACGTTCATTCATCTATACATAATTTTTTTTTTATTATTACTATTCATGTTCACTCATGCATGCATAATTTATTATTATTACTGTTCATGTTCATTCATCTTTCATTGTTTACTGCTATTAACATTGTTCACAAATTGTTCATCATTATCCAAAACAACTAGTGATATAACAGTGATGATGCATTGTTTACTGCTATTAACACTGTTCATAAATTGTTCATCATTATCCAAAACAACCAGTGATATAACAGTGATGATGCACTGTCGTCTTACGTCACCAAGGGAAACATCATCACCATCGACAATGAGGAGGGAAGCAGACACTAAACATATGACACATGCCACTATCACTGGTAGCGTCTGGATCATCACCGAGGCATGATGTCACAGACCCAGTGAATTCACCATCATCCTCGGTGGTGTGACACCACCGAGAAAATACAAACAATTCTCACATACTTGAAAAATAAAATTGCCCAATATATATATATATATATATACAATCATCGGTTTTGTCCTAATAGAAAAGCATGAAGGTTTATATATATATATACACACACACACACACACAATCACCAGTTTTTTCCCAACAGAAAAGCATGAAGATTTTTCAGAAACCGAAAACGTAATGGAGAATCATACAATTCACAACCAGATGGCTCTGATACCACATGTAAAATTTCACTTCATTATACGATTATGCGGGATCTTAAATATATAATTCTCATATATAAAGTAGTCATACCTTGATCTAGAAAATCGGTTGATGTTGATTCTCTTCCGTGTTTCTAATCTTTTACCTTTCTTTATCACTTCTGTATTTTCTCGTTATTTGATGGTTATCGGCAGAAGCAACTTAATAGTCAAGAATAGGACCAAAAGAGGTGACATTTATAAGTGGTTTTTGAGAAAACCATCTTTTATAAATCAGCATGGGAAAATTGCCTTAATCACTTCCACATAAATATCCCTTATTTGTCAAACCTCCACTCCATTACCACTTGGCTCAACCAATCCTCCCATTACCGATATATATATATATACACACACACACAATCATCGATTTTTTCCCAATAGAAAAGCATGAAGATTTATATATATATATATATATATATATATATATATATCATCGATTTTTTCCCAAAAGAAAAGCATGATATATATATATATATATATACACAATCATTGGTTTTGTCCCAACAAAAAGCATGAAGATTTTTCAGAAATCGAAAACGTAATGGAGAATCTTACAGCTCACAACCAGATGGCTCTAATACCAATTTCACTTCATTACACGATTATGCGGGATCTTAAACATATATAATTCTCATAAATAAAGTAGTCATACCTTGATCCAGAAAATCGGTTGATGTTGATTCTCTCCCGTGTTTCTATTCTTTTACCTCTCTTTATCAATTCTGTATTTTCTCGTTATTTGATGGTTATCGGCAGAAGCAACTTAATAGTCAAGAATAGGACCAAAAGAGGCGACATTTATAAGTTGTTTTTGAGAAAACCATCTTTTATAAATCAGCATAGGAAAATTGCCTTAATCACTTCCACATAAATATCCCCTATTTGTCAAACCTCCACTCCATTACCACTTGGTTCAACCAATCCTCCCATTACCAAAATAGTGACCTCCCCATTCTACTTTGGTTATCGTATATATCTATAGTGTAAAAGAAATGCTAGAACATTCAAAGATGAAGCTTTGGATAGGGGGAGCTTCAACACCAAAGTGATCTTCCAAATTATAGAATAACTTAGCTCAAACACCGAGAGGAGGTAAGAGAGGGAGAGTTTATTGCCTACCATTTTTTTGCAGGTCTCTTTTAGGTTTGGACAGAGTGAAGTTCTTCTTCCTCCTCGATATCAAGCAAAAGTGAAGTGGAGTGAACACTCACTCACACCATAATGTAGCAGACCAGTGAATACCATGTGCAGAAATTCAAAAAATGGTGGACAGAAGATCCAACTATGAGCATATCAATGAAGGTTAAGAGAAATGGGCACATTTGGCCCCAAAAAAAACGAAAAGCGGTCTTTATTTTCTTGTTGTGTTATCTATTTCGTTTTAGATTGTTTTATTGTTGCTTGAGGGTGCTGCTAGAATTAGGATGAGTATCTTGTGTTATTTGTCAGAAATGTTAGATTTAAGTACATTTGGGTGGAAAATATAGCAAAGGATGGTTGAGTCTTGTTGTATGGTTTTAGGATGGAAGGAAGTGTTGTCAATTCTTTTGAACTCCTTTGGTAGTTAAGAGATTTCGGGCTCGAAATCTCTAGTTTGTACATACCTTCTATTATTTGTATAAAAGTCTTATTGATTTATCAAAAAAAAAACCATCTTTTAACTACCACACCCATCATGTCGGTATTAAGAGTTATAAACATTTATTACATAAGACATTGATAATCTAACACAGGAGTTTTCAAATTCTTTGTACTATAATAATATATTTTTAAAAATTTTATGATTCTCCCAATTTTTTATGATAAAAATCAATTTTGAAATATATTCTCGTAATTTTAACATTTTTTAGACATGTTATATTTTTTTTGTTAAATAGTAAAGTACAAAAGGTATATTTCAAATAGATTGATTTATTGAATTATTAATCATATTAACAAAAGAGTGATTTATTCATTTTATTATAATTTTAACATATATAATCTATTTTTAATTTTAATTAAGGTTAAATTCATTGGACCTCTTTGTAATATGGCTTTTAAAAATATCGGCTGATAAAAGTTGATGAAGAAAACTAAAGTTGATGAAGAAAACTAACATAATAACTCACTTTAAATATTTTATAAAATATAAGAATTTTTTATAAACTTCTTAAATTATAAAAGAATTTTAGTAAATTCATAAAATTTCCTAAACTGAGACAACTATTACTTTGTGTATGGTTGATTTATCTTTTTTCCTGTAATTTTCACCCGACCTCATTGAGTTTACACCATCCATGTGTAATTGACATCGACCATCTATCAAGAATAGGTTTACGGCTCATCCCTTTCATTTCAATTTTCACCTTAAATTCTTAAAGTGCACGTCTCGATCGGAACTTTCCACCTTACTCACAACCATTTCTAATAATTTTTACCATTAGAACGGAAACGGCTGTAAAAGAAAATCTTAAAGCCTCATATACATATGTAAACTAATTTGAACTTAACCCGTACTGTAGTTTTTAAAAGATCGATTAATTCATTATAAATAATTAAACTCAACATTTAAAAGACATCAAATTATCTACACTATGAGGCTACATTGACCCTTCTACACTATTGTGAAAAATTGAACCGCAATGTATATATATATATAGCACACATCCGATTCCGACAGAACTGCAAATATTAAGAATCACGTTAAAATGCATTAGATTATGTTTGATAGCAGGAAAATTACAATTACGTAGTCGACTTTCCATGATGTGTAAAATTCAATTGAGACATTGGCTCTACTACTCAGTAACTACACATGCTAATATGAATTGGCAGTATCCTCTTGACTATATATGCTTATGTATTCAAGACCTAGTTTGTTTTCTCGTCCCATTTATGATCACTCTGACAGGGAAATGCAATTCCATATAAAAAAGAACTCTTGTCTTGAACGCAAACAGAATTATGAGAGTTTATCGAACACTTAAGCTCATTCTTAATTTGTTAACGTAATCTTGGCAAAATGGTCGCATATTCATTGAACAGTTGCAACAGAAATATTATTGTTAGAGCCTAAATATTTTATTATCTCATTTCCTACTTACAAGCATCTTAATTGATTGATCTCTCTAAGTAATTTTATAACTAAAAAGAAACTGATTTTAAGGAATTAAAGGACTCACTAAGAAATTAAATAAATAGCTAAAAAAGAGATGAGATGATTTCTGTTTAATTTCTGTAATTCCATTTACCACAAATGGGATTTGATTAATTGAGGAACAAAATAAAAAAAAAGAGAGAGAACTTAAATTTAGGGGTCAATTTCCAATTCTTATCCAATCTTTGTCATACGTGTTTCACTCCCCACTCACTTGGCTTCTATAAATATAGCAAGCAGACCATCTGCTTACCGCCACAACCGAACGCCCAAAAATTATTCTCTTCCTCATCCACAACCAAAACCATTTCCTTCTTTCTCTCTCTCGCCCACTCCTATACGGACACAATACACACTTGCATGCAACACACACGCAATTATGGATTCCAATATAATAAATCCCAACCATAAGCTCAACTTCGACACTCAAAGAAGTTTTGCGGCAACATTTGGATCCCATTGCCGGGAAACTTTGTTCCCTGACGATCCTTTCCGGCAATTCAGGAACGAAAAGGGTTGGGGTCGACTCAAAACTGCCCTCCAGTACTTTGTTCCCATATTTGAATGGTTACCTAGATACAATATCAAGCTCTTTCGACTCGATCTTCTTGCCGGTATCACTATAACAAGTCTCGCTATTCCTCAAGGAATCAGCTATGCAAAACTTGCCAATATCCCTCCGATCATTGGTCTATGTATGTACTTTTTGTCTTGTTTACCTGTTTATATATTAATCCTTTTCCTATCACCGACCTAATTATATGGTTCTAAATAAGGATGATTCATTCATCTGCTACCATATTATACTGATTACTTAAATAACTGCAGACTCAAGCTTTGTTCCTCCTCTCATCTACGCTGTTTTCGGGAGTTCAAAGCACTTGGCCGTGGGTACGGTGGCTGCGTGCTCATTGCTCATAGCTGAATCAATTGGCGACAAAGTGTCTGCCAATGATGATCCGAAATTGTATCTTGATTTGGTTTTCACGGCTGCTTTCATCACCGGAATATTCCAGACTGCTCTAGGCATTTTAAGGTGGCAGAGACTTCTGATTCTCTTTTAATGAATTCTGGGATTAAATTTTAGATTAATTTTTGTATGATATTCTTAATAAAAGATATATTTTGATGTGCACAGACTGGGGATTCTGGTGGATTTCTTATCGCATTCTACGATTACTGGCTTTATGGGAGGGACTGCAATCATTATTTGCCTGCAACAGTTAAAGGGTTTCCTCGGAATAGCCCATTTCACTCACAAAACTGACGTTGTTCATGTTCTTCACGCTGTTTTTAAACAACGACATGAGGTTTCACTCTCAACTTTCTTTATACTCTATGTACATACCCAAACATATATATTTTTATACACCTTTCATAATTCATTTTCACTTTTACATATAAAATGTTTAATGTTCAGATTCTTCACAGTGATTTCTTTGCTCGATTTAGACATATATACTACATATATCCACCGTCATGTTTCCTTTTAAACATCAACTTTTTCGTAAACGACTTTTGTTTCACAAAGCCACTTCTGTTTACTTATTCTCCATCTCTTTGTATCTTCCTTTTTGTACTAAAATTTGCACATGCATCTCTCTAGCTAGTTCAACTATATATTTCAAAGAATGGGAAGCTCGGTTGGCTAATTATGACTATGCAGTCTTAATTATTGATACACAAAATAAAGTTGTTTTCTTCCTATATATGCAGTGGAGATGGGAAAGCGCATTGCTTGGCTTTATCTTTCTTATGTTCCTACAGTTCACTCGTTACCTGGTAAGATCTTTTTTATCATCTTGTTGTTGTAGTATTTCTCTTTTTAAGAGGAATTTGTAACTAAAATCCATCTTTATTTAATTACTAAATTAAATAAAACTATTTTATTATAATTTTGAATTGAATCAATTATGAGTTCGATGTATCCTAAACTGAATAAATTTTAATTTTATTTGTTACGTTTAAATCGGTGAGGAAAATGTCAACCTTAAAATTGAGTCTAGATCTTCTGTTCAATATTATTCTGTCTTATTTTATTTTATGAAATCTCAGCTATTTATTTTATAGGACCCACATAAATATCATGCAAGACCCAAATAAATAAATAGTTTAAATTTATCGGACACAATAAAATATCATAATATTCTACTCAGTATTACTGTAACCATAAGCCAATATGCTCTTGACATGTGACGTGTGATGAGACACAATGACAGACCTAAGCGGCAAGTCATTCATCCCACCACCACTGACCTAACTCAACTCAACACGACAAAAGACCAACGTAAAACCGTATTGGTGTTGACCACAGCGTCTGCTGTCGACTGAAGACCAAGACCACACCTAACAAATAGGTCCATAGAGAGCGCAACTTTAACTACAATTTAATTGAAATTATAGGGTAAATGCTTATTATTTTAAATCATCTAAAGCCTGAAAATTATTTAACAATCTAATGCGTACTATTAACTTGTTGGAAATATTTAATTTGATTCATTTTATTTATACAAATTGAGATGCTATTTAATTTATTTACTTTTTCATTTCAAATTTAAAGAAGTGATATATAAATACTTATTTTATTCGATATTTTATTATAATAAGATATGATTTTTATTACTTTATTTTTGAATAATTATTTTCTTAAGTTAAAAATAATATTTAAGCTCAAAATGTTGAGCTCAAACTTGAATTTATATTTAAAAATCAAGTATAATAATTTAGTACAAAGCTTGATTAATTTAGACTCTTTAAAAAAATTGAGTGAAAAATAAATTCTTAAATTATTTAAGTTGACTTTAAATCCAAACTTAAACTTGTTTCAAAATTTGTAACTTGTCTGAAATTAACTGAATCTAGTCTATATAATCTTAAGCTGAATAACTTAGCACAACCAATGTAGACCCCAGTTGAAAAATGATTTAACTTACTTGCTCAAAAAGTGTTCTTATTTGTGACGATCTCAAAAGTACTGTATTGGTGCTTTCTTGAGTCTTGAGGCCATTATTGTTGCGCGTTTTCAACGTGGGCTTTCTTTTATATTAAAATTGTTGTAGTAACATGGGTACATATTCACTGACGCAATTGGTTGAAAATGGATTTTCAGAGGAAAAGAAAACCAAAATTGTTTTGGGTCTCAGCTATGGCTCCAATGTTGGTCGTGCTAGTAGGCGGGCTTTTCGCCTATTTTGCTCACGGTGAAAAGCACGGGATCGCCATTGTAAGTAATGGGTTATGCCTAATATGTCTTGAGAAATTTCACCATCTTCGAAATGTTGCATGCACGAATGTACGTGCCTAATTCGTTTTCTACTATGTTTCCTGTTTGCCTCAGGTGGGTCACCTGCACAGAGGATTAAACCCTCTCTCCATTAACAGATTAAACTTTGATTCAAAGTATTTGCCAGCAACCGTGAAGGCTGGACTGGTTACTGGTCTTATTGCTTTAGCTGTAAGAAAACTAGCAAATTACAAGCATCTTTTTTCTCTAACCACTCTCAAGTATAATCATTCCCAAATAATTAACTGGTTAAATATTGAATCCTCAACGTAGGAAGGGATAGCAATAGGAAGGAGCTTCGCTATAATGAAGAATGAACAAATCGATGGGAACAAGGAAATGATAGCTTTCGGTTTCATGAATATTGCTGGATCTTTAACCTCCTGCTACTTAACCACAGGTAACACTTGAAGACGCTTATGCAATTTTTGATATAAGTATATATTAATCCGAGTGGTATTTCTTTCATTGATACACAGGCCCATTCTCAAAAACAGCAGTGAATTTTAACGCGGGATGTAGGACAGCAATGTCAAATGTAGTAATGGCCATTGGTATGATGTTGGTGCTACTTGTGTTGGCTCCTCTATTTAGCTATACACCTTTGGTGGCACTTTCTACAATTATAATGTCAGCCATGTTTGGACTGGTGGATTATGAGGAGGCTTATCACTTGTTCAAGGTTGACAAGTTCGACTTCCTCATTTGCATGGCGGCTTTCATTGGTGTTTCTTTTATTAGCATGGATTACGGCCTCATATTGTCGGTAGGAACTGCTATTCCAATCGTAATAGTTGCAGTTGGAAGTCTCATAATCATGCTCTTATTTAAAACCACATTGTGTTCCATTCACACAGGTTGGGCTAGCACTGTTGAGAGCACTTCTATATGTGGCTAGGCCTGCCACTTGTAGACTTGGTAAAATACCGGACTCGACTCTGTTTCGCGACATTCAACAATACCCCGCTTCTCAAAGGGTTCCAGGAGTACTAGTCCTGCAACTTGGGTCCCCTATTTATTTCGCAAATTGTAACTACATAAGGGAAAGGTAGGCAATTGTTTGTCCTACTACAATGTCTAAATTATATATATGGTGAAATCAGATAATAATCAAAGCTGCAACATTGCTATCCCCAAATTCTGAGTAGGATTCTTCGATGGATTAGAGATGAAGAGAGGGCTCCGGATTCCAGACGAGTCGAGTATGTTTTACTAGATTTAACAGGTAAGCATTATGTATATATAGGAGCTCCGACATGAATTAACTTTGCGTTTGCAAGATTTAAGAGATATGCATTGTAACACTTTCCATTTCTGCTGTTCTTAATTACGTAGGAGTTACATCCATTGACACCACAGGAATCGAAACCTTACTTGAAGTACGCAGGATGTTGGACACAAGAGGCATCAAGGTAAATGACATTTTCTTTTACTCCTCGGTTCAATTTCTTTTCACTTCCATTTCTTAGTCTTTTTTTTCTCTTCTCTGTTTTAGTCACCGTTTTTGTTTTCGATTACCTCTATTCTATTTTTACATTCTCAGATTGCAATCATAAACCCAAGACTTGACGTTTTCGAGAAATTGACAAGGTCACATTTTGTAGACAAGTTCGGAAAGGAATCGATATTTTTGGGAGTTGAAGATGCTATAGAGTCCAGTTTATTTTTCCTAAAGAAAGATACGTCAACAGAGTAGTACAGCGGCAAAAACATGTATCTTTTTATGATAGCATTCAGACAAAGTAGGTTGTAGTCCTACCAGAATTTGCTTCGTCAAACGTATCTGTACTTGAAGATTACCTCATTCATAAGCCAAAAATGTAAGATTAATATACTTTTGTTTTCACTTACATCCAAAAGTATTTTCATAGAAGTCCATATAAATGCTATATAGAATTTAGCGATTGTAGTGTTGAAAATTTACAAGTAGAGTCATCCCACGTCGGAAAGAGACATGTGGATAAATTGAATTATATTATAAGATAAAGCTCGTAACCCAGTGTTTTAAGATTTTGGGTTGAGTTATGATGTTCTAGTTGTATACGTGGTCATTTATATTCAGTCCAATTTCTCCCCCGACTTCCTAAAAACCCTTTATTGGTATCAGAGGTAAGTTGGTGAAGTCTGATGAATTTAGGTAAGAGTGACTCAAATGGCTTCACATGGACTCAAATGGAGTTTGATAGGGATAGATCTACTTATGTGGGGGAGATTCTCTGATACCAAAGATTGTTAATTTATACCTTACAATTAATTGATTGATTGTAATTTAGTCACAAAATAATTAATCAAGGCATTCTTTATCTTTATATATTAACTACATTTGATTTTTTAATACGGAAGATAAAATCTGTGAAATCAGTATTGTGTAATTAAAATTATGATGACATAATAATTATAACATTCAATTAACATTTATGTATTATTCTTAGATATTCTTAGTTGTAGTTTCATCAAGACATGATATTAATAAAACGGTAAAACTAACATATATTATGTTTCTTTTTTATAAAGAAAGTAATTGATCTCATAAACTAAAGTATATAGATAATTAAACTAATGTGAAGTTACTTATTAGAGAATAAGTTACTAAACTGACCCAACTATGAGGATCTCGAATAGAATATTACTTTTATATCTGTGGATTTTCTCATAATGATAGTTGTATAATTGATCCTTAGACTTGAGATTACCAAGGTATCTCATGTAAAAATTATTGTGGTTTGATGCTACTTATGAACTGTCGTAGGATAATTCAGTTGGTAATACTTAGATGCAAAATGAACCATATAGAGATTGTTGAATAAGTTAATAAAGGATTCGTCACCCTAAAGTAATTAGAAAGAATGTTATATTGTTCTTGATTAGTAGTTATTTATAGAATTTTCCAGTCAGAGTGAATTGATATTTGAAAAAGACGTTTTTCAAATGTCAATTATAAATTAATTACTAAATAACAAGAACGAACATGATTGGGTGAAAATAGTAGACAATATATCCATACTCTGTCAAATTAGAACATTAGATGACGAGATGATTAAATTATATATCATAATCATGCATGGTTAGGTAAATTCAAACCACTTTGACATTCCTAATATTTGAGTACTCATGACATGTTGCTAGACATCAATTTTGATCTATGATTAGAAATTGTTTAATTGGAAAATTAAAAATAAATTAAAAGGAGTTTTAATTTATCTGATTCTAATTATGAATTAGAATTATAATTTATAATTATTGTCAATTTATTAGGAACCTAATGGGCCACATATTAAAGAGTAGTTTATGAAGGAAAAATCAATTTTAATTAAGTTGAACTTAATTATAAAGTTTAAGAAACTTTAGGGATTAGATATGAGATATTTGATTTTATTAAAATTAAATTAATTATAATTAGAGTATAAATTTAATTATAATTCAGGAATTTAATTTTAATAAAATTTTAAAACCCTAATGCTTTTTCTATAAATAGGAATAAGCATCAGGAAGCTAGTATTCTTGCTTAATTCCTCTCAAGAGTTGAGAAGCTGCTCTGTGGATACGGTTAGAGGTTGGACAAATGAACAACTTGTGGCTGATATGTTGAAAAGTTTTCAAAGGATTTCAACAGGGAAAACAAATCAAATATGATTTCTTATTTTATGATTCGTATTTTTTATTATTCAAGTTATTCAATTATTGGGATCTAATTGGAAATCATAAAAATTTTATTTTTACGTTGCGCTCGTGATTCGATCACTACTAGTTTCTAGCACTATAGTCATAAATGAAGACCTTGAAGTGAATCACAAATTAATAAAACAATCAATACACAAGAAGGGGGGGTTGAATTGTTGTAATCTTTTCGATTA
>JAOTBA010000008.1:28811234-28829722 GCA_025629845.1 Erythroxylum squamatum | reverse complement strand
TTATGCATGTTTTGTATTTTAAGTTGGATTGATGTAAAAATGAGACTTTAGACATATGTTGAGAATTATGAGATTTTGTATCTTTGGTTGTATTTTGGATTTTGAGATTGATGATGTAATGTGGCTTGGAATGCCATTAAAGTTTTGTAAACTCTTAATTTATGATGTAAATGAAATATGGATATGTGTATGGATTTTGAAATGCGAAATTGTGTATGGATGATATGAGTTGAGTTGGGATTAGATGTCTTTGAGTGAACTTTGAATGTGAACTATCGTTATATATATATAAGTGAATTATGGAAAAGAAAGATACGATTTGTGGTGAATGATAAGATGTTATTGAAGACAAAGAGTCAATGAATTGAGGTTGAGTATAGGATGAATTCTAATTGGAAGTTGAATTGTTTTTAATGATGTTGTAATAAAGAAAGTGAAGTTGGGATAAATTGTAAGTTTTGCATGAGGATAAAATGTGTATGCTGATTTCCATGGAAAAACTGTATCTATTTAGATTGAATTAGACAAATTTGTCTACACAAAAGTTGTAGCTTGTCCTTTTAGCTTTCCAACGATATAAAATTTGCGATTTTTCAATGTCGGAGTTGAAAGATATGACCGTTTGAGTAGGGGATGTCGTGCAGGAAATTTCACCCGAAGGTTACACGGCCAGACCGCGTGAAATCACACGACCCGTGTTTTTCTGGTGCAGGAGCGCCATTTTCACCCGAAGGTTACACGGCCTGACCGTGTGAAATCACACGGACTGTGTAAAAATCACACAGACCATGTGATTCCAGTTTAGGAGCTCCAATTCCACCCGAAGGTTACACGGCCAGCCTGTGTTGGTTTACACAGACCGTGTATTTTGACCCAGGAAACGACAAAATTTTAATTTTTGGTCTTCATGAAAGTTGTAGCCCTAGATGTCTAATTTCTAACCGTCAAAAATGAAGTCAATCAAACATCTGTAGAGAGAGTTAGGTCACTTACGCCAAGGCATGTTCAATGTGAGTGAGGTCATGAACATGTTGGCTTAGTTTGGCCATAATTTCTTCGTCCGACCTCCGATTGAGGTATTTCTTGAGGCGTTAGATTTCTAACACATTGTTCTACCTTACCATAAAATTTTGTAGCTATTGGTTTCGAATTCAAGAAGTGTGATTGATAGAAAGTAAGGGGTCAGTTGGGAGAGCATGATTAGGCCATGAACATACATTGAGTTTTTAAGCATATCTTGAGCTATAGAGCTCAGAATGAGGTGGTTCTTGTTTCTAGATAAACTAGAGACTAAGAGCTACCATTTTGAAGAAGTCAATTGTGATTATTGTGATTCCGATGTGTGGCTCGCTTTTGTGGCTTGAGATGTTATGAACGATGTTGAACCGATGATGGCTTATGAGGGTTAAATGAATTAACCCTACAAGATAATATGTACATGTTTCGAAGAGTGTTGGAAATTAAAAAAATACTAAGGAGTAGTGAAGAAGAACACGTTTCTTGATTTTGCAAGAGTTGGATTCCGGAATCGAGCAGGATCCAATAGTTACAAGGAACCACGCTCAGTATTATGGTATTCTGAAGAGTTGGATTCCAGAAGCAAGCGGGATTCAGCATTTATGGTATCAAAGAAAGGGTTGGACTTCGGAATCAAGCGGTGTCCAACACTTTTTTTTCTTACTGCTAGAAACTCAGAAACAGAGAGATAGAAACGAAAATGTCAAAGAAAAAACCATAAAAAAAGCCAATGAAAAGGAAAGTAAACATATAACAATCATGAACACCTATATACCTCAATTATATGTTCATTGAGCTAAAATTCATTCATCACCACTCAATAAATTAATAAACCAGCTAAACCATATTTGCTTAGAGGTTTTCTTCAACCAAACGTATGTATTGTGATATTATTTGCATTGATACTAATTGTCATGCAAAAAATATATAAGAAGAAAATAAATGAAGTAAAAATATATAATTTATGTGGTTAAATTAATATGTGATATACGTTCACGAATAAAGAGATATTTTTTTATTATGAAAAAGATGATATAAAGAAAAATATGATAACTACCTTATAAATGTCTCAAAAATTCTACCTTACAAAATTCTTATCAATGTATTTATAGTTTAAAGTTAAAAAAATTTAAGTACAGTGAAACTGAAGCATAAGGTTATTAGAACTCTATTCTAACATATGCTTAATGACACCGAAACTTTATTCATGCACGTTTTCAAAAATCATCTTTGATTTCAATACATGTCCCATACTTGACATTAGTAGTGGTGTGCTTTTGACTTAAAAATCTTTTCAATCAATACAAGACCGGAATCACTATGATATTCTTGTCTAACACCTTAGCTTCAAGAATTTCGCTATTCACCAATAATTCAGGGCATATCTCACAATTATTCACCTTGATTTTAATTCTCCAATGTCTAACCAAGAATCTCTTCCTACCATATATATCACTAAGCGCTTCAAGTTATATGACTATTCACTAAGTCCAAGCTATGCTTAAACTTTTCTATGAAAAAAGACTTATCAACATGGAAATTGCATTTTTCAAAGTATGAATCTTTTTTAAGAAGATCTAACTAAATGCAATCAATTTTCTTAATCTTATAAAAACTCACATCCTGTACCATAACACCATTAGCCTATCTTTCTCTTGACTTTCCCTAGTCTGCAGAAAGATTGTTGCATCCTCATCACTAATAGTAAACGTATATATGATTGAGTCTCTCTAACTATATCTCCTTGGCTTCTTAATGGTCCTTCTTGTTCTATCATTAGCTATATTATGTTGATGACTTCTTCTTAACATTATTCTATCTTCTAAACTAGAATTTACAACCCCTTTAGCATCCTTTCCATATTATTCTAGTACCATTTCTACTACCTCTAAACTAGTGATGCACGTTGTTGACCCTGGCACATACTTGTTACATATTTTCCTTAATATATATCACTCTTCAAACACTATATCCATGAAGGTTCTCATAAATTTTTTTATTAAGTACACGAAACTTATAAAAATTTACCTTCCTATATTTGTCATCCTTTAATAAACTCCCTTTATGAAATTTTGTCATCTTTTGTTCACCAAGATGAGTTTCCCATATGTACCATACTATAGTACTATCATCCTTTTACCTTGAAGATTAAGAAATGTTCATCCATCTAATTACCATCTTTCTCACTCATGCTATAATTTTTCTTTCATCATAGTCAATGCACTTTTCACTACCTTAAGTTGTTCTTTATCATAACAAAACTTGTATCCTTGACTATCAAGAGTACCCATGAAAGTTATATCCTTTTTAAACTCAGGAATATATGAAACATCCAATTTTCGAACAATTCTATCATGCATTTTGATCTACAATGAATCACTATCTTTGGTAACTTGCTCTTCATCATCAAAACTAATCTTTACTGAAAGCTATATGATAAGACATGTCAGTACCTACCACCCATCAATTTGAAAAATCAAAATTACAAGAAAACATCACTACCTATTCCATCCTCTTCATTATAACTCTCCTAGACTATAACAATACTTGATTTTCTATTTGTCTATCTTTCTTGCTTATATCCTTTAAATGTGGACAATCCCTTTTAAAGTACCCTTTTTCTTTATAGTTAAACCATCAAACATTTTTAGCCTTTAATTTGGATCATGAATCACTTATATTTTTAGTATCAACTTATTCTTCCTTCCTCTACTATCAGGGAAACCCATATCTAATCCACCTTTATATGTATTAAAGGCCTTTTTATTCAATTTTTTGAACTATAAAGCATCATTTTTACCACTGAAAGAAATAATCTCTCTACCATACAACATGGCATCAACAAAATTCTCATATGAATAGTACAAGGAACATAAAAGGATTATAGATTAATGTTGATCCTTCATTTTTAACCCTCACATATATAAATCTAACATGATCTTATAAAAATTATCAATGTGATCTTCTGTCCATGTACTTTTATATCATTTTCAAGGTATACAAACACTACTTGTGATATAAATGATTCTTACTTTCAAATTGGTTTTTATAAAAAAAAGTGATTGTTTTATCAACCATGTCTCTCAAGACCTTATGACTCAAACCTAATAGTATTATGTTGTGCACCTTTGACAAAATATCTTCCTTCTCTGATGCTCCCAAATTTCTCAGTAGTTTTTCTTCTCCTACAAATGTTGTTGTGCATCCCTGTTGAACAAGAACTGTCCTTATCTTTATCTTTTATAAATTGAAATCATTTGAGCCATTGAATTTCTCAATATTGAACTTTTGAAGAGACATCTTGATAATAAAACCCATATACTGTTACCAATAACTGTAATACCAATTTCTTTGATACCAACTTTTGCATATACAGAAGCAATATAAAAGAACATAAATGAAGCAAAAACACAAAAAGTTACCTATATTTCTTTTACTACTGTGAGAAAGATGATACAACGAGAAATATGAAAATAACCTTCTCATTATCCTCGAGATTCTGTGTTATAAGATCCTGATACAAGTTTTTATATCCTAAGGTTATATTTAAAAAGTTGAAGTATAGTGAAACTTTATTTTTACATAAGCATAAGGTTATTGACTCTATTTCTATTTGTCAATAAATATCATGTCACGAGTCTAGTTTCTATCCTACATTTGACACTAAAGTTAGTTTACTTCTAACATTTTTTTTTTTTTTTGCTATAATGAGATTGGATTTGGTATCATATCTTTCAATTTCAATTAGCTTCTGAACTTTTATTTTATTTAAGAATTCAAAGTATATCTCACAATATGCTTCCACCAAATAGAGGAGTAAGAAGTGGAAAAGGCAGCAAGGGCTCTAGGTAGTTAGAACCAAACTAGCACCTCCACCTTTAATTAGATAAAAACCCTAAGCTAAGAGCACGCCACCACCACCATCGTTGCGACCACCTATAGGTTGCAAACTACCACCACTGTCAGGGTCGTTCCTAACGTTTTATAGGCCCTGGGTGAAGTAAAAAAAAGCCCCAATAAATTGGAAATATACAAACATGTAAACTTTAAAAGGATATTTTTATTATTAAAATTAATATTCATGCATAAGTCACCCAATTTATAGGTCTACGTACTCAACAAAATATTAAATGATCATAACATCAACTAATAATATCTTGCAAATATTATTTTGTCAAGCAACTAGATAAAGGTCTAAATTATTAAATCAAATATTTTTAGTAAATTTTGAATTTAATTAACATTAGTGATTTTTTAATAAAAATTTATTTTATGGGAATTAACATATTGGTAAATGTAGTAATCTAATGCTACCAACCTATTTATAAAAAACTAATCAAACGCATCCAACTATTTAAGGTCTTATTTAATTATCAAATAATTTTATTATTATTTAATTATCACAACATGTTTAATAGAATTATACAAATTTTTATAATAAATGAAATTGTTTATGTAATCTTTGAATTGAGTAACTTAAATTATTTGATTTAATCATATTATAACTAAACTTATGTAAACCTCTACAAGAACGCAAATCCAATAATTATTACATGTGCCAAAGTATAATGAAAATTAAAATTAAAAAAATTAAATTATTTATTAATGTTTAATTATATTTTTATAAATAATAAGTAATTTAAAAATAAAAAAGGAGAAACACAAAAAACACAATATCATTTAATATTATGTTTTGATTTAAAATGCCAATATAATATCCACGTTAATGACAAATTACAAATTAATATAATATGTTCAAATATTTAATAAGTTAAAAATAAATAAAAATTAGAAACTTTATCTTTAAATTATCACTCATAACTCAGAAGACATAACCGTGAAATTTGTTTACCACTAATTTTTGAGTTGAAATATCTTAGATTCATATGTTAGTGAAAATAAAAAAATTAGAGTATAAGAAATACATTCAAATGCTTTAAAGGTATTTATATATATAATAAGTTAAAGATGTATAACTAAAAAGAAGCTATTTAGCTTTTAAGATTAAAAGTTAATGCTAACTTTCTCGGTAATATAGCTAATAAGGGAAGTTATTTATTAGTTAACATTACTTTTTCTTCTTTGAAAACCAAGAATTTATTACCCTTCTAAATAATAAATGCTATTGAAATGCATTGAAGATGGACCCCTAGTGAGAGTGGGCCCTAGGCAGGGGCTGGCACTGAAGGCCGTTATAAAACAGGTTAAAGATTGTATAAAATTAAAAATTTGAAGTATAATTGAAAGAGATTGTGCTTACTTATTAAAGAATTTAAAGTTTAATTAAAAAGATATTATTCAATGAAAATTAATTAATATATTTTAGTTTATAAGAATTTATTAATTTATAAAAATTAACCGATTAGTTAATAAATTGATCGGTTTTTAACATTAAGCGTTGTTAAAGTAAATAAAAAAAATAAAAACCAAACCAAAAAAATAGATAATTCAAAATTTTTACTAAATTGGTTGAGATTTTTAATTATTTGCGATACTCAATTAAGATACTATATATTTGACAACTAATTGTAACAACAAATTAGGTAGGAAAATAGTATAAGAAAAATTAATTACACTATTACAGAATATTTAAAGCAAAAGTTTATATGTAATATGAAAAATATGTGAATGATGTTTTGTCGCGGCAACTGATAAGCCGTAAGAGCACAGATTAACTAACGGGAACGGAATAGGAATATAGGATAGAAGAAAAAGAGGAAAGCATAGCAGCATCTATTTTCTGTTTTTTGCAGTCCCGAGGCTGAGATCTATTGTTGAAGCTTCACTTCACCTCGTATCAACAGAGACAACCTTCCCATATCTCTTCATATGCAAGATCACGTCAAGCGTAGCATTGCAGCACTAATAAAATCCATAGTCTATAGCGATACCGGAATGGTTAAGAATTTTGTAATACTTTCCATTTGAATTTGTAGAATGTCATAATAATAATTAATCAATTTGAATTTTGATATGTTCCTGTGTGGAACTGGAAGTGAAAATAACAGAATATATAATATTAACCTACATGTCAAAAAAATAAAGCGTGCCATTGCCATCTACGAGTTAGGTAGGTTAGTCCTACGATCTGGATGTGAGACTTCTTCATTGTTTAAAGATTTGGGTTGAAAATCTAACAGAAACTTACTTGGGCTGGATCCCCCATGATTCTTGGAACATCCAACTGCCGATCCTTCCCTTTCATTTTAATTAATGTCTAATGTTTCTGAACAATCACACTGCTGCTCAGAATTTTAACGTGACCTAAGACATTTATGGGTATGTGAGATTTCTTTTATGCTTTTCAGAGCTTATAAAACCTAATCAGCTGTCTTTCTGTATCGCGGATCCTTTCTTTCCATCAAATTGAATTGATAGGTAGGGAGTAGATATTTACTAGAAATTAAAGAGTGGGCGGAGTAGATATTTACTAGAAATTAAAGAGTGGGCCATTCTCTAATCTCAAAGTTGTTGCACGTCCTCTGTCTCCCATAAGTTTAGAAGTAAACATTTGCAATAACGATATCAATCTACTACACATGTATTACAATCAATCTCGACCGAACCCATCCATATTATAATCAATACGTTATCTTTTTTCTATCAAAGTACAATGACGTGGTCAATAATCTATTGCTCGATACCTCTCCAAGTGGGCATTTAGCCCCCAAAGGCAACTGGTACCATTTCCCATTGAAAGTTCTCCGAAACGATTCGTCAATCATGAACTCTTCTCATCCCCAACGCAACACAACTATTTCCGTCAACTAATTTTAAGTCTGTATGTTAATTTCATCCACATGACTCGTATAAATATGTAAACAAAATTAATTAACGAAAACATGATTTTTAAATAAGATCAAAACAAAACAGCCGTAAGGAGCCGAGGGTCTTCTACGACTACGGTACGGTCATATCAAGATATCTATTAAGCCTCAACTTGTTTTAAATGTCGGCCAACCACTCCACAATCACAATCTCAACTTGTTTTAAGTGACTTGTCAACCCTGCTTGTTGGGTCAGGTCAGGAAGATTTGTATTCGAAAGAAAACGAAAAGTCGATTGGTTTGGACGTGTTCTTTCCTAATGAAGGACTCGGCTCGGCCCTGCAATTAAAATGATTAGAACAGATAAACAGACGTATTGCGATTTTTTTCCAACCAAACCATTTATAGATTTCTTCTTAAAAATATGGCGTAATGTTTGACTACAACTTCAAGCTACTTGTTTGGGGCCAAAACATAAAATATATTGTTGACTTGTGAAGTTACTAGTTCCTTCAATCTCCTTTGTTGAATTATAATTTTAATTTATAAGCTATTTAAAAATAACCTTTTTGTTATTCAGGACTAAAATTATGTATTCGTTTTGTCCAAGCCCGACGGCTTTAACGAAAGTTTAGAGAGGGATGTCGTGGGAAGGAGGACCAACTTGTTACTGTCCACTCGGACTGGTTAACGGTCATTTCAAAACATGTATTAAGTATAAATTAATATGCTTAGTTGACTGTATAATCTAGATGCACGAACTATATGGCTAAAAAGAATCTGACATTTCCGAAGATGTCTCCTCCTCAAATTTGGGAAAGTCATTAGGATGTGTTCTTCAGTTATGTACACTTTTCTTCTACGCTAATTATCTAATTTCTGTTAAATTATTTAATTAATAACTACAAGGCTATGACTTTCATCTGTGACTATGATCTTCTAACAAATCAACCGTATAATTACAATAAGGTTTAGTACATAGACTAATGTTATTAATACCGTACCGGTTCCAATATCAAATTAAGTTCTGGTATGGTACTATATCAGTATCGGGTACTATTTCGAGTAATTTTTTAAATTTATAAAATAGTTCTTAAATTTTTTAAAAATTATAAAATATTCCATTACTATATTATACTGTATACTTTATGCATGCAAGGTAATCAAAATTGTAATTTGGCATTTGGAGTGATAAATTTTACACATATATGTTGTTTATCACTTGAACTCTTTAACGTAGATAATATAATAATTATTGTTCGAGTATAGCTATCGTAAGTTAATTAACTTAATTTCTCCAACTCTAACTATTAGCTTAACTGATCAATTTTAGTATCATGAAATTACAAATCTAAATAAATGATAAAATTTCTCATTGTATTGCTTCTAATATTCTCACTACTAAATATCACCAAACTAGATAAAAAAATCGTGCCTTCAATTCAATTAAACCAAAACCAGACAAATATCATTCAATTCCAATCAAACCATTCACAAATCACAAATCTAATTAACAATCACAATTCCATTCCAACCCATCCACAATTACAAATACAATTCAAGAGCACAAAAAATCAATTCAAACACACCCAAAAAATCACAATGTCAACTTCGGTGATGAGGAGGGAGAGCCAGAGAGGCAATTAGCAGCAGGCGAAGTCGCAGAGGGAGGAGAGGAGAGGAGGGAGAGCCACGGAGGCGGTGAGCAATAAGCGAAGCTGCAGAGGGAGGAGGCTGTTAAAGAAGTGCTCTAAAGACAATCACCTTTAGCACTTATTGTACAAATCATTTTATGATTAATAAAGACATTTTTCATTATTTCGATGTTTATACATTTATGGATTTGATGTTGATCTTAAATTGATTCAATGAAGTCCTTGATACAAAATATAACATTGAGGAAATCATGATGAGATCATGATAATGAGATTTCTATCATGTGTAATTACGTTAGTATCTAAACTTTCCCTAGTCATAGGATTAATGAGATGGAATATCATTAATCCGAATAGACTATCACATGTTATACTCCTTGATTGGATCAAGCAGTAGATCCATAAGCTGTAGACATGAGTTGTTTAGAGTTAACATGTGGATGCTTACTAAGGGTAGTAAGTATATTGGATTGACCTACTATGAGACAATCATATGGATATTCTATTCCAGTGTCAATTATAGTCTCATCATAGCAATGGTGTAACTATCCTTTGACTTGACGTGCTTAAGGATATCTCAAATACTGATCCTGTGCTTTGCCTTCATTCATTGATGCCTTTCAGGGGTTACTTATGGGGTGGTGATTAGATACAGCTTGAGATATTCAGAGATAATCGAGTAGTCAATAAAGGATTCACCACTCCTGATAGAAGGAGATGATACCCACGACATCTTGTCGAGGTCATTACTTGGGAGTCTATAGCTAGAGCAGATATATGTCATGAAGAGAGTCTTCAATGATACATAGAGTAATGAGATCCTCAGGAAAAGATCTAATATCACTTGGACTAGATGTGATGTAATCAGTCAAGTAGGAGTTAACATTTTGACCATACTCTGAACCAAGTGGAAATAGATGATGAAAAGACGAATTGCATGGCAACATTGCATATAGAAGGGTTCGTAGTCAAACCACTGACTTTCCGATCAATTGGAGGTCATGACGTGTTGCTAAATACCACTCTTGACATACTTGAATTAAGTGTTAATTAAAGTGGCCAACATAGCTGGGAACCTAATGGATCACACACCTAGGAGATTCCAAGGATGAGTAAAATGGTCTTAAATGGTGATATAAGATATGAGAGAATGCTTCGGGATTGTATCGTGATGTGATCATGGTAGAAAATATTGCATGGAATGAATTATAAATAAGTGTTGTTGGTTGCCAATTTGGTCATTAACTTCCCATAACTTCCATTAATGCATGTTATTCATGGTCATTAACTTCCCATAACTTCTATTAATGCATGTTATTCATGACCATTAACTTCCCATAACTCTCCATTGGTTATGGGGGTTATGGAAGGACAAATGGTGTAGAAAATAGAGTTGATTTTCGTGCATCTTTTGTAAGACACAAGTGATAGAAAGGTTCTTTCTAACACACACACTCTTTTTCTCTCTAACTCTCACAAGAGTTCTTGTCTTTGCTAGCACAAAGAAAGAATTCTAGGCATCTCCTAATGAGATTTAATCCTTCTATCTTCATGTGGACTTTCATTAGAGATGGTCTATATTGATCGTTGTGATTTACGACAACCCAACGTAGAGAAGATTAAAGAACGAAGGAGATTGTCGAAAAGGTATGTAAACATCTTACATTTCATTTTTTCATTTTTCATATCTATATGCATGAGTAGATCTAGTTTTGAGGTTCTATTTTATTTTCCACTACGTATATTTGATATATATTATGTATGAGATGAATGATTGGAACACTCTACACTTGCGAAACATTGAGGGTTTTATAACTTGTAAAACTTGTTCAATAAGTTTTTGGCACCGATGCAGGAGAATTGGTTTATGACTATTTGAATTCCTTTAAGGAATTGTTATTCCTTCTTATATGATTGAGGTACCCAATCCCAATAATTTTTTTTAAAAAAAAAAGAGAAGAAAGTATAGGCGTAAAGTATAAAACACATCATTTTAGACATCACAAGGTAAGAATGGGGAATGTTAAAACGCTAGGAAGAACGATAGTGGAGGAAGTACATCATAGAGAGCAACGAACCTTTATCGACTTCATGAGGCCACGGTTCAATGCCTATCATCAAGGAATTACACTACCACTAATGCAAGCGAGTACGTTTGAGATCAAACCATCACTATTAAGCATGCTACAAACCAACTTCCAATTCTGTGGGTTAGCAATGAGGATCCCAATGCTCATTTGGCTAATTTTTTAGATATTTGTGACACCTTCCGATATATTGGGATATCAAAAGATGATGTTAGGATGAGGTTCTTTCCCTTTACACTTAGGGATCTAGCCAAGTCTTGGTTGAATTCTATCAACCCAGTCAACATCACAAATTGGGAGCAGTTGGTGCGAGTTTTTCTAGATAAGTACTTCCCTCTAAACAAGACAACAAGACTAATAAAAAATTATCAATTTCCAACAAAATGATGGGGATTCTTTATACGAAGAATAGGAGTGGCATAAGGAGTTGTAAAGGATTTGTCCTTATCATAACCTATCCAAATCTATAATGAAGTTAATCCACCCATGAGGGGCACCATATATGCAGCTGTTGGAGGATCATTCGTGAGGAAAATAGTTACAACAAAACACGATCTGTTAGAAGAGATGGCGTATAATAGCTATCTTTGGACATTGGAATGAAGTAGATAGCAGTCAACCTTTTAGGACCTAAAAAGGAATGATTACTGCAGATTCAGTGACAACATTACAGGCTAAGATCGACAACCTAACCAAGCAATTGAACAGCTTGAAAGCCACCTCTTCCTATCCATTCAAAGCCATTTAGTACGGGTGCAATTTATTAGGACAAGAGAGTCATATCACATCTGATTGCTTCCTAATGGAAACACAGCAACATGGAGCAATTTAACTTCAATAAAGCACAAGTTAGTCGAGGAAGTAATCTTCCTTATTTAAACATGTACAATCTAGGATGGTAGAACCACCCAGATTTATATTGGTCTAATAATACAAGAACTCAAATGAAAATTCAAGGCTTGCCAAGATCTCAGCAAGATGAATCTAGTTCATGGGATTCAAAATTGAATAAGATCATGGACAAGATCACAAGTAGGGATGAGGCCCGGAAGAGGCTAGAAGGGAAGTTTGAGCAAGTAGTGGAAGATCATGTCTCTTCTTTTTACAACATAGAGGTTCAAATGGGCTAGATTTCTAAAGAGTTTTGTAAAAGAAGTGTGGAAAGCAATTTAAGGCTATCACACTTAGAAATGGGGAAGAGCTAGAGAAGCCAGCAAAAAACTAAGTTGAACCCTACCTTGTAGAGGAACAAGACACAAAGAAAGAGGATGAAGAAAAGGATGAAAACCCTACCTATTATCTGCCAATTCTTGGTATACCATATGTGAACGTCAGAACAACTTTGGTAGATGTCTATGAAAAGAACCTTATACTTTGAAATAGAGATGAAAAAGTGAAATTTAGCATAAATAAGGCATTAAAGAATATGAAGGAGGGTAGCCCATTTAGAAAATTTTATGTGTTCGAATGTTTAAAGGAGACGAGAGCGACTAAAGAAGAACAAAAAAAGATCACCCTCGTACAAGGAAAACTGTTGGATCCAATAACAGATTCAGAGAGTTTTGTTATTGCCTATTTTATTGACAGTTTGTTAGTACAAAGGACATTACTGAACTTAATTGGTTTTCTTAATTTTATTAATATTGTCCTTTTGATTATTTTCCAATATGTAGCTTATTTACAAGCTATGTAGCTAAAGTTGGGTAATAAGGGTGGAAGCAAGCCACTCACAATTGATTCCGATTGAGTTTCGAAGGAAGCAAGGTCAAGCTAATGACCATAACTTAGCATGTTTAGTTATTAGATTTAAATTGTTATGCAGTTAGATTTGTTTTTATTTATATAAATAAGTCTGAATGATTTGTAATGTGTTGGATTACTAATTCTCTTACTCTCTTTTAAGCAATTATAAGATAGGACAATAATCTCGGTCGTCGAATGCATTTGATTTCACACACCAACATCATCACCACCTTAATTGCCATGATGGGTTCTTATGCTCTAACCTTTGTCTTTTTATTTTTTATTTTTATTTTTTCCTATAATTTTGTTTTATTCCACCTTATGTGTTGATTGTTCTTAGGTGTTCTCCTCACATTGAGGACAATGTGTTATTCAAGTGTGGGGAGGTGTGTGCATTGTTATTTTTATGTTGACTGTGAATGGGTTATCTGCATTGTATTTTTTTAATGTGAATTTTGTATGCCTTATGCTAGTTTGTATAGGTTGCATGATGTGATTTGTATAAATGTTTCAATAGCTAAAACTTAACAGAATTGATTTAACTTTGAACATAGTCTTTTAGGTTTCTAAGATTTATTAGCTTGTGAAATTAGTGACCTAGGTTACATTGGTTAAATATGCATGTTAATTAGGTTATGATGTTAGTTTATTCACCGTAGAAATTTGTCACATTCATTTATAATTTTAGGTCAATCAAATAAGTAGCGTCACTAGTACCTTTTCATAAGAACGATTAGCTAAAGAAATGAGGTAGGTAAAAAAGAAAAGTTTGAAATCTTAAGCAAATAACTATTCCGCTGGCCTTTTTTGTAACAAATCAGGTTATGAATAGAGCTAGCAGCCAGTTGAGAATGTGACATAGCTGAGTAACCGATGGACAGTTATCATAAATGTTTGTCTTCGTGTCAATAGGTTATAATGACATTCCAACCAAGCTGTTTAATAAAAACCATGGCCTAGTTGAGTAACCGAATCAACGTGCATCACAAATGTGTGCCTTCGCATCAAAAGGAAAGGTTCATGTCAATAAAAATTAATTAAATAGTGTGTTTGTCAAATAAACCCTACCGATCTTGTATATATCTTGAATTTTCATGAAAACCTACTTAGAGACTGTTTGGTTGACTGAATAATTTTCAATATGAGTGTGAAAGTGACAAGGGTAAATAAACTTAACATTAAGGTCTTAATTAGTATGTATATTTAGTCTAAAGTACTTAGACACAGGCTAATAAGTTAGAACAACTTGAGAGATGATGTTTGTAGTTAAATTTTTTTCTTTAAGTTTAATTCCATTGTGTCATTATTGCATGTGTATATGTTGTGTGTTGGTGTGTTTTGTTTTGCTCGTTTTGTCTTTACTTGAGGACGAGCAAAAGTTTAAGTGTGGGGATGTCGATAGATTGTATAATGTTTTAGTGGGTAGGTTAGTATGTGTTTAGTTGTTAAATTGAATGATTAGTGCATGTTTAGGTTAGGATTGTGTTATTAGCTAGATATTTGTGTTAAGAGTGTTTTATGGATTAGAGCATGTTGTTGAGCTTAAATTTTGTGAATTTGAGGTTTTGTGATATGTTTGTTAGTGTTTGAGATCAGATATCGAAGAATAGAGAAGATTTGGAGGAAGCTTGGCTGAAGATCCAGGCTCACGATTACAGCCTATAGGCCACGATCGTGTCCTGTGCGAAAGCAGACGCGGATTAGCTTCAAAAACTTAACTTTACGGGGTTATTTCAGACTTTTTAGGTCGGGGTAAAACTTAGATTTGACCTTAAATAGAAAAGACTAAAGAGAGGGCAGAGACCCTTAAATTTTCAAACCTCCATTTTGCCACTTTGAGACAGAACACAAGGAAGAGTAAAAAATGATAGAAGGGGAGGAGAGAAGCATCTGCAATTGTTGTCTAACCACTCCAACCCAACCATTTCAAGTTCTTTCCTACTTTCTCTTTTTTATTTATTGCATCTTGATGTATAACTTGGGTTTGAGAATGTTGAACATGTTGTTAATGATGTTCTAAACTCCTTTAGGGATTTGTTCTTAAATCAATTTTATTGTGATTTCTTTTGATGTTAATACATTAGGTATTGTGATTATTTGTTGTATTTGCATGCTTCAGTAAAAATTAAGAGAGCAAACCGATAGCAAAATGATTAGATTGGGTAATGAGACTTAATCAATCTAATAGATCATGCAAATAATAAAATCAGTAATTTATACGAAGAGAGATCTATCTCGTGTATGGACCCAACAGTCTATTAAAGGGCTTAAGATCTAATTAGATGTGTAAGCATTTTGTTAATGGAGATATTGCAAATTCCATAATTCATTTAGGATTTATGATTTAGGGTTTAATGAATATAACTCGAGAGAGAGTAATCCACCCTTCAAAAGTCTAGGACCGATACCGAGTTAACTCAAAAGTAATTATGTTAGCATTTGATGATACGATAAATCCCCCTTCTCATAAGTCTTTGATCTTGTCGTGTTGCAATATCTCAATTGTTAAGAGGTTGTGCTCCATTTTGATTTACTTTTGTTAATTTTAGAATTTTATTTCATTCAACCACTGCTTGATTGTTTAATTTTCTGTTTATCTTTATTTTTCATGTAAATCACGTTTTTACAACTTTATACAAAGTTAGGATTTAATTATTTCACTAATTTCTCGTGGGATCGACACCTCAAATACTATGCTTTTGACCCGTGCACTTACGGAACATTAAGAGTTTTATAAATTGTAAAACTTGCTCAACACATAACATGTTAAAATTTACACAATATGCAAATTCGTATAATTCAAATTCCTTTAAACTTGTTCTTAACCGCTTTAACACTCATCACACTTAGTGAGTAAGAACCAAAATGAAAGAAAAGAATCAGAATTAAGACAACTCAGTTTAGAACTTAACAAACTAAGTAACTCTCTTCGGTAACGGCGCTAAAATTTGGTATGTGTTCGTTAAGCTTATACAAATTAATAACTTATTTCTACCAATAATTATTTAACAACTTAGTATAGGGTGAAATAAGGTCGATCCCACAAGGAGAGTGTTTTTTTATTAAAATTTCATTCTGAATGCAAATGAATGTTTTTAATAATAAAGATCATTAATAAGTATATGTATGTATTTATAATTCCAAATAAACTAAAACTCGTTTAGAAAATTTAGCCCACAAAAACAAGGTGAAAATGCCTATAATTTGATGTTCTAAATTAGCTAAAACTCATACACAACTTGTGCCCATGTTATTTACCAAATTTTAGTCCCTTAAATTAGAAAATTATGATAATGCAACCCAATAAATCAGACCTGGAATTTACACAGAAAAGCAACATGTAAGTCACTAGTTTCGCCTCTTTAGACTTTAAATATTGTATTATACTTATATCCCTCTAATTACCTAACACATGAGTTATCATTTATCATGTCTTTGGCACTTAAAACAAACTAAAATCAGGTTGGAATGTCAAAAAATCAAAAATTAATGCACGGCTCAAAAATAGGATGCAAACAATGCAAATTCAGTTTCTTTAAACATTCAAAAGTGCTCCTTTTAGGTTTAATTTTATCTCATCAACTTTCACTTGAATTTCCAAGCATACTAAACTTAAAATTAAGTCAAAATCAAGCTAAACAGATAGGAAAATAGCAGCAAAGCTTCAACTCTTATATCTAATTGCATAAATAGTCTAACAACATCAATTTCATATTCAGTTTGTACATTTCTAAAATTCAAGCTTAGGAAACTAACTTCAACAGGTTTTCTAATTGCTTCATGGCATCTAAATAGCTTCCTAAACATAACCAAACTTAAAACAAGTATGGATGACTAGTTCCCAAGCATAGATTAATCATAATCAAGCAAATACACAAAATATATGTAGCTAGACAACCATCTGCACAACATATCAGATTGTGTAGTTTTAACTCTTGTGATTATAGAAGCAACAAATATATAATGAGATGAGATAAATCACATGTAAATATCTAAACACAGTAGAAATGGAATATGCAGGGGATGAACAAGTTAACTCAATTCTGAAAGTTTTCTCATCCTTCACATCAATCAACTCAACTACATGTAAGGTTTCGATCATGCATCTCATACATAATATATATCAAATATATACAGCGGAAAATAAAACGAAACCTCATAAACTAGATCTACTCATGCATATAGATATAAAAAAACAAAAACATGAAATGTAAGATGTTTACAAACCTTTCCGACGATCTCCTTCTTTCTTTAATCTTTTCCGCTTTAGGTTGTTGTAAACTACAACGATCAACATAGACCTTCTCTAATGAAAGTCCACGCTAAGATAGATGGTTGAAACCTCACTAGGAGATGGCTAGAATTCTTTCTTTGTGTTAGCAAAGGCAGGAACTCTTGTGAAAGTTAGAGAGAAAAAGAGTGTGCAAGAGGAAAAAAACCTTTCTTTTCCACTTGTGACTTACATAAGATGCATGAAAATCGTCTCTATTTTTTGCACCATTTGTCCTTCCATAACCCCCCATCACTAATGAAGAGTTATGGGAAGTTAATGGTCATGAATAGTATGCATTAATGGAATTTATGGGAAGTTAATGACCATGAATAACATGCATTAATGGAAGTTTGGGAAGTTAATAACCATAAATAACATGCATTAATGGAAGTTCGGGAAGTTAATGGTCAAAATGGCAGCCCGCATTACTTATTTCTAATCCATTCAATGCAACATTTTCTACAACGATCACATCGTGATACAATCCCCAAACACTCACTCATGTATTGAATCACCATTCAAGACCATTTTACTCATCTTTCGAATCTCCTATGTGTGTGACCCATTAAGTTCCTGGTTATATTGGCCACTTAAATTAACACTTAATTCAAGTAAGTCAAGAGCGGTATCTAGCAATACGTCATGACCCCAATTGATCGGAAAATCAGTGGTTTGACTACGAACCCTTCTATACACAATGTTTCCATGCAATTCGTCCTTTCACCATCTATACCCCACTTGGTTTAGATTATGGTCAAAGTATCAACTCCCACTAGACTGACTACGTCACATCTAGTCCAAGTTATATCAGATCTTATCCTAAGGATCTCATTACTCTATGTGCTGGACCCCGTTCCCGGAGCCCAGTTGAACGGTGCTGGACCCCGTTCCCGGAGTCCAACTATCCAGAAGAAGTACCGGAGACCGTTGGACCCGAGTCCCGACT
>JAOTBA010000008.1:28779726-28789885 GCA_025629845.1 Erythroxylum squamatum | reverse complement strand
TTTATCACTTGTCATTGGTTCTTAATGCTATTATTCAATTTAATCTACGATCGTATCTAGGTTAATTGTTTAATAAGATTGCTAGAATACATGTTTCTGGTCAATAAACTTAATAGAAAATTCCCTCAATGAATGTTCATTAATAATTATAATTTTTGTCGAGGATCCATAATAGCATGATAACATCGGTGACCGAAACCAAGGTATTTTTCCATTTAATTTTCATATTTAATTATTATTTCAATTTGTGATTTTCCTTTTATTTTAAATAATTGTCGTGACAAAACCCCCATTTCTATTTTCGTTTAAACTAGCTAACCTTTACCGTTAGAGATTCCTCGTGGGAACAATATCCGCTTACTGCTACTACATTAGTTTGTTTTAACGGAAGTGATTTCTTTTATATTTGGTTGCAAGCGACAGCATCACCAAGCATAGGAGGGATTTATTGATCTCCTTAACCATTGTCCTCATCATAGATTTGATACATACTCTTTGACACAGTTTTTCTACTATGGTCTCACTGATCACAATCAGACTTTGGTGGATTTAAACGCTGGTGGGAATATTAGTAACCTGAGTTCCTAAGAGTTATGGACTATTTTCAAAAACGTTACGAAGAATTCACATTGTAAGGTGTTTAGGAGGAAAGCAACTGTTTTTAATGAAGTGGGTTCTAAACCTGACATGGCCTACCAAGTTGCCGAGATAAATAAGAAGTTGAATATATTGATGATCGACAACAAGTTTGATTCTAATATTTCTAGAAAATGGAATTGAAAAAACCTAAGAAAGAGTCCCTCTCTTCGTTAAAACTGAGACCTCATGAACCCAAAACGCTTTGTCAGAACTTTTCTTTAGTTTCTATCGTCAAAATGATGTTTTTATATTGAAAAGTAGGGTTTGGGGACAACTAACCTAAGTCATGGGCTTAAATATGTTGCTCATGACCATGAATGCCCTAGTTGAGGTTCACGACTATGAGCCTCCTTTGCATGGGAGTGACACTCCTCATGCCCATGACTCATTTGTCATGCCCATAAGAGATGTCTCACGGCCATGACAATTTCATGCATGGCAATAAGTCTCCAATTACCCTTCATACTTGATGTTTTCTTGATGTTTGCAACATATACTCTTCATCTTATGCATTTTCTTGTCTCCTCTTATTCTCACCTTTCTCTTTCTTGGTCCATGAAGACAAGGAAGTATGAATCTCAAGAAGACGACTCAAATATTATGTTTTCAACTCACTTTAGATCTTTTGCTTTCGGATTGTACCTAAAACCAAATACGAACTAAAGTGAATATCTTAAACATTTCATAGCATTAATCATTAAGTTTTATGGAATAAATGTACAATCAATTAGGTACATATCAATTTTCCTCACATTTAGCTTTTGACCGTCCTCCGACAAAACCTCAAAATCAAAGTCACAACCTAAAAAATTTACTCATTTTCCATATTTCCCAAGATTAGATAATTATAAGAAAAGAGGAATAACTTTCAATAACCATAGCAAGAACTCAACATTCAATGCTTCTACTCATGGTCAATTAGCAATCATCACCTTTAGAAAATGAGCAATCTAAAGATAGACTTGGAAAATTTATGTTTAAATAAGATAGATCTATAGGTACACTCAAATACCATTCATGATCATGACATTCCAAAACTTTGCATATCATTTCATTTCTCCACCACTAAGAGTCACATGCATAATCATGAATCAAAAGGACATTCAAGGTTGTAATGTGGGCAAGGGTAAGGTGAGATGTATTTGGGTAATGCTGCATAAAAGCTATCAAAGCTAGAGATGCAAAAGTAGCACTTAATGCAACATCAAGCGCAAAAGCTAACATTCATTCAAAACTAGGTACCATCAGCTATGATGAATGCAACAACTATGTTTCACAACTCAAATTCAAACTCTCACACCATACCATAAGAAGCATAACCAATTAGAAGGGATCACTCATAAAAATTGATTATAACAATACATTGAAACTATACGGAGTAATCCTTCAAAGCAACATCTACCTCATATGCATTAAAACTCAAGTCACCCATTCAATACAAATTTAGGAGGAAAAACTAGTCACAAATAACTTTGCCAAACATATGCATTTCCTCCTTGACATTTTTATTTAAACATTTTTCTTTTCTTTCTTCTTTTCCCTTCTTTTTCTCTTTTCTCTTGTGTCTTTTTTCTTTTTCTTTTCATTTAAAAATTGATAGAAGCTACATCTACCTTAGAATCTTTTGACAAGACATAAAATGACTTTTCAACAATTGTAGCCAACCCATATATATAAATACCCCCACACTTATACTCTTATGCATCCACAGTTATCAGCAATTGACAAATGCTCTACTAACTTTAAGAATTGGGTAGTACATGTGGTTAGGTTTAAGGCATATAATGTGGTTAACACAAAAAGAAAGGATAATAAAGCTTAAGGGAGCTTAACAAAGGAAAATTCATATCAATGGGTAGGCTATTTGGCTAATTTAGTTTGTAAAACAAAGAATGCCTATAAGTGATCTTGAATAGAAAATCAAAGCAAAGTCAGGATGTACATGTCATGACCTAATGCATTGTAACATTACTCAAAATAACTACACGTGCAACTATAGCAATGATGAGTCTAAGTCGATCCCACAGAGAGCATATGTAAAGCTTTTGAAATGAAATCAATCGAAGTGTAGGTTATGGGGGAGTTTTTTTGGTTTTCAAATAAAAAAATAAACTAAACTAAAATAATAAAAACAAAGTATAAAAAACATTAAAAATGATAAAAAAAAAAAGTGATTAATGCATTAAGGACCCAGTCATCAGTTCAATCTCAACCCACACACAATTAAACATATTTCATCGAGTTGTTGTTCTCATCAATTTTACAGATACCATTCTGTATCGACCGAAAAACAAAACAGAACCACCCCCTTTGGTACCAGGTATGAATACCGATTAGTGTTGGAGGTTTCGCTAGGTACAAGTTAGTATTTGATATACTAGTAAAATACAGAGTGATACTGTGAAATTTGAAAAGTGTAGGGACTAAATTGCAAAATTGTTTTCAATAAATTCACCCTCCTGGGAGTTGTGACCTGACTCTATCTCTCTCTCTCTCTCTCACCGTCTCACGCATGCCACTCTCTCTCTTACACTCTCTTTGTCTCACTGTTGTCGCCGCTCGTCACTATTGTCATCCACAATGACGCCACCATACCTCACTCTGCCTATTGGACTGTTTGCCTCCCTCTCCACCACAACTCTCCTCCACTCAAGTCTCCACAGCGCCTCACCGAGCCTTACTATGCCTCTCCTCCTACTGCTGCCTCGGTCCGCCTATCCTCTGCATGCTACTGGCTTTGTCCACCTCGACCATCACTGCTTGCTCCTGCCTCCTGCTAGTCTTCCATAAAAACCAGATTTTTATGGATTTGAATTGTTCTGAATTGTTGGATTTGGGTTAGAATGAAATGGACGAAGTGTGTTGTTTATCTGTTAATTGATTATGTCTTATTTATGAGTTCATCTATTTGGTTTGGAATTGGAAGTTTATAATAAGTTACGGCCTCAAGTCAGTATATGGAATTTATTTGGATTGGATTATTACAATTTTAAATTACAAAATAAATTATAAATAAATTACATAACAAATTAAATCAAATTAAGCCTATCCACATATTTTCAATTTTTAATTTGATTTGAATTATTTGGGAATAATTTAGTGTACGTAACTACGTATTAAGAATTTTTTATGGAATTTCTTTTGTTCAAATTTAATTCAATTTTAAATTTGAATTTTAACTTTAATTTAGAATATTTTGAATCTTCTTTTAATTCATAATTTAAGAAATTATGTTTTTACAATAATTGAAGACGACATATAATAAAATTTATTTTGAATAATATGAATTAATAATTTAATTTAATTTACTAATTTCAGAAATAACGAATTTGGACATCTTATATTTAATCTTGGCAGATATATTTCCAATCTAGTATTTTAATATGACACTATAGATATGTTTCCAATTTAGTATTTTAATATGGCACACAAGATCTCTAGGTTCACTAACAATTATTTTTTATATAATAAGTCATATAACAAACTAAATCATAAGGCTAATGTGCAATCAACATTCTTGTTTATAAGTAGGTGATGATAAGTAGGAGATGCAGCTATATTAATGAATAAATTAATACAAAATAAGTTATATTACATATGATGGACATGTGTATTGTGTAATTGTGTTTGTTGAATACTTGAATTGTTGGTTTTTGACTTTTGAAGAATTGTGTTAGATAAATTGGGTTGCGTTGGATGAAATTGAATTGTGTATGGTGTAATCATAAAAAATGTATTATATTACATATGATGGACATGCTTATTGTGTAATTGTGTATGTTGAATACTTGAATTATTGGATTTTGACCTATTGAAGAATTTTATTGGATAAAATTGGATTTTGACCTATTGAAAAATTTTATTGGATAAAATTGGATTGTGTTAGATGAAATTAAACTGTGTATGATGTAATCTTACAAAATGAGTTTTATTACATACAATAGACATGTATATTGTGTAATTATGTAGGTTGAATACTTGAATTATTGGTTTTTAACTTATTGAAAAATTGTGTTGGATAAAATTGGATTGTGTTGGATGAAATTGAATTGTGTATGATGTAATCATACAAAATGAGTTATATTACATATGATGGTCATGCATATTGTGTATGTTGAATACTTGAATTGTTAGTTTTTAAATTATTGGTGAATTGTGTTGGTTGAAATTGAATTATTTATGATTTTGCTATATGTCTTCATTTACGGTTATAGATAAATGGAAGGAAGTTCAAGCACTCCTGATCAAACTGCTTCAAGAAGATATATTGATCGAGCTTGGGCTCATGCTACATTGGTCCTAGGTATGAAGAACCATACAATTTGCTTGTTTTGTAACAAGCATTTGAAAGGTGGAGGAATCACCCGATTAAAGAAGAATTTAGCTAGGGTTAAATGTAACACACCACTACCATAGAGCATATTCCCGAACATCCAGAGGACATATGAGAACATACCCTATAAGAATGGCATGTTAGACCAATCATATTCACTTATTATGGAATTATAGAAACACAAGTATTTCAAAGGAATAAATTTCCTCATTTCATTCACAAAAATAAACTTACTTTGTCATTACATTCCATAATCCATATATTAACATTACAAAAACATCTGAGAGTTTATTGTTCTATACAAAATATCTAACATTAAATGGAATGCTAATAGAAACATTGTAACTAAACTCCTCAGACATCAACTGACCAAACCTTTGAGCCATTCTTGTTTCCAAATTGACAATACTAGACTACTACTAGATTGCCTTAGAAGCTAGGTCTCCTCAATACCTGAAAATCAAAGTTGCAACTTTTATTAGTTTTCCGAACTCAATGAGTGAACCATCATCGTTATGCTCACTCAAAATAGAACATAAACATCATAACTATATAACACTGTTCAATCAGTATCTAACATCATTCAAAATCAAATCCCATATATCATATCATTTAGAATTTAGTACCCGATCACAGTATACATCATATTTCAACAGGCCCATTATGAATACAAACATTTCATATAATCATTCTAGAATATTTCAATCATTCATATCATCAACTAGTACACAAACATTGCATGCTATTACATCAACTCAATTTAGTCATTCTTTGCAATCATTCATATGATACATGTAAAGATATATATGTAAATGCACATGAGACCCCACTTTTATTTTTAATTTTTTGTGACTGAGTGCCTATTTAACTATCCCGTATCCCTTGTGGATACCGGGATCATTTCAGATACTGAACCGTCCCTATTGTAGATACCAGGCTTATTAATCATTAAGCCTGTGGCCCTTTGTGCACATTGGTCACTCCAGTCACAACTCCTTTATCTGATTATACGTATCAATGTCATAGAATGCATCATTTCACATATTATGATATCAGTAATTTTCATTCAGTGTGCACAGTAATTTAACATATTCATCGAATCTAAGTCCGACATTCCACATATGGTTGAGAACACATTTTATATTGCACATTAATTTTGAAAACACTTCCAATACAATCCCAAATATCAAACTTCTCAGGCCAACAATGTCCAAAATATCACAATCTTATTAGTAATAGTTCAATATATGAAATTTAATCAAAAACGATTCAAACATAGTGAGAAACATGTAGGTTAACTTATAGTATGCTCTAGATAGCTATTACTTTGATGATCAGGCAATGTTTAGATATTGCTGGTTTAATTGTGCTTCTATATCATGCAATACACACATAATTACACATTACTAACTTGTTTAACCAAATGAGTACTCAATCATAAACATGTATTGTGCTATGTTCAATGCATGCTCAATTGACTATCCCGGGTATATATCCTTATTCATACGTCTTGATCATTCATTCATCATAGCTTGTATATATGATCATTCATTCATCAATTAGTTTGCATTTAGGTTTATGCCTTAAGTAAGTTTGGTTACCCTCAATTCATCAATCATACATTCATCAATTCTTTCTTAGAATTATATATTCGCACAATTTCCCAATTCTCATTCAATCATATCTATTTCATTACTTATATCCCTTGGATTACATTTGCATTCATAAGAACATATTTATACTATTAACAACTCATGCTTCCCAAATTCATATACATTGATATCAAACAATCCATTCCTTAATTTATAAGCTCAATTAACAACGTAAACTTATCAAACACTTAATCACTTAATCAAGCAAATTTTTAGGTTCATTTCAGGCCCCAATCATGTCCTAATGCTGTAAAGTAAAGCAACTTACCCTTATATGGTTTAAACATCACTCAAAACACATTTTTTTCACTTCAAAGCATTTCCCACGATCATGGGAAGGAGCTAATGTAGCTCCCGCAATTATGGAATGAGTGAACCGAAGGTTCACCATCCTTTTCCTTCAATTTTTCCATCTTTTAACATCTTCATACCAAATTTAACACATCTTCATAATATTCCATTACTTATACCTCAATTATACCATAATTATATGTCATTTCCTCATCAATTCTGTATCCAATTCCAATTCGAATCATTCATTTGGTAGCTCACAATTTATGGTCTTTTATGCATCAAAATGAAAATAGAAACTATCATTCGTTGAACATACATGTAGTCCTAGTTCTTTCCTATTTCAAGATCACTATATTAGCACTTTTCTTTATCATGAATTCACCTTCATCATACCTCAAAATCAAATCTAATTCATGCATAAAACAACCTATAACTTTTGATTTTTTAATACATCAAGAAACAAGCATAAAAGTGTCCAAGTTCATCCCAATTCAATCATCATAAACTTTCTATTACCACATGCCATAAAGATCAATCTTTTACTTACTTGTTTAGCTCAAATTATAGCTCAAAAATCAAGCTAATTCAACTCTTCATGCATGTAAAAAACATGGTTTATTGGTGTAGCAATTGGACAAAAATATGGATAAAAAACATGGATGTAAAGGTGAGAGGATTTAGGTGGTGTGAGAAGAAGAAAGAAGAAGAAATGAACAAAACTGATTTTACTCCTGCAGAAGCTTAACTCCTTAGGTGCTAGGTGTCACCTTATTATCATGACATATGTCCCTAAGCATGTAAGTCATTTGTCCCTTCCTTAGGCTGCCAATTGTCACCAACATGTTAGGCCATTTGTCACTCCATGATAAATTCCATTTGTCAATTAATTACCTATGCCAAATGTCACTCAGTTATTTATGCCAAATGTCACTCAATTATAGGCTTAGTCATCCTAATTTTCCATGTGTCCACTTGTCTTACCACTTGGGATTTTTCCTAGACTAAATGTACATTTAAATGCATCAACTTTCCAATGATAATAATTAATTATAATACAACTTCAGTAATATCCATCTCATCAATGTACCAATTGCTCTTCAATTTCAAAAGAAAAAGATGATAGCTCCTCAATAGATGTAATTATTGAAGAGTGATGTAATTTCAATTATGCAAGTCACTTATCTGTAGGCCACCTATGTAGACAGTCCCAAAAGTAAATGCAAATTCTCTCGATAAAGTTTATGCTTTTATTGAGGTATAGCTCTTTAGAGATATTTAAGGAGACCATTAAAGTGTTAATTAATGGGTCGTGAGCTTCTTAGAATAAAATGAAATCATCTATAAAAAGTAATCCAACCTTCACACATTTACTATGAAATAAGAAGTTTAGATTAGAGGATACTTTAAACTTGATGAGCTTTGTGAGAGCTTCCATCCAAAGGATGAAGAGGATGGGATATAGGGAATCTCTTTGTCTCTTTCATCATAGAATGTTTTAGAGGGCTCATCATTTATAGGAACATTGAAAGAAGTTGTGGATACACATAGTTTGATCTAGGTCTTGAAGATTTCTCCAAGAAACCAAAAGCCTCTAGTAGTTTAATGATAAATTCCTAACTTATTATCTCAAATGTTTTTAGAAAATCAACTTTAATAACACAATTTTTGGGTCCCTTCCTCCTTGAATAGCCTTTGAAAAGCTTTTGGGTGACTAGGATGTTATCTTTAATCATTATCCTATCAAAAAAGGCTAATTGGGAATAACTAATTAGTGCTTTAGGAACTTGTTTCAACTTGGAAGCAATATCTTTATAGATAATTTTATAAAGAAAATTTCAATAGGAATTATGTGTAAAACCATTGAAGGATCTTAGATCGGGGATTTTAGGGACTAGATAAAAAAGCTTTTGTTAATTTCCTTAAGGATTTTAACCTTAACAAAGAACTCCTAAACTGCGTCAATCACGAAAGATCTGATAAGAAGCCGAGGCCTTTAATAGAAATATCCATTCAAATCATCTAGCCCTCTTTAACTAGAAATTTCATTATAGGTGAAGCTTTTTTTTAAAAAAAAGAAGAGGATGTTTTACTTATACTGTCAATGATACCTTTGAAGAAGGAAACTGTAACCACTTTGGTTTCATTATGGTTAGTCACAAGAACTCCATCTTGGTTGATAATTAAGTCCATGATATTCTTATTCTTCATTACTATGACTGAATTATAAATTTTCCCCATATTTGATCTATTTAACTCTGTGTCTTTATTAGATTAGTGAATTATAGGTTGCTACTACTTTAACATATTCATAAAAAGCTTACTTTTCTTTATGGATAAAAGCTTAGCACCCTAAGAGGTTATTTATTTCTTCTTTAATCTTACTAAGCTTCTCCCTTGAGTATTTAATGTGTTCCACTATGTTGTTACTATAACTTTATATCTTCATCGCCTTTAGTTCTTCTTTGACCCTACCAAGCTTCCTCATGCAAATATAGGCTTTACATCCATTCAGGTTAAGGGTGAGGCTATCAGTAATTACCCCTTAGAATCCTCAGTTTCTACTAGAAATTTGTTAAATTCAAAAGATGATGTCTACATATAAATTTAAACATAATTTGCACCTTGATTGCGAAGTGATTCGAGAATGATGGTTGAAGCACTAATGCTTTGCTCTATAGGAACTTATTAAACCATCATCCATTAAACATGGCTTTGTCTAGTCTCTTACAAATATTCCATTTAGAATTTTTCTTATTGTTCAAAGTGAGCAAAATGCCTTCAAATTTTAAGTATGCTACACTAATCCTTCCCATATATTCCTAGAAATCAAATGCAAAATTTTGCAGAGAGATTTTTCCATCATCTTTAAAGGGGAAAAATACTATTAAGACATTCACTTTAGTTCATATTTGGTTTTAGGTACAATTCGAAAGTGAAAGAGCTAAAGTGGGTCAAAAGCACTATACTTGAGCCTTTTTCTAGAGATTCACAATCATTTGTCTTCATGGAGCAATAATGAGAGGATTAGAGAAAGAGAAGACAAGAAAATGCATAAAGATGACAAGTTTACATTTCAGAAAATCAAACGAAGGCATAACAACACTGTTGGACCCCGAAATTTTATTGGAGATTTGATTTATTTAATGGAATTAAATGAGAAATTTTCGGTGATTATTCTTGTGCAAAGAGGAGAAAAAGTTTTGAAATTTGAAATGATATATAAGAATTAGGTCGTGAATGT
>JAOTBA010000008.1:28759484-28776021 GCA_025629845.1 Erythroxylum squamatum | reverse complement strand
TCTCTCTTTAAAACTAAGAAAAGATGAAACCTAGCTCAAAACTCCATTCTTTTCTCTACTTCACCGAAACCTCTCTTGCTCACTTTTTGTTTTTGTATTTCACTTCTTCTTTCTCTCCTATTTTCGTTTTTCTCTTCTTTGGGAAGAAGACAACACTTCTTCCTTCCCATTTTACCCTTAATGAATGAGAAAAGTCTACCTTGCCCTTCCTTTAATGCCTTATTGTTTTTACCTTTAAGTGAACTACCAAAAATTCCCCTTTATGCATTATTAACACTTTTAACTCAACTAACCCATGAAATAAATTCTACTAACATAGACATAAAAATAATAATAACTCCCAAAAATTCACCTATCCAAACCTCATAATTATTTAAATCATGCTTAACTAAAGAAAAAAATTCGAGCCAACAATTCACTTATTTAAATGTTTACAATTTTCAATATGAAAAATCTTCAAAAGTTCAAATTCTAATCAACTTATTCAAAGTTATATGTCATATAACAACACAAACAACATATTAAAAGAAGCTTAATGACACTATTAGAGTCTAAGATTTAGAAGATGACTAAAAATTAATAATTAGTGATGTTTTAACTGTATATATCATTCACTACACGGGTTGCTCTTCCTTGTTACCTGTAATTGAAAAAGAGAAAAAAAAAAGCAAAGTCACTTCTCAAGTACAATAAGGAGGCCTATGCCTCTTATAACCTACAATTGATAAACATGAATTTTAATAATATTTCATATATAAACTAAGAATTAGTTCAAAATAAATATATTATTATCATCTCCTTTCAATTTCCGTACAACTCCATTTCTTATTCTATCCTTAAATTGTTTTACCACGTCACCTTTCAAATTCCACCTCCTAACATTCCTCTTCTTCCTCCATACTTTAATTTCGAGATCCAAAACTAATAGTCTATGTTAAGTTGCTAAGCATGCTTTCATAATCACCTTACAATCCTTGCACCTAGTTTGATCGCTCCACCTTACAAGGAAATAATCAATTTGAGTCTTTGTGGTTGTACTCTTATAAGTTACCAGTTGCTCCTTGTTCTTCTTGAATAAAGAATTTGCTATCATTAACTCAAATGATATTGCTATATCTAATAAAGCAATCCCACTATCATTCATATCTTTGTACCCAAAACCCCCATAAGTCCATGGATATCCGTCCAATGATGCCACTATATAACCATTAAAATATCCTCCTAAAATAACTTTCTTATGATAAGGATCTGTTGAATCACCTCATTTAACTCCTCTTAGAATTGACATTTTTGTTTTTCTTCCAAAACTACTTGAGGTGCATATGAACACACTATATTGAGAACAACACTACTCACCACAATCTTAACAGTTATAATATAAAACATAAATTATGCAACTAAAATCTCTTAGTATGATCTATGGCTCCTATATGTTGCCTTTTAAGCTCAACATTTTATTCCATATCATATTTTTGAAATGAAAATTTATATGCATATATGAAGGTAAAATATGAATTGCCTTTACCTTCAATACTTACGCTCATGCGGGTTAGTTGAAACCTGAAATACCTTAATGAATTCAAGATTGTAAGCAATCACAATACACCTTAGATGATGATCAACATGATTGGTTATCATAGAAATTTTCTTTTTAAAGTACCATAGTTTGGAGCAATTTTCAAAACCCAATTTAGTTTCCAAAAGGCCAAACAACATTAGCTTTATTAGACTCATATAATCAAACACCATTTTTTGCCTCTTAGGATCATCCATACCACTCACATTCTATACACATATAGACTTTATTGAAGGGATTGTTTTGAGAGCCTGTTCATAGTCTTTTGACTAGGTTTTCTTCTTTTCACCACTTAAAAAATATCATTAACCTCAGATGAAGCTTGCACATTGTAACCATAATCAACTACGCCATAGTTTCCCTCTTTCTTCTTATTTTGGAAAGTGTTTGGTAGGAGATTAGAACTAGAGGGAATATCATCTTCTTTGCCCAAAGAACTCTCCATTGAAGGAGAGGAAGCTGGAAGCGATTTGATGTCAACAACTGGGATACTAATAGATGATGGAGGTGCATCATTCACATTAGTAAAATTGCGCCTATTTTGATTCACCAATTTATGTGGGATAAAAGTAGCCAAGTTACCATGATTCATTAGCTCATCATAGAATCTAGTTTTAAGAGTGTTACCCCATTGGAACTTAAGCTTGCCCTTGTTGGACTAACAATAGACACCATTGATAAAAAACCATGACATTTTCGTTGATTCAAAGTATCATCATTTTTCATCATAAGTATATCAATTTCATCCAGAAGCACCTTGTCTAAATCCACACTTATGCATAACCTAGTATAACCTACCTTTGTCTTACTTGAAGCGGCTTCATTTATGCAAATTAGATGGCCTAAAAAGCTTGCTAATAAGCTTAATCCTTTAGTAGACCAATAATCTAAAGGTATTTGGTGAAAAATCACGAGAAAGAGATTTGCTTTTGCTTTATATCTTTCAATTTAATCCTTGTTTCCACATTTGCTAGAATATAGGCAAATTTTTAAAGTTCCAAAGGCCATTTTCTATAATATATAAAGTATTCTCCTTGTAAGAAAACTTGAACAGGATTAAGTGGTCTTCATTTAACATAACTTCAACCAACCCCTACGTTCGAAAGCTTTATAGCCTATACCTTAAGGCTTCTTTCCTATAAAGAAACGACTATGGTTTAGGTCCAATCTTTAGCCACCTCCTTCAAGACCCTTAGTGGAGGTGATGTAAAAGATAAGCCATCATTCGCAGCCGATGGAATATGTTTAAGAGCAAGTGAAGAAGTATGTCTAAGCAAAAACTTCACCTTAAAGGTTTGCGGCAATTTTTAGGTTCAGAAGAAATACCAGTGGGACAAGGCTAAAGAACAACCAAAGGAGTCAAGGAGGGGAGGTTCAATGGTTGAGGTTGCTACAGTAAACCAGGTAGCTCAAAGAGAAGGAAAAAGGTGAGGGCAAAGGGGAAAATAATGAGGAATAATAAGGACATGAGCCTGGCTAACTTTAAACCTATCAACTACCACACATAAATAAGGAAAAAGTGTAGGGCCTTTAAGGAAAAGTTCCAAAAGTTAGTTCTCCAAATGGTATGTTATGGATCGTAAATAAAGTGAAACGTGAAAAACCAAGTATACATTCTCCTTGATCATTTATGCCTATTTTTTTTACATTCTTATAACATTATATTGTTTCAAATATGATGAAATGATATCATATGAGTTGGTTAACTCAAATAACTATTTTAGTAAAGATGGAATTGTCTTTTTTTTGGTAAATCCGTAATTTAAATAAATCAACAAAGAGTTATGTACAAATCAAGAAATTGCCCAAGAAGCAACTCTCTTTCCAATCGCAAAAGGAAAATCCACATATAAGGACTTGAGGAACTCTAAACTAATGAACCGAACATACTACAACAAACTACCTGTACATATCTACCCACCAAGATGACCTTGTAGAAAGGCACACCTTAACCAAAACACGTACACTTATAGACTAATATAGTAAAGCATAAAAGTAGAATAGATAAGCATTTTCTCTACTTGACCATAATTTCGATACCCCACTTCATAGGTTGAAGCTTCTGAACTATGCTCTACAATTTGTTGAAGAGGGTGGGGTCTTCTTTGCTGAAACTACCGAGGATAAGGTAGAGCCCTTTCTCCCTACTTCTTGCATCCATCTTGTCACTAACAGCATGATCCCAAGTTTGGGGTCTCCATCGTAAGCTAGCATAGTTCTCACCCATCCCTCCTTTGTGAAACCCGAAGGATACTTCTAATTCTTTAAGAAACTAGCAAAGGAGGGATGGTCTCTTACTGTGAAGAGCTAGGATAACCTGCAAAACAAATATTAGAGAAAATAATCCTTACACAAAATTACCTTCCTTTAGTATTAAAATGGAATTGTCTTATTTGATTAGAAATGTAGTTTCTAAGTTTATAAAATTATACTGCATAATTTATAAATTATTAATTTAAGTATTGATTTTAAAGGTCTTATAACAATTAAATGATAATGTATGCTACAAATTACAACAATAAATGCATCTAAATAAAAATTTTGAAACCACTTATATAATTGTTTAAGTTTCTTTTTAATTATATATTTATATCATTTTCTAATTAATCTAAATATTAAAAGATTACATGTTGACACTTTCATATTATAAAAACAAAGATAAGTTATTAGTACTGTTTTTGCAAACAACGTGTGGACAACCCTTTATATTATTAGAACTATGTGGTTTTATTACGATATTGATTTTGTGTTTTTTCAATTTAAAATTTAGGGGAAAAAATTTTAGGTTAAGTTTTGGTTTGTGCGTTTTGATTTTGAACTTTCATAATTTATGAAAAATATATAAGTTAAATTTTATTTGTGTATTATTGTTATAAAATGATCTACTATCAATTAGGTATATATTATTCAATTTTTAATATTAATTATCAATAAAATTATGAGTAATACAATTTAATTACTCAATTTACTTTAATTTTTAAAAATTAAATGAACAATTTAGAAAATAAAATATTTTTAACTTTTATAATTATTTAATAAATATATCTAAATTTTAGGTATCTCAAAAATGCATGTGTTAAATATTTAATATGAAATATGTTTTTAAATATAAATATTTAATTCTAAGAGATGGCATAGGTTTTGAAAACTAGAATATATATTAAAATAAATTTTTAAATTTTTATTTATTTAATTAGTTATTTCAGTAAAATATAATAAATATTATTAAATAATTTATAAGATATTAAAATAAATTATTTAATGAATTTATAAATTTAGTTTACTTCTGAGTTTTATTCAATATTTAAATTTATAAAAAATAATTATCTCTAAATTTTATTCGATATTTTATTATTAAAAAAATAAAAATTCAAATTAAAAAAAACTTAGTAACCACATAAAATGTAAAAATATAACTACACGATTTCTTAGATAATCTATATTTGACATTTCAATGCATTATATTTTGAATTGATTACATGTTGCGTGTGTGTGTGTAATCATTGGTTACATTAAATCTATTTCACGAGGTAGGTTTTGGTTTCCACCAGCTCATATGATTAATGTCACCGTAAAATTTAGAAGTTTCTGCCTAGGTTAAAGTTTAGTGCGGACACTGATTTCGGTGCGTGATTTCGGTGAGATATTGGTGACCATGTTTCAGAATTTACCTCGACTTTTGGCGCGCTTTTACGTCAGAAAGTGACACCGCTAGTCCACTATTTGTATCGAGTGGAGCCAAAGACAATTGAAAGTCATAATTGCTGAGGCAGCTTAATGATTAGGTGTGATACTCGAGCCCCTCGCGTACTAATGAATATGTTTGAACTAATCAAACATAATTACCTTTTCCCATTATTATACCTTGCCAGCTAAAGAAGCCACCTCTTCACTTTTTCCATTTTTTTTCTTTTCTTTTTATATAAAAATTTGTTTGGAAATTATGCAGAACAGATACTCAATTTCGTAATTTTTTTTTATAATTCAGTGATTTAATTAAAAAAAATAGGAGATATATACAAAACACGGAGTCATCCCGAACTAGGACTACCACTGCCAGAGTGGCCCGTCCTACTAATAAACAAAAGTGACTCTGCCAGAAACTTTCGTAAATTAGTTATTACCATATTTTATTAATTTATATATATATATAAGAGTTAAATAAATACATACATAAAATTAAATGATATAGGATAATAACAGAAGATTTTATTTGCTGTGCTTTGTGCAATAACTTTAATCTCAAATCAGAATTTCTGAATTACAAGTCCTCTCAGCCCTTTTTCTTTATTTAGAGTTTCGATTGACATATTACATAAAAAAAGGTACCAATTGCCATCCGAATAACTTGAAATTTAGTATGCATTACTAGATAATAAATTAAAAAAAGATAATTTTCTCCTATTGACTTCTTTTTCAAAATCAGTATAATAACAAATTCCGTTTTGAGTCAATTACAAGTTTTACGGGCAATCTTACATACTATAGACTTGTTTTAATACTTTAATTGAGAGAAGAATTTTAATAAACAAAAGAATTAAAATTCTTTTTATAATAACTTTGAATAAAATAAAAATATTTCTAAATTTTGAAATACTTTAATAATATTTTTGTAATAGCCGATTTTTCGTATTGACACCTAGCACCTAAGGTGTTAATGTTGGGGCCCCGGGTCTCGGTACTTATTACAAGGCTACAATGCGAAACGATTATGTTAGGATCGTGCGAGAGGAAGGCTGAAAACTTCAAATTGTTATGAGAATAATAACGTCAACAGTGGCAGACTTCGCCGCGGTGAAACTAGGGAATATTACCAAGGACTTTTCGGGAAAAGTTCGCCGCGGCGAAGTTACAAGTTCAAGCAAAAGCACCCTTGGGGAAAAATGCGCCGCGGCAAAAGTCTGGCTTCGTCGCGACGAAGTTTCAAGATCAAGCAAAAGCACCTCTTGGGAAAGGTTCGCTGCGGCCAAATTATAGCTTCGCCGCGGCGAAACCTTCAAATCAGCAACCCAGACCCAAACATCCAATAACATACAATTCTATTTCCAACATCAAATTAACAACTCAACGAAGAAGATATATATGAACATGTACAAAGGAAACTTCTTAAGCTCTTAATCTCATTACTAAAACAAAACGGAGTTTAAGCATAGCTTTAATTACATATCAACAGCCACATCAATAGCTTAATACAAAATACAAAGGAATGCTCATGTTTGATATGCTTATAAAGTTATTTAACAATATAGTCGGACTAACTTAGTTACAAAAGATAGCTATCTTGGAGTTTGCCAAAGCCTTGCGAAGATCAACAACCTTCTTGTTTTGCACCTAAGGAGTGAAAAATTATGGGTTGAGCTGCGAAGCTTAGTGGCTAATATATTTATAGCCATTGGTAACGAGCACACAATCAAGCATATATATATATACATCTATATCTCATTTTAATCTAGCAATTAAATCATCAATAATTCTAGATTCAAGACTCATAGTTAATGATGTTATTACATAAAACATATCATGTATATTTAACCATCAAAACATAACACTCAATTATGTAACATACTTGACAAATCAAAGGTGAGATGCAAAATCATAATGGCTTGAGAGTCCCATGGATCGAAATGCAGAAACCGAAGTTTACACCATAAACTAAATGAGTCCGTTTCTTAGGAGCCCATGTGCCACAAGCGGGCAACCAGGAGAAGACTTTAAGTCAACGTGCACGTGACGAAGAAAATGGTATCTCTTTGCCCAAACACAAGCAAACTTTTATGCTCAATTCATTTCATCACATGTTCATACTTTCATGCTTCTTATGCTATTTCCTCTTTTGATTATACAAAATGTTGTAACATCTTTCAAGGCATAACATGAAAATACATCTTAGAGCATTTTCCAACAATCGCAACAATTTAAGTCGAGCAATTTAGCACACATACACAAGAAAAAATTAGCCCATCTTCCACAATAACTATAAACATATTACCCACCTAAATTTCTTGTAAATTCAATTTCAAGTTTGCCTTTCCTCTTGCTCTTGCAAGGGATTTTCTTGGTTTCCTTCAAACAAACCAATTTTCATTCAAACCAATATTCCAATAGAAAATCCATAAAGCTTCAATAATCAAAAAAATAAAAATAAAAATTGAGCTTAGACTTAATCTACCCATAGTTTATCTAGGCTAGAAAAACTAAAACCTAGTTTAGAAATCCATGAAAATCAAAATGGGTTTCTTAGTTTTCTTCTTTCTCCCTTTATTTCCAATACAAAACTCATTTCTCTAGTTCCTTTTCTACCAAAGCAAGAAGAAAAGATGATGGAGATTACCTAAAACAAGTTGATTTCTCTTCCTTCTTCTTCCTTCTCCTTCTCCAAGTTTTTCTTCTTTCTTCTTTCCTAGCTTCCACGTTTTCTTTCTCTTCTTTCTTTCTTCTTTCCATGTTTTTTTCCCCTTTCTCATATAATCAAGACCACTTTTTATCTTGTCTTTCCAAATTTACCCTTCCACATTTAATGTAATGTCTACTTACTTCTTTAGTCTATTATGTCTATTACACTCTAGCTTAATTCTAACATTTCTATTTAATATTCCTAATTTCTATTCATGCTTGCTAAATTAGTGGACTAAATTCTAAAATAAATAAATAAATAAAATTTTAAAAAAAATTTGGGGTCCAACAGCTAAGCTTCTGCAGGAGTAAAATCAGTTTTGTTCATTTCTTCTTCTTTCTTCTTCTCACAACACCGAAATCCTCTCACCTTTACATCCCTATTTTTTGTCTATATTTTTGTCCAATTTTTACACCAATAATACATGCTTTTTACCCTTCACAAGATAGTTAAAGAATTAGACTATTGTTGTCCTTTATTCTAGTCGAAAACCAACCTGTTGTTACCTTGAATTTGTGATGATTTTGCATGCACGGAGAGCTGAATTAGCTTGATCTTTGAGATGGAATTTGAGCTAGACAAATAAGTAAAGATTGATCTTTATGGTATGTGGTAATAGAAAGTTTATGATAATTGAATTGGGATGGATTGTATATGATGTTGATGATGAAATGTGTTGGAATATGATGTATATGAACTTGGACACTTTTATGCTTGTTTCTTGGTGTATAAAAAATCGAAAGTTATAGGTTGTTTTATGGATGAATTAGATTGGATTTTGAGGTATAATGAAGGTGAATTTATGTTAAAGAAAGGTGCTAATATAGTTATCTTGAAATGGGAAAGAACTAGGACTACATGTATGATCAAATGAATGATAGTTAGTCTTTTGATTTTGATGCATAAAAGTCCATAAATTGTGAGCTACCAAATGAATGATTTGAATTGGAATTGGATATGGAATTGATGAGGAAATGACATATAATTAAGGTATAACTGAGGTATAAGTAATGAACTATGAAGAAGATGTGTTGAATTTGGTATGAAGATGTTAAAAGCTAGAAAAAAATTGAAGGAAAAGGATGGTGAACCTTCGGTTCACTTATCCCAGGATTGTGGGAGCTACATTAGCTCCTTCCCAAGATAGAGGGCAATGCTCTGAAGTGAAGAAAAAAAATGTGTTTTGTGTGATAGTAAACCATATAAGGGTAAGTTGTTTTACTTTGGAGCATTAGGAGATGATTGGGGCTTGAAATGAACCTAGAAAGTTACTTGATTAAGTGATTAAGTGTTTGATAAGTTTAAGTTGTTAATTGAGGTTATAAGTTAAGGAATGGATTGTTTGATATCAACGTATATGAATTTGGGAAGTACGAGTTGTTAATAGTATAAATATGTTCTTATGAATGCAAATGTAATCCAAAGGATATAGGTAATGAAATAGATATGAATGAATGAGAATTGCAAAATTGTGTGAATATATAATGCTAGGAAAAGATTAATGAATTGAGGGTAACCCAACTTACTTAAAGCATAAACCTAATTGCAAACTAGATATATACAAGCTATGATGAATGAATGATCAAGACTTATGAATAATGATACATACCTTTGATAGTCAATTGAACATGCATTGAAAATAACACATATAAACATGTGTATGATTGAATAATCATATGATTGATCAACTTAGTAATGTGTGAACTATATGTATGTATTGCATGATTAAAGAAGCACAAGTATATCGCCAGCATCCAGACATTGCCAAGTTACCAGGACAATAGCTTATCTAGAGTATACTGTGAGTTAACCTAGATATATGATTGAATAGTTTTGATTAATGTCAATTACTGAATTGTTACTGATATGATTGTGATAATTCTAGACATTATTGGTCCGAGGAGTTTGATATTCGGGATTGTATTGGAAGTGCTTTCTAAATGTATGTGAATATGGAAAAGGTTTTCTCAACTGTATGTTGAATGCTGGACTCAAATCCAATGAATATGTTAAATGACTATGCATACTGAATGAAAGTTATTGAATGCATATTATGTGAAATGATACATTCCATCACATGAATATGCATGATCAGATAAAGGAGTTATGACTTGAGTGACTAACATAAAAAGAGCTTAAAACTCAAGAAATGTGCACAAAGAGCCACAGACTCAATGATTAATGAGCCCAGTCCACAATAGGTACGGGATAATATCTGAAATGAGCCCAGTATCGACAAGGGATATAGGACAGTTAAATAGGGCTCGATCACAACAAAAGAAAAATAAAAGTGGAGTCTCATGTGCATTTGCATATTTATATCATTACAAGTATCATGTGAATGATTGCAAAGAATGACTAAATTAAGTAGATATAATGATATGCAATGTTTGTGTACATATTGATGAAATGATTATACGAAATGTTTGTACTCATAATGGACTAGTTGAAATATGATGTATATTGTGATTAAGTGCTAAATTTTGAATGATGTGATATATAAGATTTCATTCTGAATGATGTAAGATACTAATTGAACTGTGTTATATACTTGTGATGTTTATATTCTATTTTGAGTGAGTACATCGATGATGGTTCACTCACTGAATTCGCAAAACTCATCAAAATTGTAACGTTGATTTTTAGGTTCAGAGGAGATCTAGCTAGTCTAGTTGAAGTAGCTTCTGCATTTAGACATGGGCCAGTGTCGGGATCAGTTGTACCTGCAAATGTCTTAGTTATGTCGGGCATATTATAACATCTCATTACCCAAGATAAGACTTGAATAATGAATATGAGAATTTACTGAGAAACTAAAAAATGCATATCTTGTTTAAGTTAAATATGACATGCACATTTTTGAACATTAATATGATTGTACATGCATTCATGATATTTTTCGAGTATAATTGCGTTATTAATGTGATTAAAGTTGATTGGAAAATTTTGAAAATATTTCGGGTATTTTGGAAATTTTTGGTGTAATTTTTGGACTTGAAAAAATGTCGAAATATGGACCAATTATAGTGAGACACGTGGACTGATCATTTAGTGACAAATGGCTTGACATGTTGGAGACATGTGGTAGCTTGCATGAAGGACAAATGGCTCACATGCATAGAGCCATGTGTCAAATTGATAGTAACACACGTAATCATGTGTTTTGGTAAGGCACGTTATTATAACTCTGTTCTTCTTCGAATGGTTTGGTCCTTCACCGACATCATTGCTCACCAAACTCTCTTCATATTGTAACACCGAAATTATAGTTGTGATTATGTGCAATTGAGACACTGTCACTGTCCAAAGACTTTGCTAAATCAAGTAAGTAACTCTGATGATGTGTTACGGTATCAAATATATATATATATATATACATGCATGTGAAGTTTACACAGTGTAGTCTCGGTGAATGCTTAGACTGAATGATTTAGATGAGGAACTGAATTTGTTAAGTGTATCTGGAATGAAATCTGAGTTTACTGAGTATTGTGAAGTTGTGAGCTGCTGAAAAGATAAAAACATAGTAGAGAGAGAAAGGATGAACACAGTAGTGAGAGAGTTGAAAATGGTGTAATTCATGCATGCATCGGTTTTTAGTGTTTGACTATAAGCTTGATTTTTGAGTTGTGTTTTGAATGAGTTTGGATGTTATAGAAATGAAATAAAATGGTAAATGTAAGTATTCAAGTGTGTGATGAAGGACTGAATAATGGAAAAAGTTGAAAGAGATGTTCGGTGAAGAAGAAAAGAGAAAAGCAGCATGACAGTGATTTCTCTAAAAATTCAGCAAAGTCGCTATCGTGCTTTTGCACGACGGTAACTTCACTGGATGAGTGAAAGTCTCTATCTTGCTTTTGCACGACGGCGACCTTCGAGGATTAGTGAAACTCGTTATCGTGCAAATGCACGATTGCGACTTTCAAATGAATTTTTCTGAAGAAATTTTTCTGAACATCCTCCAATCTTTTTGTTATAACTTCTTCATACGATATCAAAATGACTTGGTTCTTGAACCAATAGCTTCATAAGACATTGATCTACATCTTCATCAAAAATCATAGCTTTCTGAAGTGGATCGATTGATGAAATTAAGATGGAAATGTGACTGTGCTGAAGTATAATAACTGGGTTGATTTTTACTGAACATACTTCAGTAATTGGACTATACCTTGATCTGTGGACCTTATAATGAGATGATTATTAATTATGATTACACTAGAGACATAAGGCTACAAATTGTATGAAGAGATTAAATTCTAATTCGGCCTCTAAGAATTTCAGAATTTAATTGGAAGTTGAGATAAAAATTCTGCTGAAGCTTTAGAACAGTACAAGTAAATTAAGTATAACTTTTAGTATACTAAACCAAATTGGATGATCTTAATATCATTGGAAACTTAAGACATTGGAGTACAACTTTCTAGAAGGAAGTGTTGCCTAATTATTTCATTTACCTTATCAGATTAATTATAGAAAGCTGACCCGAAAGCATATTATTAGAAAAATCTGAAGTGGTCATTGGGTTATGAAATTGATTTCACATTGTTTTATTTTGGTCCAAATTATTAGTACAAATGATATTAATGAGGGCTTTGATATCTGAATGATTTGATGATAAGGATCACAATAAGACTCTCGGAATTGTCATTGAACATGCATTGTGCATATTTTTATATAAGTAGATGTGTATAAAGGAATACGTAGACAATTGTGCAAAAATGTGATATTTGTAAATGTGTTTTGTATGATATAGAGGAGCTCATTGGACGCCAGTCAGACATTGCTAGACCATCCAGGTAATAGCATATTGGAGTGTACTGTAAGTCAACCTAGATGAATTTCCTAGGATTAATTTGATTTGATTTGTTAAGCTTCCAATTATTTAACAGTTGTGATTTGTTTCTGAATTCCCAACTTGAAGTCCGAGGAGTAAATATTTGGGACTGTATTGAAAGTGCTCTGATTTGTTTGACAATTCTGTATGAAATGTGGATTCTGAACGAAAGTTGAATGCCGGACTTAGGTCCGAAGATTATGAAATTCTGATTATGTATTATGCTATGTGAATTCTTAACGAAAGTTGAATGCCGGACTTAGGTCTGATGATTATGAAATTCTGACTGTGCTTTATAAATGATTGTGATATATGGTAAATTTTGAATTGATGCATTTCATAAAATGCATGCTTAAATAAAGGCGTTGTGATCGGAGTAGCCAGTATCAAGCGCTTGCACGTAGAGCTTTTGCTCTATGATATATGATTCTGCACGTAAAGCTATGCTCCGTGATATATGTTTCTGACTAAGCCCAATGGGCTAGTATTTGTATATGTGATAGGCACTCGATCACAACAATAATAACGAATGTGGAGTCTCATATGCATCTGTATTTGTTTATATATGTTCTGATTCGCAATAATTAAATGATGTGCCATGATAGTGTGAGTTTATGGAATATACATGTTCTGCTTGAATAATTGCGAAATATGTGATTTGTGTTTATGAATCCGGTGAAATCATCAATGATGGTTCACTCATTGAGTTTGCAAAACTCATAAAAAATTGCAACGTGGCTTTTCAGGTTCAGAGGAGTTATCCAATTAGACCAATTGGAGTTCAGCCACTGCAAGTGAGCATGAGTTAGGGGTCGGGATCAGTTTGCACTTGCATATGTCTTCAGTGATTTTATCTTTGAATTATGTTCCATAAGAATTGTATCAATTGTATGTGATTGATTTGGTAACGAAATGACATTATGATTGTAAGTGTTTTGTATTTGAAATGGGCCCAAGTGGCTGTTGAATGGAAATGTTTTTAAATTAAACAAGCACGTTTTGATTAATGATTTCCGCATACGTGTACATTGTTTTAAAGAAATAGAAATTTGTAATGAGTTTTGACTGAATGACTGTTCTAACATGCCACCCTTGCAGGGTACGTACTTAGATATCACCATGATGTCGGGTACGTACCCTACGAGAGTGGGGTGCTACATTTTGGTATCAGAGCCCAGATTTAGTATCTTACATGGGCATACATATGTGTCAAGTTACATGCATTTCAACCATGTCATAGTAGGTATAAGCAACTGATCCCTAATCTGAGTTGCATTTATATGAGTCACATAGCATTTAAGTGTTTGAATTGATGGAAGTAGTGGGAAGAATGATGATCTGTTTGAATATGAGAAAATGAAAGTTTGTGGATATTTAGAAATGGGATATAGTATATGGTTAGATATGACAAATAATGATGTAATGTATTTGTATTGGTAGATGTATTATGGAATGCGATATCAATATTGTACTGTGGTAATATATCCCCGAATGTGATATAGATGTGAATACATTATCATGGATTGATTAAGGAAAGTAATGATATAAAGATGAATAATGAGATTTAAAGTGTGCAAGCCAAGTTGAAAGAAAATAAAATTTTATATGACTTTGAGGGGTCAAACTTGGACTTGAAATGATTGTCAATAAATGTGATAAGAGTTATGATTCACTATAAGAATATGTTAGTGGAATTGAGATCGAAATTTCAGGATAATTATATATCTATAAGCCCGAATTGATAGTGAACATACGTATGTATGACGATATAATGGTAATTGGAAGATGGGATAAAGATAGTGAGATTTGTAAAAGTTGTCATGGTTAAGTTAATTTGTTATTTTGTGAGCACATATTTAATAATGGGATCACCATGACAAGTGTGAGAATCAAGCACATAAGAATTATATGTGTAGAGAGGATATAGGAAGCAATCTATGATATATGAATATTTGTTAAACATAGTTCCCATAATTCAAAGTTTAAGATGAATTAGAGTAATGCATGAAAGTCCTTATAGTGATCGATCAGGGATAGATTTAGAGTGTTAAAGATGTTATTGTGTGTGATGAAATCGAGGAAAAAGAAGAAGGGCACGATCATGGCTAGTTCCCACGACCGACGTCAGGCGCAAAAAGAGAAGTGTTTTCCTAAATCAAATGAGATTAAGGTATCTCGAGCATAAGTTATTAAGTAGTGAATTGTCTTAAATACATCTCTGAATGAGATGTAAAGATTTAGATGGTATATACCAAGGTATAAGAGTAAATGGATTTGCTTAATGCTTCACTGAGCCTTATTATAAAGGATATTCTGATCATATAAGTTATGACATAAATTGATCTTATTGAGATATTATGAATAGTTGAAATTGATCTTTGAGGTACTAAGAATGTATGATTAGCAATGATGGGAATAGTTGATTGATAAGGATAGATGAACAATATAGTTGATAGTGGTAAGAAATCTTTCTTGAAGGAAAAATTACACCGAATAAGTTTAAATTGACCAGATGGTTTACTTTTAAAAAAGGAATAAATTAAAAGTGAATGTTGGAGTTCTATTCCTAACGAAGACTCAAGCGTAAGATGTAGAATATGCTACTGAGAGAGAGTATGCATTTTGTTTGATGTAAAGTATCCAACTATGTGATTGGATTCTTGAATTTGAGGCAACACTCTTTGCTACTGTGAGGAGAACTTAGGCCCACATTACATTATATGCAAATATGCTCAGGGTATACAAATTTGAATTGATGAATGTGATACCAACACAGGAAGTTAAGATTATGAATAAATTGAAATGAGTGGAGAAACTAGTAAGAATGGTTCGACATTGCAATAAGTCAATGTGAAATCAGAGGAAATCATATGAATGGAGAAAATTATTTGATAAAATAAGTCAATTGAGAAATTGAAAATAAGATGAGATAATATTACTTCATTGAGCAATTAATTACTCAAGGAATTACAAGAACTAATCATGGGCACATTGAGATTTGGCAGTATTTGTTAGAGTTAACAATACCCCCGAAAGTATCATGGTATTGAAGAATAAAGTGATCCAAATTTGTTTGGATCAATTAGTAACTATGATGATAGATGATATCTTCAATGTATTCGAGAAGTTGAGAAGAATATTTTGAATTACTTAAGAAAATCTGTGGTTTTGAATGAATATGAAATTCTGTCTGTGCATTAAAGTAAAAGCTATACGTAGCATATTTTGTTATATAATGCATGTTCTGATAAAGGCATTGTGATCAGAGTAGCCAGGCCGAAAGAGCTTTAAGCTTAGTATTCTACACGTAGAGCTTTGCTCTGTGATTTCTGTTTCTGACCGAGGCTTATGGCCAGTATCTGTATCGTATCTGTATCTGAAAGGCACTTGATCACAACAAATAGAGACGAATTTGGAGATTTTGTAATATATAACGATGTTTCGCATCAAAAATTAAGATGTAATTTGTTGCAACATAATAAACTGATTTTTTATGCATAGAGACAATTAAAGTCTCATGAGTTGACTATTTGATACATTATTTGAAATTTGTTGAAATAGCCATTGCCTTATAAGCTTGGAGACACTATATGTATCGTGAAACATTTCGGATTTTATATACAGATCAATAAAGTTTGAGGTACTTATTGAGTTTAAAAGAATTTTATACGAGACTGAGACAATGGATAGAAGTATTGAAGGACTATGATTGTACAAATAAGTACTATCT
>JAOTBA010000008.1:28617331-28627882 GCA_025629845.1 Erythroxylum squamatum | reverse complement strand
TCAAGGAATGATCGAATAGAGGCACAAGCATGGAGATTAATTCGCGTCCAGTGCTTGTCATCCATATCTTCGGGTTTATCTTCCAGTACCATATCCAACTCTTGTTGATACAATACATCCATAACTTTATACTGCCACATACCAAAATTATTAGAGCCATTAAATTTGTCAACCTCTAACCTTGTAGTAGCGATTGGATGTTTATTGGATGTAGGTGTCAACGATGACGATATTGACTCCCTCTTAACGGTCTCGTCTTTATCTCCAGCCATCTTCTCGTCACTATTCACAAATACGTACTGTTTGTAATCACTGTTCATACAAACTATAGTTTTGATACTATTCACAGCACTGTAGCAGAGGACTGTAGCAATGGCACTGTTCGCGGGGACTGTAGCACCGACACTGTTTACGGGACTGTAGCACTGATACTATTCACCGACATTGTATCACCGACACTGTTTACCGATACTGTTCACCGATACTATTCACCGACACTGTTTACCGATACTATTCACCAGCACTATTCACCGACACTGTAGATCCAACAGATTTTCACTCCTACAACACCCCAGTCGAAAAAACTGGAGCTCTGATACCACTTATTGTGCGGAAACGTTAATAAATGTTGGAGTAAAAATAAAACAACAAAAGAATACCAAGATTTTTATACTAGTTCGGCAATGCCTGTGTCCAGTTTGGAGACGACTGAATATTTCACTATAATCAAATGAGAGCATACAATAGTGTTTATCACTTAATTTCTCAAAAGACCCAAATTAACCCAAGATCACACACTACTACTAGGAAGAGAAAACAAAAAAAAATATTTTTTTCTCTCTCCCTCCATAACTCTCTCCTTCCTCTCGAATTATTTTGCTCTCTCTCACACTAGAAACTCTGCTCTCTTCTTCTCTTGAAAATTTATGCTCTCTTCTCTCCATCTTCTTTCGTTGTTGTTGCTTCTCTTTTATAGAGAATTCAATGGGTGTGAAAGCTAGCTGCACCAAGCCACCATTTTTGACTCAACAATCACCGAAAGCAAGCTTCAATTTCTGACTTTGAGAAGCTACCATTTCTGGCTTTTGAGACAATACTCAACAATGTGAACATGGAGAAAGAAAATTGCAGATGGCAAGCGAACAAATTAAATAATTCATCATTGGAGAAGATGAAAGAGCCGAAGAAGTCATTCGAAGGTCACTGCAATCGGAGAAGAAGAGTTCAAAATGAAGTTGAAGGAGAAACCAAAGCAGAGCCACGATAAAAGACAATGTTTTAGGGTTGGGTCAGGGGTGAAAATTTTGGGGATTATAAAAATTATAGTTAGACATTTAGTTAGGTAAAATTTTATTAATCCAAAATAATTATGAAAATATTTTATTAATTACTATATTTTAAGATTTTAAATATATAATTAAGTTCTAAACTATCATGTGGCACTTATTTATAGAAGATTCAATTTGAATAATTATAAAGCATTAGAGTTTAATTTGAACACAGTGAAACGTCAATGTTTAATTTGTATTCACCTGTAAACATTAAGGTTATTTTTGCCTTTTTATCATATATTATAGGATTGCAATTTTCATAAGATTATCAAATGTTTAAATTAAATTAAACTATATTATATTAATTATATACATATTATCTCATGTGATATTTATATATTAGTTATAATAAGTTTGGAACTAAAATTGGATGTAATGATCACATGACTAGCTCAAAATCATATACTAAACTTTTTGAGTCGATGTCAACATTGTTCTACTACAACTTTCATTTTGACATCGTTAGTCGTTTTATAATTGGTTTTAATGTTGCGTGTGGAATCTGTTGATAGCATGATACGACAGTTTACATACAGATTTCAGTCTCTATACAGGCAAAACAAACTTCTTGTATTGTCACCTTAAAGGCAGCTCAGTTTATTACCTCTTTCCAACATTGTTCCACGTCGTCTTTAGATATCTGAGTTGATACGTACGTATAAGCATTTCCGTTTGCAGTTTTTGTTTTTCACCCACGCCCACAGAGAGAGAGAGAGAGAGAGAGAGAGAGAGAGGAGGAGAGGACTACGACATGTATTTGTGTAATTCATAAATATTAGACAGATGAGATAGGACACTTGTCAATGGATTGTCTTTTCATTCGTTTCCACAGTGTTCACACGGTGCAGTCTCAACAAAAGTTACGTGCGCACCGCACCGTTTCCACAGTGTTCACACGGTGCAGTCTCAACAACCTTTCTACGTCAGACTTAACAAACATTCAGTCTTAAATCTTAAATTACAAAGAGATGATGACAGTATTTTCATTTACTCAAAAAAATTAGATAACTTGTGTAGCAATCAACTGATTTAATTAACTATTAGCTGATTTTATCAGTTAATTTGATTAGCAAATTAGCAGATTGTATTAACTATTTATTATTGATGTTCGGTAAAATTAGCTCTTTAATATTAGTTGTTTATATATAAAATGACTTATAAAAACATGATTTTAAAAAATTATAAGGATATAAATATTATATATTTTAATATTTCGTTAGTTATTCTTATAGAAATTTATATTTTTGATATTTAATTCTAAAAATTAAATTTATAATAAAAATAAAAATAAAAATAAAAATAAATAATAATAATAATAATAATAATCGAACCCTTGCGTTAGTCAACCAAACACGTTACGCCCTGCTGTGCTCCGCTCCGCTCCTCTTCATGAAAATTCTTAACACGGAAAATAAAGCGTCAAACCATATATACGCCACGCGCCACGAGGGGGCAACGTAGGTACCTACCGATGACAGCGGGTACGCGTACTTTTTCAGCTGGGCAGGATCAACCCTGCTTCTAAACAGAACATATTTACCCAAACGCCTAAAAAACGCGCGTGATCTTTACCCCCCTCCTCCGTCTCACTCTCCTCTCGTCAAACTCTCAAAAAACGTGAACGCAACACAAGCCATCTCCCTCTCTCTCTCTCTCTCTCGCTAACCACGAACAGCAAACTCTCTACCAATCTTCTCCTAGGAATTGGTATAGAGAATTCCTTGGCTTGGACCCATTTAAAACCCTAGATTCCTCTTCCATTATCTACAGGTATATCTCTTTCTCTCTCTCTCTCGTATTTGTCTTATTTTTTGTTTGCTTTTGCAACAAATTGTTGTTCGGACTTTTGCACTGATCAGATCCGCCCTTGTTTCTGTTCCCTCAGTTTCCCGTTTCTTTTCTTTCTCATACGCTCAGAATTCTTATTTTTTTTTCAATATTTGAGTTTTCATTGTTGCGCGTCTTCTTCTTTTTGTTTTTTTAATTGAATTACGTAATTTACGTTAAATTCAGACAATGTACGGGAATTCATATGCTGGTGACTGTTATAGTGCTGTCCCAAATTTACTACCTTTTTGTTGAGTTTGTCTACCTTCTTCTTTTCTCTGATTCATTGTATATATATATATGTCGAGATGTATTTACACAAAGAATTTGAGTACTAACTACTAAGCTGAAGAACGCAGCTTGATAGTATCTATCTTTCCATTCAATAACGTTGATTTTGCGCGATATCATGTGATTTCTTATTCTAATTATTTACGTTTATTTGGGTTCAAAATATTTTAAACATTTTTTTTACACACTGGTTATAAATTTAGAGGGTAAGAAATGCAGCAATCCAAAAGCAAGTGAAAGGTCAGAGCTTCTGGTTTTCAATGTACGTACTGTGTTTTTTGATGATTAGAGGAGGAGGAGGAGAAACAAAAGAATAGTAAAGCTATATTTTTGACTGTCTGACTCCAATAGTCTTATTGAATTTGCTTGAACCTTTTTTTTATAGGACGTGTCGATATTAGTTTGAGACTGACATGTTCTTAATGTACTTTTGACAAAGTTCTTTTTTTAAGGAAGTGATGCAAAGTTTAAGCTGTTTCAGTGTTTGAATTTAATCGTCATAGGCAAGGCTGCTAAAGTTGTCGCTCTGGCCTGTTGACAATGGATTTGGAGGACAAGTTTCTTGCTAGAGGTATTTATGATTGCACTCCTCCTTATCTCATGGGACTTAATTTACTCTTGCTTCTGTGTTCCACAGTTTGAATTTACTCTTGCTTCTGTGTTCCACAGTTTGCATTTCTTACAGTGTGGTATCAAAACGGACATGATGTTTGGTTTATTTCTGTGCTATAGCAAGTTGTTGACTTTAAGAGGCCCCCTTTCTTGTTGCTTTTAGTATGTTGTTTGGGTCGACATTCAGAGAGGAGTATCTGGTGCAATTGTGACATGACAATCAACAAAGTGAATGGCCTTGTCATGATAACTTACTAAGAGAGTTGCTTGATTTTGATGCCAATCTTTGTGTATCCTAAGCATTAGTCCTAAATTAATTCCTTCTCAACATCCTGCTGTCACTGTTAGCCTCACTGTCAATGATATTTTATGGTCATTAGAACTAAAATGATTGCTAGTTCTATTATATGAGATGGAGAAAGAACTGGTGTCGAGGCTTTTATGTGAGGATTTCTGATGACTAGTTTATCCTTAGGCCTTTCCATAGTGATTTCCAATTAAAATACAATTCTAATGCCTATTGTGGAACAACAGTTGGATTCCCAGTTGCAGGAGTCTCGTTCCATTCAAAACTCTGCCTGTTTTTAAAGGTGCAATCTCTAAATTTACTTGGATTTATAATTCAAGTCCGCTACTTGGCCATAAGCTTGTAGTTAAGACTTAGCAACCAGTGATCATGTGAGATGCTGATATCTCAACATTACAACGCTACTATTCAATAGTTGTAACAATTTTCTCTGCCCTGAAATCAATATTTGTTTATGCCACATAGATGCAGTACACCTTGTTTTCTTATGTCCTTGAGTAGATGCTCATATATATAGTGAAACAGCAGAAGCATTGTGAAAGGTGACTGTCATCCTTAAAGCATAACCGTTTGTTCTTTATTTTCTTATAAGCATTCATCTTCAACTCTGGGGAGCCAGAGAATCATCAGTCATGATTCTCCCAGCTAACAATTCCTCCTGCCAATTTCCAGAACTTCAATGAGATCTCTATGTGATATTATGAAGCATAACGACCTTATACTTGGATATTGTATTTTTATGAAAGCGTTTGAACCTATCTTTGACTGTTTAGTTTGGATTTTGATAGCCCTGTCAATATATTTCATCTATGCGGTAAATAACTTGTTCTGCTTTATGGTTTTCCCGTTCCATTTGGATTATCATTTAGCAAGTCCGAATATTTATATTGACTTGCTGTTGAATAGAAAGCTAAGTGGAATTTTCTTTTGACTGGGCCAATTTATTACCATCTGCTTAAGTTACCATCAGAAATTATAAAGAAGCATATGTTTCTATAAAGAAGCAGTTATTTATGATGATGTTGAAGTTTCAATTTTCACCTGGAACATTATAATGTGAGTGAAATTAAATATATTTGTATTTTATGTAGGCCTACAGTTTCTTGTAAAGATTTTGGGCGAACAGATATTTTTTCCTTGTAAACTTTGTGGCGTTGAAGTTATGATTAGCAAAATAACTAAGAAACAAGGCCATTGTTGTTAGAGGTCCAAAGAGAACAAGGATTATCACCAAATGGTTGTCATTTAGAAGTAACTATACAAATAATCTAGTTACTTAAAACTTAATGCATTATAAAGGAACCAAAAACTAGATAACTTCTTTCACTGTGCATGGATGAGATTATTGTTGGAACTTGCTTTAGCATCAATTCTGCTCATTTTCTCCAAAGACTTGCTCATTTTTTAGGTTAATCTGTTGTTTCCATTCAGTTTCTGGAGTTCAAAGCCTCTCTTCTAGTGTGCAAAGCACACCAGAGAAAAATGGGAATTCAGATGATGCTTCAAGAAGCCCAGAGCTCCTCCAGGAGTTTCTAAAATCTGGTTCAGAAAAAGAAATTCTTAAGACTAGCTTTGACAGGAACAAGAAACCTTCAGCTTCATTGAAAAACAAGATGACAGAACTGACAAAGACGAATAACAAAACAATTAAGAAGCAGGAGCCTAAAAAGGCTTCGTCTAGTTTCAATACCCAGCCTTCTTCTAAGAAGCATAGGAAGGGGGAAAACCCAGTAAGACTTCTGCCAGCTTCCGAGCAGTCACAAGATTTTGGATCTTCAAGTACCTGGGTATGCCAGAATTCTGCTTGTAGAGCTGTTCTATCCATTGATGACACATTTTGCAAAAGATGTTCGTGTTGTATTTGTCATTTGTTTGATGATAACAAAGATCCCAGTCTCTGGTTGGTTTGTACATCTGAAAATGGTCAGGATGACGCTTGTGGGCTATCTTGTCATATTGAGTGTGCCCTTCAACATGAAAAGGTTGGGGTTGTCGATCTTGGCCAATTGATGCAGCTAGATGGTAGTTATTGTTGCGCTTTTTGCGGTAAAGTTTCTGGAATACTTAGGTGAGTAAATTTTAATTACAACATCTACCTTTGTGTCACTAGTTCCTTCAGTCATGTATCATCAATGAATGGAAGGTTAAATTGATGTGCTTGACAGCCTACACTTCTCTGCAAGTTTGCAATACTTTCTAGATCATCTGTCTTGGAAAAGTTTCCCGCTGTTTTGAAAAAGTGATATTAATGAATGTTCACTACTTTTGGCATTGATTTTAAATCTATGTAAGAGTAGATGCATCTTTTATATCTTGATCTCATTTACACTATTTACATGAGTGTGCTTTGAACGATTTTCTTAGTTTTGACTTGCAATGGCTCCTAGTATACCTAGTGAAGCAGAGAGTAATGAATTGGGATGAAATTATAAGTTGCAGTATTGACTTCAACATTTGGTCGTCATTGAGTTTCTTTTATGCAATTATTTTTGACAGATCTTGGAAGAAACAGCTACTTATAGCCAAGGATGCCCGTCGTGTTGATGTGCTCTGCTATAGGATATACCTAAGTTACAGGCTACTGGATGGGACTACAAGGTTCAAAGAACTGCATGATATTGTACGAGATGCAAAAGCCAAGTTAGAAACAGAAGTTGGTCCAGTCAATGGTGTTTCTGCTAAAATGGCTCGCGGTATTGTCAGCAGACTCTCTATTGGTAGTGAAGTGCTGAAACTTTGCTCTGCTGCCATTGAAAAAGCCAATGAATGGCTGGATACCATTTCTAATGTGGATCCAAATTTTAGAGGTCAGAAATTTTGGAAGTTAACATTTGGTTGTTGTTTTTGTTTTGTATGTCAAACATTATCTTTCTGAAAAAATAATCCCTGTTATATTCTGCAGAGGATTCACTTCCTGCAGCTTGCAAATTCTTATTTGAAAAGGTGACTTCTTCATCGGTGGTAATTATACTAATTGAATTGTCTAATGCATTGTCCTCTGATATAAAAGGCTACAAGCTATGGTTTAGCAAGAGCAGAGAAGATATACATAGAAATGACCCTATCTGTGTATTTCCTAGAACTCAGAGGAGGATTTTGATATCCAATCTGCAGCCATGCACTGAGTATACCTTTCGGATTGTTTCTTACACACAGGCTGGTGACTTGGGGCACTCTGAAGCAAAGTGTTTTACTAAGAGCATTGAGGTAATTCACAAGAATCCTAGTGCTTCTGTTGCCACAAATGGTAAGAAAGAAAATAGCCTTAGTGGAGGAAGTATGTCTAGTGCCAAGGGGGCATCTAAAACTACAACTGCTACTAATTCTTCTGGATTTAAGGTTCGAGAACTTGGGAAGATCCTCCATTTGGCCAGAGCCCAGCAACAGGGCTGCCTTGAAGGATTTTGTAGTGCAGATACTGAGAAATGCTGTGCGGTTAGCAAAGCAATTGAACCTAAAATTTTACAAGAGAAGTTGCCACCTGTCTTACGAGGTCTGGACTTAAATGTTGTTTCAGTGCCAGATTTAAATGAAGAGGTGATACCACCATTTGACTCTTCTCGGGATGAGGACAATGGATGTACTTTGGAGCAGACTATGGAGGCAGATGATGATGCTGCCTCACATGAAATAGAGAAAAATGATTTAGCAAGATCTAATGGTAGTGGTGACTTTCAGATATGGGTCCGAGGGCCAAGTGGAGAAGTGCCTGCTGTTAATTCTTGGCCAGAATTGTGCAGAAAAAGAAGTGCAGTTACAAATGAAGATATACATGACTCTGACAGCACGCTGATAAATGGGTCACCATTTCATGCTTCCAATGGTTCAGGTAGCTTGGATGAGAACTTCGAGTATTGTGTGAAGATAATCCGCTGGTTGGAATGTGAGGGTCACATTAATCAAGAATTCAGGTTGAAATTGCTGACTTGGTTTAGCTTGAGATCATCAGAACAGGAACGTAGAGTGGTTAATACCTTCATCCAAACTTTGAATGATGATCCTAGTAGTTTGGCTGGACAGTTGGTTGACTCCTTTTCAGATATTATATCAAGCAAGAGGCCAAGAAATGGTTTCTGTAGTAAGCTGTGGCATTAGGTTAGGGGAGGACAATCTCAAACACAAGACTGCTGTTTTGCGAAATGGCTAATTGTTTATTCTGGTAAACCATCCCGATTATGTTGCCTTTCTCTGTACATGCATTTGTTCTTGATCACTGTAATAAGTGATTCAATTAGTTTACTGACAAGTTTGTTGGGCAAAAGACTGCTTGCTGATTGCAGGCACTGTTCCATTTTTCTCGGACGCTGTACCCTTGGGCACGAGGTTTCATTCTGTACAAGGCATTTGCAATTTTTTAATTTCTGCTAATGACATTTGAAGCGGTAGCTTTAGAGTTATGAGAAAACATCTTTCTACACTTGTCATTATTTTGCCCTCTTTAATTCAGAGAAGGGGTTACATGAACTGGAGTTTACTTAAGTTGCATAGTTGCTTTTACAGTGTATGTTTCTTTTTCTTTGAAGTATCTTCCCATTCTGAGAACAATATAAAACCTTTTCTCAGCCTAAAAATAGAAAGGAAAATGTATCCAATTAAACAAAATCATTTAAAAAGATTAATCAAGTCTTTAAATTGTAAACAAGCCTTGAACATTTAAATTGATGCTTAATACTAAAAGCATTTAATAAAAGAAACATTTCAATAAGGTATGCTTTTTTTAACGTTATATATGGTTTCAATTTTAACAAAGGTTCCTGAGATGTGATAATAGTAAATATATATTTTTATTATATTGTCAAGAAAATTTTAAAATTACGTATAATATAGTTACTTTGACATAAACAATGCTATAAGTTAATTACTTCGAGAATGTTGAAAAAATATTCCATTTTAAAAAATCATTATATAGAAAGTTTTTCTTTTGATCTTAAAGTTAGAAAATTGAAAAAATTGTTCAATTTTAAGGAATTTAAAAACATTTGTAACAATTATCTAAAAAACATTGTAACAAAAAAGAGAAAAAATTGAAAGAATATTTATTATAGGAAAGTGCATATTTTTATATTATTTTAGAAAATTTTAATATTACTTTTATCACTTTTTTCTTATAAGAACTTAGAAAGATAATTATTTTCATTCCTGCTCAAATTGGATCCAATTTTGAATTTAAAATTGTTGGATTAAGAAGGTTTCCAATATAAAATTTCAATTTAACAAAATAAAATACTAATAAAGATTTCATACATTGTGTTTAGAAATCATATTATTAAAGAGTATGAAATCAAATCATGCAAAAAGATGTACATAACAACGAGATGAAAAGAATTCTAGAGTTAATGTTAAATCAAGCATGATTAGTTTAGGGTTATCACATCAAAAGTTGCATGGAAATGTTGGAAAAGGTGATTGAAAGATGTTAGATTTTGAAATTCCTACTTCAAATTATTTTAAATATGTTTAAGAGAAGCTTTTTTTAAAAGATAAATAATGTATTAATACTAATCAAAAGAGGATCAATATTTAGTTACAAGCAACAATCACTTGTATTACAAATAGTACATTGGCCTTTGGAAAACTAGAAAACTTATACAATGAAAGAAGCCTCAAGAAAAAGAACAATAGAAATGATAATATAACAAGTAGGTTTGGTTATAAAATCCTTATAAGTTCCAATTATGTGTTAAGTTGGAGCCTAATTTTGTTGCTATTCCTTGAGCTATAGTAGCTTCTCTTATCCTTTCCACAGGTCTTTAGCTAATGATGTCTATACTCACTTAGGAAACCATGAATATCCTTTGATTCTTCTCCAACCTTATTATGCAAACTAGAGATCCATATGCCATCCTAAATAGGTAAGGTCCTTTTTTCTAAAAAACTTAATTTTCATAGCCTAAGCAATTATGTTGTGCCACTGTGTGCCTTCATAATGTAGGTTGGTTCAGTCTGAATTTGCTGGGGCTGGACGCCATTGTTTGGATCCATGTGCTCGAGTGACTTTAACTAGAGAATACCTGTAAAACAATAAAAGGCACGCCGGGGGTTGATTGCCGGCAGGCCCCTTCGACGCTCAAGTCAGTGCTTTGGTAATAGGGTTTTTGTGGTTGCAAATAGTAAATACTAGGGTTCTAGTGTTGTACCTGTATCACGGTGAAGTAACCTTATATAAGAAATACCTGCTAGGTT
>JAOTBA010000008.1:28589443-28610351 GCA_025629845.1 Erythroxylum squamatum | reverse complement strand
CTTCACAATATATCGCAAAGATATATAAATGGTATTATATCTGTGATACAGAAAAAATAAATAGCAAAATTTAATATTTAATATTAAAAATAAAAAATAAAGAGTAAAAATATATTAAAAATTAGAAACTTTACCTTTAAATTATACACTGAACACAGAAGACAGAATCGTAAAATTTTTTGCTGCTAATTTTTGAGTTGAAGTGCTTTAAATATATATATTGATGAAAATAAAGAAATTAGAAGGTAAAAGCATACTTAAATATTTCAAGACTATTTATAAGTATGACAGACCACAAACTTACCTTTACTTAAAAAAAGATATGGCTATAACGTTAAAGTCATTAATTCACTTTAACGTTATAGTGTTGTAAATTGTCCAAGTGATGCAAGCTAATGTTAAAGTCATTAGCTGCGTCACTTCTTACAATTTAGGGAGGGGGCCTTTGAAGTGGGGCCCCCTCTCATAAATGACAATGTCGTTATAGACTTGTAGTGTTAATGTTATTAGTCATTACTCATTAGCTAATGGGAAGGACCGAAGGAGTAAATAAAAAAAGTTACGTTAGTTCAGAGAGGGAGCCCTAGGGCCCCCTCTTACTGCCCAGGGCCGGCACTGAATGAATGATGTCTAGTTTATAGTTATAAGATTATCTTTATACTAACAAGAATCCATGATCAATGCAATAATTTTAAAAATAAGCATTCTTTATAGATATTCATGTTTAATAAATAGATGCTTGTGCTTAATCATTCAGTACATAACGATGGTGTATGTTAATTTTCAAATCATCATCATTTTATCATACACAATCTCATCCAAGATTATTTAAAATGTAACTTAAGGCTAAAAGTATATTTTGAACCTTAACATTTACAATAGAATACAACTTGGACCTTAATATTTTGAAGCCTTCAAATTGAATTATAATATTTTGAAAACATTCTGAGCAAATCCTAAATAGACGAAAAAATTGATAGGGTCAACTCCTCGTAAGTGAAATGTCATATTAATATTGACGTGATATTTTATTCTTTAAATAAAAAGTGGGTTTTACTGTCATGTCATTATTTTTTTAAATTAATCAGAAAGTGAGCCCGATGATAGTGGAGTCCACTTTTATACATTTCAAATAATGGTCTTAGTTGCCCAATGACAATAAGGCCTACTTTTTATTTAAAAAAAAGCTACATCAGTAGTAATGTAACATTTAACTAATAAAGAGTTAATTCTATTAAATTTTACATCCATTTAAGATTTGTTTTGAATGTTTTAAAAATTTTATGGTTCAATTTGAATTGTTCGAAATATTATATCATATTCTGTATTTTGTCATAAATGTTAAAGTTCAAACTACACTTTTAGCTTATAACTTAAATACAACTATAACAATAATCTTCAACCAATAATTCAATATATCCATAATCAAGATGATAAATTCATCATGAGAGATAAAATATAACGCATAAATATATTTATTTTAATCAATATTTAAAACAAAATTTACTAATTCTTAAAACAGGACTCCGATACCACTTGTAATTATTAAATATGTAATACTATAAACTTTAAATCTCTAATTCTCTAAATTTTTATAATTTAATAATTTTCGCAAAAGTAAACTATATACCTTTATCCATGATGAAGATAGAAGAATCCTTTTGAATTTTAATCAAGAGAAAATTATGATAAAAATAAGAATTTGATTATCGCTCTCTTAATTTTTTTTATAGAATTTTTGATAGAATAAAACTAAACTTAAATAGGTAGAGAGAGAGAAATCAATCATTAAAACTCAAACGACACCTTTTTTAATTGTTTTTCTTTTATTTCACACTCCATCAACCAAAAAAAATAAAAAATAATTATTTTATTTAATAATTATCTCCTTTCAAGTTATGAATATGATTTAAACACTTATATAATCAAACCATAAAGTAATGACATTATCTAACATTTTCTAGTTCGGCTAAGGCAAACCAAAACTAGAACTTTACAATAAATATTGAAAGCAGGTTGCTGATGAAAGCTTGTAGGTAGTTTTAAAGAATAAAAAGAATTTCATGTATGTGCTCATTATTAGATTTACGTAAAAGGATAATGACCATGTGTGGGAAGAAGGTTATGAAGAATTTTATGAGACGAAGATGCTTAGTTTATTCATGAATTTTTGGGGCAGCGACCACCTAATATTTTCATAGATTTATGTTGGATTTGAACTGCTCATTAAATGTTTTATGGTCGGAGTAAATGAATAATATGCAACTGCTGTAAGTTAGATCTTGGTGTGTCGGTGGTTCATTGGATATGCCGAGCATCTTCTACGTACTTTTTACTCTTTAATCATCTAGCACGGAGAATAAGAGGAAGATATGAGGATCTAATTTCTGGGTCAGAAAGAGCTGCTACTGATAAAATTGTCTATGACTTCACTGTAAAGACGATGATGCGACCTATAAATAGTAAACCCTCTGGCATCGATGATAACTCTGCTGTCCTGATAAGGTCTGGTAAAAATTCTGCTTATAAGTCCTTGACGTTTCTTTATTATCATACTTTGTGGTATTATTATTATTATTATTATTATTATTATTAAATTTTAGTTTTAGTTTTTTTCTTTACTGATTATTATATTCATTGTATATATTTTTTGCCTATTTTTTCGTTTTTATCCTACATCACTATTATTTTGTAACATCTGCATATAGGTTTACTGGAAATAACCTCTATACAATGTAGGAGTAAGGCTTCGCACTATCAAGCCTTTCCAGATTCTACTTCACTACGGAACTTCGGGGTATGAATATGACGATGATGATATGATATTAGTTGACTTATCATAATTTTTGTTAATTCATTCGAGCACGCAGCTCATGTTGAACATGGATCACTACACAATGGTCTGTTTATAGAATGCAAAAGTGAGGAAGCTTATACCATGAGAGTGGTTTTTGGTATCAGGAGTCAGGCCAAAAAATGCTCGTGTCATGCCTGATGAACCTAGAAGATTTAAGTACTTATCCACTTTTAGTGTTTTATCTTAGATTGTTAGTACTTTCTATTTTTGTTTTAATATTTTTATTTAATTAAAAATCCTAATAATTTTTTAATTTATAAATATGTGGATTACATTCTTTTTAGATTTTTTTAATAATGTTATAAAATTTCTCCTAATTTAAATATAGCATTGTTTTTAACTATGTTTATCAATATCTATTTGATTAATAAAGCATATACATTTTGATATTTTTCGGGGATTAATTACACTATGCCCATTTATATTATTTTTATTTTAACTCTTATATTTTAAGTATTATCACTTATCTATTTATCTTATCATCCAATTTTTCCATCATATTTTATTAGTTTATTTTTCATTCATAATCTTAATACGATAGGAATTAAAGAATTTTAATGCTAAATTATTTTACATTAAAATAAATTTTTTTAAGAGAATGTGAAAAATAATGACTACATAATAATTAAATAATATTATTTATTTTGTAATTATCCTTATTATAAAATAAATTATTTAAAATATTATTTTTAATATTTATGGTAAGAATGATCATTTTCCAACTATTAAAAATTGTCAATAAAGTTTTTTCCTTTTTAAAATATGAGATTGAAAGTAGAAAAATCAAACTGAGTTAATACTGTTAATCTTTTTTGTTATAGCTGTTAGCTTTCGTTTTTTGTTTCATTTTTAAAATAAAAATAATTTTAATTTTAATTTTAATTGTTAATATTAACGTAGTTATGTTTTTATTAATGATAACAATAAGATAAAACTTAAATATAAATGATTTTTGATTAGTTAAATTTATTTCAATATCTTATATAATATTTATTGATAAATTATTATTTATAAATTTATATTTATTTTAACTATATTTTAATTATTAAATAAAAATTTTATTGAAATATATATTTTTAAGGATATTATTAATTTAATTATATTTATTAATAATTAATAGTTTAATTTAATTTAATTATTTATAATTTTAATTAATTAAATATAATATTAAATTACATATTTATAATTTTTATTAATACTTAATATATTAAATAATTAAATAAAATTTATTTAATTGAAAATAAATTAAATTATAGAAAGAACAAAAAATAAAATCTTTTTTGTGGTTTTGGTAAATTTAAAAAACTAAAATAAAACAAAAGAATCCAAAACTACTTTTCACTAAATTTAAAAATAAAAACATAAAAACAAAACGGACCTAAATCATTAAAAACATGGGATGCCTTTCTTTGCCACAAAAATGGGAACGACGGGTATATTGATGATGACGAGAATCTTGTCTTATCCACGAAAGAGCTTCCAACATATCACTTGAGTTCCAACTAAAACGTGAGGCTCACAGAGTCCGTTCACCTTTCTGGTTGTTTCTCAAGCTCTCAGCTCTCTCTCTCTACAATGCAACTTCTCCATGCTCCGTCATCTCTCCATGTGACTCTGCGAACTTTAAAACAACAACCCAGAAGTGGTTAATCTCCATATAAGCTCTTCTTTACTTTCTATATACACATTCACTGTACTATAGATCACTTGCTTACTTCGAATTCTTTTCTATGTTTCAGGGCTGCCTTTGTCTGAGAACTATCTGAAAGTATCCAATCTTGATTGCTCACTTCATTCTCGTAACTTCGAGCCATCAAGACGCTCTGTTTGTAGTTGCCTTAGGACTAGAGCTGCTTCTGCTGAAGGTAAATTGTAAACTTATCATCCAACTAATGCATGTCAATGGAAATGGTTTTATTCAATTTAAGTAATTTGGTTATGCCCTATCTTCAATTCGAGTTTAGGGTAGGTAAGTGATATCAGAGCTCAAGTATGGGCCTGAGGCTTAGCCCCACGTCGCGTGTTCGATTCCCAGCGCAACGAACTGGGTTGTCTCAGCGGATGCATGGTGGATTTAAGTAATTTGGTTTCGTCCTACCATTAACTCGAGTTTTGGGTAGCAAAATTTTTCTCAAGAATGCTTGCTATATTTACGAGCTTTAGATATTTCAAATTACCATTTTGTTTTGGGCTGTTTATTGTATGGATTTTGCTATTGCTATTGGCTGCCCATGTCTCTAATAGTTTTTTTTTTTTTTGGTTTGGTCATATTCAGCTGGTGCTTCTACCATATCATCCGATACAGCTCAGAGTGATGTTTTGAAAGCCTTGTCTCAGATAATTGATCCGGACTTTGGAACAGATATCGTCTCCTGTGGCTTTGTGAAAGATCTGCAAATTGATGAAGCTGAAGGAGAGGTCTCTTCACCTCAATAGAGCGAGTTTGTTGCATGCATCCAAAGCATAGTGTCTTGACTGACACGTTTGAATTTGTGTGTTAGGTCTCATTCCGTCTGGAGCTCACAACACCTGCATGCCCAATCAAGGACATGGTAAATAACATAATCACCATTGTTTGATCAACATATGATTATGTTTTGAGGGTAGTTCTTTTGTTTTTTTACTGAATTTGCTCAAATTGGATCTTTGAATTCACCTGTAAGCACAATGTCTGATTTTATTTTCTGTGGTTTCCCTTCTCAATTTGCTCCTTGTTTGTTCAAAATTTGCTTTTCAATTTTGTTGGCATTTCATTGCAAGAGATGCGTACTTGATTGCATCCATTTCTGGTGTAGTGAATATTAAAGTATTCTTTTATAACAGTTTGAGCAGAAGGCTAATGAGGTGGTAGCGATGCTTCCTTGGGTGAAAAATGTTAAAGTCACAATGTCAGCACAACCAGCCAGACCTATTTACGCTGGAGAACTTCCGAAGGGGCTGCAAACAATTTCAAATATTATTGCAATTTCGAGTTGCAAGGTATTTTAGGTGTGAACTTTATTTATTGTTTCATGCATCATACTATACAATTTCAACTTTCACATATTTTATTTTTATTTCATACTCCTGCATAAAGTCTTAAACTGAATTTACCTTCCCAAGATCATCATTATTTCACAGCTTTTTGATTGAAAAGGATCGTCTTGCTTCAAGCACCATTACCATTTCTTCATCCTTTCATTTTTTTCTCAAGCATGCTGAAGAATCTGGTGAGTACATACAGCATGTTATTAATTTTAACGCTCTTCTTATCACTGCTACTTGTGAAAAGTTCTGCAGGGAGGTGTAGGGAAGTCAACTATAGCTGTTAATCTTGCATACACTTTGGCAGATATGGGTGCTAGAGTAGGTATTTTTGATGCAGATGTATATGGTCCAAGTTTACCAACAATGGTCTCTCCTGAAAATCGATTATTAGAGATGGTATCTTTTCAAACCTGAAATATATTCTTGGGAAATATAATCGATCTGTGATTGTGACTGCATAAACTTCCTGCAGAATCCCGAGAAGAGGACCATTATTCCAACTGAGTACTTGGGAGTCAAGTTAGTATCTTTTGGATTTGCTGGACAAGGTCGTGCAATAATGCGAGGTCCTATGGTTTCTGGAGTCATCGATCAGCTTTTGACCACCACTGAGTGGTATGGCGTTCTTTGTGTTCCAAGTACCGCAGTGAAATGAAATAAAGGAGCTTTCTTCTCTTTGAAACAATAATAGTTCTCATCCTGCAGTGTCTTCACTTTTTATTATATGTTGCCATACTTCATGAGTGCCTTTGCTCTATATTTTGGAACATTTTAATTTTTTATTGACATAATGATCAAAACTTTAATATAGGGGGGAGCTGGACTACCTTGTAATTGATATGCCACCAGGAACTGGTGATATCCAGCTTACCTTATGCCAGGTTTTCCATTATATGCTATATTTTCAAGCTTACTAGCTTTACCCTACTAAAGGTGCTTTCAGTTTCAAGTACTTATATTTTGATAATAATCTAAAGTACTGTCGATATGAGGAAATTTCATACTGTTTTGAAATTTGTTTTTCCAGTTGCTTTTCTCAACGCGTAGCTTTCTTCATTTCAAAAACTTATAATTGTTTAGCTAAGCTAAGCCAGTTTGTCAGGTAGTCCCATTAACTGCTGCTGTTATTGTTACCACCCCACAAAAGCTAGCATTCATCGATGTTGCAAAAGGCGTTCGAATGTTTTCAAAACTTAAGGTATGCAAATTTTTCTTCTTTGTTTTCTTCATTTTACTTTTAAATGAGAATCACACCCTAATTCCTTTAGAAAATTCCTTGTATGATTATGATTTGATCAAAGGGAATATTATTCGTCATCATTTTCTATGAAATGATACCTAAACATGATACTAAAATGTCTGCCACCTGTCTTATTTTTCACCTATTGTCATTTCAATCACACAGGTGCCATGTGTTGCAGTTGTGGAAAATATGTGCCACTTTGATGCTGATGGGAAACGTTATTACCCATTTGGTAGAGGTTCAGGTTCACAGGTATGCATATCATCAAACAATTTCTTTTCCTTGCTTTGTTGATTTTAATTCCTTATTAGTTGTACATTTAGTGGATACAGTTCTGTTATAGCAATCTACTAATATGTTGCAGGTTGTCCAACAATTTGGAATTCCTCACCTGTTTGATCTTCCAATTAGGCCCACCGTATGCTCCATCAAACTTTCATCTCTTTTTTTAAAATCTACTATGAGTAAATGCTTGAACTTCTATCTGTCGATGTGCTTAGACATAATGGTTCCCCCACAATTCTTCAATGTAATGCATCAATTTTAAGTAACTTTTAGGATTTATCTATTCAAGAATATGCGCATGGCTCAATTGCTTAATGAATCATTTTTATACATGTATTGAACTTTCCAAACGAATTTAAAGCTAGGTTGTTTTGCGCTCTGGAATAGGATTGGCAATGTTTTGATTTGATTGTCAAGTTTGTCTTATATAGCAACTATAATTGTAAATGTAGAGTAAATGGTTTTGGATCCACAATGTAGGTGATTGTTAAATCTGATTTTTGTGCTTCATAACAATGTAGGTGATTGTTAAATCTGATTTTTGTGCTTCATATGTTTAAGTATCGTATGCAATTCCACTAGGCCAATATAATACATATAAAATAACTGCAACATGCATTGAAAATGATTAGTTGAATTGCTTTTGTAGTTATCTGCTTCTGGAGATAGTGGAATGCCGGAAGTGGTTGCCGATCCTCAAGGTGAGGTAGCCAAGACATTTCAGAATATTGGAGTTTGTGTCGTGCAGCAGTGCGCTAAAATTCGACAGCAAGGTATATATAGATTTCTGCTTCATAGCAAAGAAGAAAAAGTTGTTATTTAATTAATAGCTACACAGTTATTGTAAACCTGCTACTCATTATGCCCATATCATTACATTTTTGATTGTGTGATTGGCTCTTTATCTAAAATGTGAAAGTAGAAGGTAAATATTGTAAATTTTTTCTACCTTCTCCCAAAATCCTAGTTCTTAGTGTTGGTAGAGCAAACATGCAGCAGAAACCTTGAGACGATCTCTGAATAGGAAATAAATGTTTCGTTTGCTGCATTCTCTTTTCAGTGTCAACTGCTGTCACCTATGATAAGTCATTCAAGGCAATTAAGGTGAAGGTTCCAGATTCTGATGAAGAGTTCCTTTTACATCCTGCAACAGTGAGGCGAAATGATCGGTCTGCGCAAAGTGTGGTATGTCATGACTTATTCTGGACAAGTAACTAAAGTTTAAAATGAATAATAGCCTCTGGAGCTTACTAGCTATAATCCCTTCATTACAAGGTTATATTATCTATATGAGCTGCGAGACAACTGTCATTAATGTCACAATTAAGGCATTCAGGATGTTAGAAGTAACTTGTTGATGCATATTTCTTTATGGCTTTACCTTGGTTTCTAGTTGACTGGATTTTTGAACATGTGAATCTAAAAAGCTGGGCCATTTTGACTTCTAATATTTAATTTGAGCACCATAATGGAAGGGTATCCTCTTAATAGTTTCCTTAACTGACCATTCTTGATGATAATATTTGTTTGGCAATCATTATTCCTACATTTGAAAGGGGCATAAGGAGAAAGTAATTTATATTTAAGATAGGGTTTATAACCCTAATCCTCAAGATTTTGATTAGAGATATGGTGTCCCTAATTGTGAAAGGACTCTTGAATTGGAGTCTGCAAATGATGATTCATGAAGTGACTCAAATAGTTTTAGAGTAGTTTCAGGTTGATGAAGATAAACCATTGACTTAAGATTTTGGGTTAAGGTATAATGTCCCTAATTGTATATGAGTTCATTTGGACCTGGTCCAGTTCTTAATAAGCTCCCAAAAAATCAAACAACCTATTCATCTCTAAACAAAGTTTTGGCTGGAATTTAAAACCTAACAATCTTTGTGCACTCCCGGAGTTTAGAACTACTAGAACTAAGACTTTACAATGCCATAATTCAAGTATTTTTCGTAATTTTCCTTCTTGTTCATAGGTTTCATATATTTCATTATTCTTTCTTCATTTCCATTGATTTGGAAAACTTAGTGGCCGTACCATTGAAAACATTGGATCAGTCTAATTGGTGTTGACATGTTCCTAAATGCAATAAAACTGGAAGAACAAGTTGTAGGAACTGCTAGAAGCACAAGTTGAATGTAAAAACAAAGGAAGACAAACACAAGAAAGATGTAAAAGTATTCGTGAATGGACTTAGATTTCAGAGTGGGTTGTGTGTAGCAATTGTGTATTTGAGATGTAACCAAGCTTGACAAAGACAAAACTTTTCCACTATACCCACAGAGCTCGAAGATACAAAAATGTCAACATAGATAATTTTTTGATATTTCAACATATTTTGGAGCCTTGTCCTCTTTGAGAAGTTGACAATTGACGCTAAATCCCGTCTTATAATCTCTTCTGAAACTATTATGAACTTGAGACTATAAGACTGACCTGTTGAAACAATGAATAGTATGATCAACATATTACGCTATGCTCTATTTTGATTGGGGACTGGAATGCGAACAATATTATTATTTTGAAACAAAATTGACCTTAACAATTTCAAAATTAGTTTCATGGTTAACATCTCAAAGTTAAGTTCTCTCCTTTCCTCTTTAAATAGGATGAGTGGAGTGGAGAGCAAAAACTGCAGTATGCGGATGTTCCAGAAGATATTGAACCTGAAGAAATTCGGCCCATGGGGAATTATGCTGTGCAAATAACTTGGCCAGATGGATTTAACCAGGTGACTGGACATAGTCTACATCTTTACTGATATGCAGTTCTAACTTAACTTATGAAAGCATGCATCAAACATTCTAGCAGAGATTTATTATTATGCATAGGAAAGTATTATTTTGAGGATGAACTTTGAACATTCATTTGACATGTGGCAATAAAAAGAAAAACTGGCAGATATTATAACTTGTGTCAATATATAGAACAAAATAGTGAAAATTATAGGCTGGATTCCAATGTAGTACTCTGCATCTCACATCCTAATCTGTTTTATTTCAACAGTTTCATATATACATAACTAATTAGCTATCCGATGATTTTAAATGTTGAGCTTAGCTATTTGGAAAGAATATGTTTTGCAGCATGGTCTTCTTTTATGTTTGAGTCTATGCATAAACAGTAATGTCCAGTACAGTCCATACACTGGCCATCACAATGTATGTAATGGGTTATGGCATAATCAATCCCTGTTGTTGCTTTGAAAAGAGAGAACAGACCCTGCAAGTCTTGAGCCCGATTAAGTATTAGTCCCAATATAAAATAGCTAAAAGGAGCACAGAAATGAACACATCTGTGGAAATGGTTAAAATAGTTTAACGGAATCCAGTGCTGTAGCAGACAATTTATGCTCCTTATCTTCTCCTATTGCATGTGCTGCGATCACGGTCAATCCTTGTGACATTTGGCAGATTGCTCCATATGATCAGTTGCAAACAATAGAACGGCTGGTTGATGTTCCTGAGCCAACTCCTCTAAAGGTATGATGCTATGTCTACGCTTGTTGAGTATTCTATTTCATAAGGCCTCCAGATGGAAATAAACTGACGTGTATGTATTTCCTTGGCTCTTCTGAAGGTTTACCAGTAACGTAGTCGTTCTTGAGGTAGGCTGGAACTGGTATTAAGCCAACCAATCAAGTAAAACCCGAATAGTGCGAGATTTAATCGACTTTTTTGCGCTTGTCAATGTATCCTTTTACCTTAACATTTCAGCCCCATTGTCCTGTTGATTTTTGTACACATGTACAGTGAGACAGGTTGTAAATTATCCTCGCATTATTTTCATTCTCGAATCCAATATCGTAGTTTCTTTTTGCCGTTTATTGTGATTTAGTTGCTTATAAATCATAGCAACACAAGTCCATGTCAAAATAAGTAAAATTTTAATGACCAATTGACTAACAGATTGCAGCAGATAGCGTGTTTACTGTTTCTTGAAATTCTGCACATTCCTTATTCCCCAAAGGACATGTACGTTTATGATAGTTGATTAGTCACATTCTTTCAGATGAAATTAACATCTTTCAAGTATAGGAGAAAAGGAAGTCAACAAACACATCACAAACGTCCACTTGCAATCTGCTTAATGACACACTACATCAGACAAGAGAATAAAGCTTTTGTCCTCGTTAAAGCTTAAACCAAAAAGAGGCCAGATCTTAAGAGAATTCATAAGTAGCTTTGTGGAATTTGGCTCATCTTTGCAAAAAAGAAGCAAGTCATTGCCAAAAGATAGGTTGAGGATCCTTGCTTTGTGCATTTATGATGAAATTTGAAGGTTGGTTACCTGGCAATATAGAAGTTAGTAAGTCTTGAGAACAATTCAATGCAAATGGAAAAATAAATAGGCAAAGTGATATAGGATAACCTTACTTGATCTCTTTAGCACTCTTAGAAGTAGGAGTATGTTCATCATTGACCAAGACGTTGAAGGTAGTTGTAGAGATACATTGTTGAATCCAAACAATGAACTTATTGAGGAAACCATGAACTTAGAGTCTGAAGGATGAAGCTCCAATTAATAGCATCAAAACCCTTATGAAAGCCAATTTTCATGGCACAATATGGCTTAGAGCTCATTCTTTGATAGTCGTTGAACAATTCCTGAGCCAATAGAATATTATCACTAATGCTTGTGCCTTTACTAAAGCCTTTTTGAGATTTACAAATCAATGAATCTATAAGAGAATTGAGACTTGCAGTTATTATCTTGGAAGTAATTTTATAAAGTGTATTACAACATAATATGGGTCTAAACTCCTTAAGTGAACTTGGATTAGGGAGTTAGGGAACCAAACAAATGGAAGTCATGTTAAATTATTTGAGGAGCTTACCTAATCTAAAGAATTCTTAGATTGCTTGGTAGACTTGATGTAAGATTCTTTTAAAAGACCTAGAATTAAACAAAAAATGTAGTTACAAATGGAATATTGGACTTCTCTAATAAAGGAATTATATGAAAGGAGTTGAACAACACTTTCATTTCTTTATATCCAAGATTATGAACCTGTCAACACTTCCATTTTCAGATATAATATATAAAAGATTGTCATTTTTAGTATATTATAGCTTACAAGTTCCATATTTAGCAACTTGCATGTGTACAGGGCTTAACACTTAACTTTCCACAACAACTTATCAAGATTACGAAGCAAAAATGAAAAATTTCCTCAGGACCGGGAATGGAAACAAATCATTTGGGACTAAGTAAAATGGACAAAACTTTACACACCTAAAATAGAGGGTGGATTAGGAATCATCTCTATAAGGTTAACTAGTAAAGGTATGCAAGTAAAGAGATTATGGAAATTAGTCACACACAAAGAGTCTTTATGGTTAAATCCATTTTCTCAAAGGAAAAAGCATAAGGAATGCCAAGCCTAAGTAGAATATAGCATGGATGTTGAATCATATCTTAACCTTGAGAGATTAAATTAAAGAAAAAATCAAGAAAGATAGGGAGTGATAAGGAAGCCTTGTTTTAGTTTAATAACTTATATGACTATGTCCTCCTTTACAAATTACAAGAATATAGGCATCTAAAGTACAATATTCCTATACATGTAAAAGTTACAACAATCATAAATAGAAATAATTGGCACTGCTCAACTCGTCACTCTAAAGGCTTCTCAGCGATAATGAACAATATGCCTAGACAAAATCCAAATAAGCATAAAGATGAATATATTGTCTGGAGCAAACATTAATCAGGTTGTCTCACTAATAAATCATGCTTAGATATATTTAGAATAATCAATTAACATGTTCCATTGTTCAATTTTATTTGGCAAAAACACAATATACCTAAAGCTTCTTTCATTCTTTGGTTTGATGTTAAAAGGAGGATTTAAACCAGATAAGATCTTTAAGAATCTATTCACTCTTTCCACACGTCTACTCTATAACCAGGATAGGAAACGCTTGACTGCTTTTTAATTATAGATATTCCAACATATAATAGAATCAAATTCTTTCCTTTTGTAACTTACATTACAACATATAACATCAAGATGATAAAATTGAATGAGTGAGCAAGATAGATGAATATAAGAAAGAAAATAGGAGTTGTTAGGATAAATTTTAGTTATATAGTTTATGAACCATAGAGAGAGAAATTACAGATTATATAAAGACTTGAAGCAAGAACCATAAGAATGGCATAAACTCAAAAATGAGTTCAACTTTTATACTCAATTGGAGAATGGGAACATCATCTTTTAATCTATATCCAGAAAGCAAGAGCCAAAGATAATACATGTTTATGTTGCTTCCAATTTCTACTATACTTATATGTTTATTGCTCCTAGTTCACAAGTAAACAGATAACCAAGAGAACCAAATCCATTTGTACATCATGTTTTTGTGTATTTTAAAAATTTACATTTTCCTTGAGTTTACTAAGCTTAAGCTATTTCCTCAGACTTTTATTTATGACTATATTAATTCAGATTCAATTAAAAAAAGATGTTGAGACTAGCATCTACCTTTATCTCCTTTCTCAGTAAGGCCTTCAAGTCAGCAATCTTGATTTTTTTAATAACTCAATTGTATTGATATAGTAGTGCTCTATCCATTTAAGTATAATAAGTTTGTTAATGTTAGTGATTGTATTGGTGTGCTATGTGGTCATATCTATTGAAGACAACTAATTTCATTTATATTGATAATTTTAAAAAGTAAATAAGGATAATGGTCTATGTCTTACTTTCAACAGACATTTTTTTTAATATTTCAACCCAAATTCTTTATACTAGAGTACTTAATAAATGCTTTCTTAAATTGCTAGCATTTTAAAATTCAAATCTACAATCTAAAGTGGAATAGTACATTACAAATTATAATAAAATTTTTTATAATAACTATTGATTGTAAAAAAAAAAACTATTTGTTTTATGCTAAAAAACACAAGTATACAGGTTGTTACCTGTAGTAAAAAGCGGATATTGTCCCACAGAGATTATGCTGAGACACCACTTAATTCAGTTTATGCTTTGTTTAAGACAAATTCAAATAATAAAAACTGAAAAATAAACTAAATCAAACAAACTAGCAACGAAAAAATAAGGTAACAAAAGTGCAGAAACTTTGATTTCAAGATTAAAGATTAGAGATCTCTTTTTCCCTATCTTGTCTCCCTCTACCTTGTTGATCGAATTATGCCTCATCTAAGATGTCCTAATGTTTCAATCACCCTCTCTTAAGGTGTAATCAAATGTCCCTAGACAAATTAAATGGAATTAACTATGCAATCTCTCAATCTACAAAATCAGTTCACCAATTTAACTATTTATAAAGCTATCTAATGGGTAATCACCTAACTAGTCAAGATTCTCTCTAACTAATCAATTAACTAGAAAAATGCAGGTTTAAAAGGTGCCAATTCTCATTCTATAGCCTACATAATTTACCCAACTCAATTTCTCAATATATTGTAAGGTTTAAGCACAACATTTATCAAAAGCATTCATTCATTAAAAACAACAAAGTAGGAGTTTAATAAGTAGTTTAAAAGTAATCTCTACAATAAATTCAGCCACTCATAATAGGAAAAAGTTTAACCATATCCATATTCTCCATAATTCAAAACATACAAAAAAACAAAAATAAAACAAAGACAATGGTAGCTTTCTTCCCTTTTTATATCTAAAATCTAGAAAATGGAAGCTCTTGATTATCAGTCCCAATTCCCACCTTTTGCATCTCAAAGCTTGTGACTTTCTGTGAATAGTCGATAAACCTGTGAATGGTGGCTGCTAAATATTTGTATGTTTTTTAGTCACCTAGGATTTTTTCAGGATCCGAAAAGACCGAAAAGTCTCTTCAAAACTTGAGCCTAGAAGTGTTCCCGCGTTTGTCCCAATGTTGGCCATGATCGTGGCCTATATGACATGATCATGACCCTTGAGTAAGCTCCCTATCATGATCATGGCATGTAGGCCACAATCGTGGGCCAATCCTGGTGCTTCTGTCACGATCATGGCCTACCTACCACAATCTTGGGCCTGTGTTATGACCTGGGTTCCCTCCGAAACTCCTTTGTTTTTTGATATTGACCCTGAAATAGTAGTAAACTCATCAAGGCACGTCAAATACACAACATTGAAACTCAAAAACATACTTTAACCCATAAAAGACAAATTTTTATCAAACCAACACAATTCTAACCTACAAACATACTAAATAATCAAATTAACAACTAATCACGTACCAAACTACCCACTAAAACACGATGCAATCTATAACTATCAACATCCTCAAACTTAAAAAATTTTTGTCCACAGGAAAAAATCAAATACAATCAATAAAATTCTATCACTTCATTTTCACAAAGATTAAAGCATGCAATCCTTCAAACTTTGGCCAACTCAAGTGTCAACCTACTACACACATCATGACTAATTTTCATTTGTGCACATAAGCAAACTCAACTTATGAAACCATCACTCAATGATAAGTATAAACTCAAAACGGACCTTCCTTACGAATTTCACTCATTTCTCTCAAGTGTTTGATGGTTAGTGTTTCACTCAAACTTCCTATAGGAAATCACACTATCATAGGTTTGTTAATACACCAATTCTCCTCCACAATGATTACATGCTAAGATATATCAAAAGGACTTTGTTTCGAGTTGTAATGTGGCTAGGGTTAAGGTTGGTCAAAAAGGTTTTAGGGGTTTATCACAAGCATTTATAAAGTACTAAGTGTACAAAGGGATGACAAAGATAAACTTCTGAGATATTCAAATGGATATGACTACTACTCTGCACTTATTGATGCTACTACATGTTATTCCTTTTTCTTTTTCATTTTTTTATCATTTGATTTTGTTCTTTTCTCTTTTTCTCTTTTTTTAATCATAATAAAGAAACAATGAACAAATAACAACAACTATATGCAATGTGTTTTTAAGAGTAGAAGAATTGAAATCTGCTCAAAGCATCTCGGAAAGGAAAAAAAATTATAGCAAAAAAAATAAAAAAATCCCAAACTAAAGTACCACTTAGCACTCTATTAACTCGTGATTGGGCAAGATAATGGGGTTTGTGGGTTTTAAAAGGGGGTGATTTCAAGAAGAAAAAAGGTTAAAGGCTCAATGGGGCTAACAAGGGATAATAAAAGGGTAGGTTATTTAAGCCAAGGATTAAAACAAAAAGGGCCTTAATCATTTCTATCTAGCATGCATCCAGTAGATTTAAACCGATTCAAAGCAAGTTCTGAAGGTAGTTACCTAAGGAATCATCACACAAACAAGGAAATGAAATGACTATAGAATGGAGTCATAAAGACTCAATTCTTCACATAAGCTCAAATGAAAATCTATTATGTTTCTATACATTACGTCATTGCTCAAGTGTCAAGCTCTGAGTAAACTTATGCAACCAACTACTTTCATCACTCCATATGGTTCACTCTCCACTCAAGTAGTCTAATTTGAGTTCACGTATGCATTTAATCTCATTCCAACTAGCATGATAGAATCTCCTGGCAACACATTCATCACAAAGATTCAAATGTAAGGGAAATGACACACCTAATACTAAAAACCTAACATGCATCCTAAATGACATGCAAAAATGCAAATACAAATGCAAAGACTACTGATTGAGCCCAAGTTTATTATATAAATTGGCGACATTTTCATGGTCTTCACTATGCTTCTTGGCTCCCATTCTTAGATTTTATGCTTAATTTGACTCTTGAGTGCCTATCTTTATTTTATGTAGTTTGAGAGTAAAATTGTGACAAATTATTATTAATTGCACTAAATTAATTTTCTGAGAACAATTGATACTGCAAACTATCGTTTGTTCATTGTAGGAGACTCAAGAAGAGGAGACTCAAGAAGAAGAGGTAAAGTCAAGGGAAGGCTGGAGGGGATAAGTCAATAAGTCAACAAGTCAACAGGTGCAACAGGAAGTTCGTCGCAGCGAATATTTAATGATTCCAAGCAAAACTTTCGGGAAAAGTTCACCGTGGCGAAAATTAATTCTGTCGCCACGGCGAAAGAACCAACAACGAAACTAAAACTTTCGGGAAAAGTTCGTCGCAACAAACTCATCCTGTCGCCGCGGCGAACCTTCGAATACCCGAACCATTTTTAGGAAACTCACCCACTGTACAACCCGATCCAAACCCACTTTCTTTTAAAAACTTACCCTTTTAGGTTAAGAGGGAGCCGACAGAAAACATACACAACATATACAACACCCTCACTCTCTCTCAACCTTCGAACACTCATCATCCACTCTCCTCCACTTCATCATCTACTCCTTCACTAACAGCTACTACCATGGACGCTTCTAATCGGTTTCCGGTTGTAAATTCTCCTGAAGTTATGCTTGGCTAGGCACCTCTTTCCTCTTGAAGATGTAACAATGGCTAGAGTTCAATGGGCTTCAAATGGGAGTAGTTTATTCCATATTCAGCTTCATTGTTATGAACTCCTAGGTTTAGGATTTGTAGATTATAGTTGAATATTCTTGATTAGAGTTTAATCAAGTTTTGGACATGCAATGTGTTATTGGGATTTGTTAATGTAGAACTTGGAACTTGAATATATGAAGTCTCATATATGTCTATTTGTGATTTGGTTAACTCTCTTTTATCTGCCTAGTGGTGTTTGATATTGAGATGATGCTAGATCCCAAAATGACTTATTGCATTGACTTTCCCATTGCACACACTAAGAACATTCAACAAGGTTTTAAGAAATGGAGTTCATTGATTAAAACCTTGGACTTAAAGAGTTCTTTAAGGTTTACCATTCGAAACTTAGTGATTCACTCCCATAAAAATTCGTTTTGAACTATGATAGCTAAAGCTCGCTTTCAAGAGGATACTATCATCATTTGATCCTTGCTTTTATCTGACTGTTTTACCTATTCCCAAAATTAAAAAAAAATACTTTTCATTACATTTTTCTTATAATTCATTAAATTTTGATAAGGTTTCCAAAAATCAAAACCCCCTTTCCTTACTGATTGGCTTGCATTTCATGACACATAGGTTAGCTTAGATCTATACATTAGGTTCCGATTAAGTCAGACGACCCGAGGTTGCATTTTATACTGCAATCCTTGGAATTAAAATTTTTGATTTGACCTCTAAAGGTAAGAAAAAAAGGCTTCGAATCAACTACCTCCCCACATGTGAACAACACATTGTCCTTAATGTGAAAAGGAGAACACCCAAAACAAAAAAATAACACAATGAAAAACACAAGAAGAATAATAGAAGAGATTAAAGGCAAGATGGGCTCATGGTGGTAGGGGTGATGGAGGTGGCCTATTTTTCCTCTCGTCCTTGGGTCCTCCAACAAGCTATGATGCACAACAAACCTTCAAATAACCTCAAAACACATCATATAACACCTAAACAATAAGAGATTGAAAGGTGAAACAAATTAAAACCCAATAAAAAACAAACTAAACACTATCAATTCAAAGCAAAACCACACTAACACAAAAACAAGATAATGAAAGACAAACATACTAAGTTAAGGTCATTAGCTTGACCATTCTATATGCAATCATGAAAGAGTGAGTGAAAGGAAAGAAAGTAATTTCCTTTCTTTTGAGAATGGCCCTCCAAAGTATAACTTGCACCTATGCCCATTAACCTTAAAAGTTTCACTCTTATCATTTTCCAACTCCAAAGCTCCATGGGGAAACACTTGAATAACCTTAAAGGGGCCACTCCATTTTGAGTCGAGCTTTCCTGGAAATAAACAAAGTTGTGAATTGAACAAAAGCACCAAGTCCCCACTCTTGAATTCCTTCTTCTTGATGGGGGCTTCATGCCACTTCTTAGTCCTGTCCTTGTACAACTTGGAATTTTCATATGCATCATACCTTAACCCCTATAATTCATCAAGTTGTAACAATATCTTCTCGCCCACTAGCTTCCAATCCATGTTCAATTTTCTAATTGCCCAATAGGCTCTATGCTCCAACACCAATGGTAAATGGAAAGCCTTGTCATACACAAGTCGATATGGTATTGTACCTGTGGGAGTTTTGAAAGCCATCCTGTAAGCCCACAATGTATCATATAGCTTGAAACCCCAATCTTGTCTTGAAGTGTTCATTACCTTCTCCAAAATCTTCTTTAACTCTCTATTCACCACCTCCACTTGGCCACTCATTTGTGGGTGGTAAGGGGTTGCCACTCTATGATGAACATTATATCTTCTCAGAAGAGCCTTAAAGGGTTTGTTGCAAAAGTGACTCCCTCCATCACTTATGATAGCTCTAAACACCCCAAATCTAATAAAGATATTCTTGATGAACCACTGCACCACCTTGCCATCAATTTTTGAAGTAGCTATTGCTTCGACTCACTTAGACACATAATCAAATCCAACCAATATATAAGAGTTACTTAGGAAAGATGGGAATGGTCCCATGAAATCGAAGCCCCACACATCAAATATCTCCACTTCCATGATGTTTGAAAGTGTCATCTCATCTCTCTTCAAAATACTGCCCACTCATTGGCACCTATCACAACGCAATGCAAAATCTCAGCCATCCTTGAACAAGTTTAGCCAGTAGAATCCACACTCTAAAATGCGAGCAGCCATCTTGTTTGCTCCATAGTGTCCTACATAAATTAAACTATGACATTAAGTCAAAGCTTTAGGTATTTCATCTTCAAAGACATACTTGCGAATCAAACGATCAACACATAATTTATATAAAATAAGTTCATCCCAAATATAGCAAGAACATTGAAATAAGAAAAGTTTCCTTTATTGATGCAAGAGATTAAGGGGACGAATACCACTTGAGAGATAATTGGCAATATCTACAAACTAAGGAAGAAAAGGATTTTCTACTATCGTTAAGGCCTTGCCAGGAAAACGCTCTTCAATTTCCTCTTCCTCTTCATTTTGTACCCCTTCAAGTCTTGATAGGTGGTCCCTTGCAACATTTTTTGCTCCTTTCTTGTTCTTAGTCTCAATGTTGAATTCTTAAAGCAGAAGCACCCATAGGATGAGCCTAGCCTTGGCATCCTTCTTTGCAAAGAGGTAATGCAACGCCATATGCTCTGTAAAAACAATAACTTGTAAGCCCAAAAGATAAGAACGAAAAATTTCACATGTAAGCACCACAGCAAGCAACTCTTTCTTAGTAGTGGTGTATTTCAACTGTACTCTCATCAAGGTCTTGCTAGCGTAGTAAATTCCATGTAGCCTCTTCTCCTTCCGTTGTCCGAGTACACAACCAATGGCATGATTTCTTAAATCTCACATGATCTCGAAGGGAAGTGACCAATCCGATGATGTCAAAATAGGTGTTATTTTAAGTGCCTTCTTTAACCTGTTAAAAGCATCTAAACAATCATCATCAAACACAAAAGACACATCTTTAACTAACAAGTGAGTCAAGGGTCTAGAAATAAGAGAAAATGTTAAGTCAAAAAAAGACTTCACGTATCAAATAATTTTGATGACAAACAAATGAAGATAATATGAAAAGCAGACAA
>JAOTBA010000008.1:28502654-28517164 GCA_025629845.1 Erythroxylum squamatum | reverse complement strand
ATATTATAATGAGATGACTATAATATGGCAGGAGTTGGATCTATTTGAGGAAACAAAGTGGAAAGATCCAGAAGATGTAGCCCAATATAGAGAGAAAGTTGACAGGGGACGAGTGTTTGTTTTTCTTGCTGGCTTGAAGGCAGAATTGGGTGAAGTCAGGGGACAGATTTTGGGGCGAAGGCCACTACCCTCAATCCGAGAAGTCTTCTCTGAAGTCAGAAGCTCGGAAGCTCAGAAGAGTGTCATGTTGGGAAAAAATGGCACCATGGACTTCCAGAATGAAGGATCAGCATTTGTCTCAAAGAATAGTGAGGGTGAGGGTGAGAAAGGTAAAAACAAGCAGAAAACTTGGTGTGATTTTTGCAAAAAACCGTGGCATACAAAAGATACCTACTGGAAGACACATGGCAAACCAGCAAACTGGTAGGAAAAATGGGCTAGTGGAGCAGGAGACGGGAAAGCTTTGGAAGTTGGGAACCAGTCCAATCATGACCAGGATACCTCCATCTCAACCAGGACCTTTTCTTTCAGAAAGGAGCAACTTGATCATCTATACACATTCCTTCCAGCTGAGAATACCAAAAAACCCTCTTGTTCTATAGTCCAATAAGGTATAATCCTTCCAAAAGCCTTTGTGTGTTCTATACCTTCCTACTCTTGGATAGTTGACTCTGCAGCTATCGATCACATGACTGGTAGCTCCAAATTTTTTTCCTCTTACTCACCGTATGCAAGGAACCAGAAAATTAGAATTGTAGATGGTCCCCTAGCTTCAGTAGCAAGAAAAGGGACAGTCCCTATTTCAGATACCTTAACACTAAAAAATGTTCTTCACATTCCCAATCTTTCGTATAACCTTGTTTCTGTTCGCAAGTTAACCAAAGATATGAATTGCAAAGCTAATTTTAGGTCGACTCATTGTATGTTTCAGGATTTGGAATCGGGGAGGATGATTAGGGTTTCTAAGGTTACTAGAGACTTATATATCTTGCAAGAAGAAGGCAAGAAACATGAAGAAGGGAGTTGTCACTTTATTGTCAGCAAGAAGGATGAAGAAATAATGATGTGGCATTATAGGTTAGGACATCCTAGTTTACAATACCAGAAGTGTGCGTTACCTCATTTATCTATCAATAAAAGTGCTAGCTTTCAATGTGAATGTTGTGAATTAGCTAAACTTCATAGAAGTCATTACCCCATTTAAAACAGCCGATGTCCAGAGCCATTTTTGTTAATACACAGTGATATATGGGGTCCCTCTAGAACTCAAACACCTAATGGAAAGCGGTGGTTCCTCACTTTTATTGATGACTGCTTTAGGGTCACATGGGTGTTTCTTTTGGGAGATAAATTGAAAGTTTGTGCCACATTAGTATCCTTCTATAACATGGTTAAAACTCAATTTCAAAAGGAGATTAGAATGATAAGAAGTGACAATGGGAAGGAGTATGTGAACTTGGCCTTAAAAAGTTTTCTAGATAGCAAAGGAATTATCCACCAAACATCCTGCAATTACACCCCACAACAGAATGGAATTGTTGAATGCAAAACAGACATCTTTTAAAGGTAGCTAGAGCAATCAGCTTTCAAACACATGTCCTGAAATACCTATGGGGAGAAGCAGTCCTCACTGCCAATCTTTTGATCAATTGACTTCCCTCCAAATCCTTAAAATTTCAAACCCTGTTACAAATCTTCCCTTCCTTCTTTCCTAACACAAAACTGAACCCTCCTGTCCCTCTAAAAATATTTGGAAGCACTGTGTTTGTCTATAATCATGATCCCAAGAAATCCAAACTAGATCCTAAAGCTATCAAATGTATTTTTGTTGGATACTCTAGAACCCAAAAGGGATATAGATGTTTTGATCCAATATCTCGGAAGTTTTTTACCTCTATGGATGTTACATTTTTTGAGGGTATACCGTATGATAGCCACACTCATCTTCAGGGGGAGTATTTCAGTAAGGAAGATGAGAGGTCTAATGGGAAAAAAACTGAGATTTTGAACCTAGAAGGATCAGCAGTAGAGAAGATTACTAGACAGGGGGAGGAAACAGAAAATCAGGAAGAAGAAAATGTTGAAAAGGAAGCTGAAAAACAAAAAACACTCCACGGTGCAGTATATAGCAGGGGAGCAAGGGAAGTAATCTTTGATACAACCCAATTATCATCTCCGAATCTAAGTCCTGACATCTCACAATCCAAGACTGAAATCAATAGTACCCAACCAGGTAACTCAAATGATCTCCCTGGTGATATTTTTCTTGCTATTGCAATGAGAAAAGGGAAAAGATCATGCACACAATACCCTACTTCTAACTTTGTCTCTAATGCAAAATTGTCTCCATCTTGTTCTGCCTTTATTTCCAAACTAACCAGTGCAGAAATTCCAAACAATATACATGATGCTTTAGCTGTTTCTGAGTGGAAGGAGGCGGTTTTGGAAGAGTTAAAGGCCCTAGAAAAGAATAGCACGTGGAAGAGAACAAATCTTCCAAGAGGAAAAAAATTGGTTGGATGCCTGTGGATATTTACCATTAAATACAATGCAGATGGGTCAATAGAAAGATTTAAAACTCGGTTGGTGGCAAAGGGTTGCACTCAAACATTTGGGGTGGACTATAGTGAGACATTCTCTCCAGCTGCAAAGTTGAACACTGTCAGGGTCCTATTATCAGTGGCTGCATGCTTAGACTGGCCTCTAATCCAACTAGAGGTAAAAAATGCTTTCTTGAATGGTGATTTGGAAGAGGAAGTGTACATGGAGCCATCTCCTGGGTTCGAGAAAAGCTTTCGAGACAAGGTGTGCAAACTTAGAAGGTCCCTGTATGGACTAAAACAGTCCCCAAGAGCCTGGTTTGACAGATTCACCAAATTTGTAACAAGTAAGGGGTATTCCCAAAGCCAATCAAATCATACCTTGTTTTCTAAAAGGAATGGGGAAGGTAAAATCTTTGTCCTAATAGTGTATGTGGATGATATCATAATTACTGGGAGTGATCAAGTGGAGATCGAGAAATTACAAGCTCAGCTCGGGAAGGAATTTGAAGTAAAAAACTTGGGGTAGCTTAGATATTTTCTTGGCATGGAAGTAGCTCGATCTAAGAAGGGAATTGTGGTGACTCAAAGAAAGTATACTTTGGATTTATTAAAAGAGACAGGTTTAAGTGACTGTAAACCGTGTGATACATCAGTGGAACCAGGAAAGAAACTTGGAAAGCCCGAAAATAGTGTTCTAGTAAACAAGGAAAGGTACCAAAGACTTGTTGGGAAACTAATTTACTTATCTCACACCAGGCTAGATATAGCATTTGCAGTGAGCTTAGTAAGTCAATTTATGCTCTCACCATATGAAGAACACTTGGAGGCTGTTATCAGAATTTTGAAATATCTAAAGGGATGTCCTGGTAAGGGATTGTTCTTTGAGAAGAAGGAAGAAAGAAGCATAGAAGTCTACACGGATGCAGACTATGCTGGCTCAATTACTGACAGAAGGTCAACATTAGGCTACTGCACCTATCTGTGGGAGAATATGGTAACATGGAGGAGTAAAAAGCAAAATGTAGTAGCTAGGAGTAGTGCAAAAGCTGAGTACAGGCTATGGATCAAGGACTGTGTGAAGTCTTATGGCTCCGAAGAGTTATGTTTGAGTTACATTTGGAAGTTAAGCCTCCCATGAAGTTGTATTGTGACAGTAAGGCAGCCATTAATATTGCACACAATCCAGTACTTCACGAAGGACAAAGCATATAGAGGTTGATAAGCACTTTATCAAGGAAAAAATGGAAGATGGAAGCATATTGTTACGACCCATAGTCTAGAAATTAAATTTACTTATCAAAGGAGAAGGTCCAATGGTACGGGGGCTGTTACTGATAAGCAAGAGTAAGGGGTAGCTCTGTTAAGTTTTAGGAAAGGGGTAAAGTTGTCTAAAGTGAGAAACTAGTTAGTTAGCTGACTAAGGGAATAAAACAGTGTGGGGTGTGTGAGGGGGGGATATCATGCATATTGTATTACGTGATTTGAGCCAAAAGGTTGGAGGAGCTAGAACCTCGAATTCTAGTGTCTTATCTTTTCGACCTCTCATCATTCCCGTGCCCGATGACTCACCTTCGAGTGTCTTCGCAGATTTTGGGGTGATTGATTTGATCGAACCTGAAGAGTTGTAATAGATTGCATTAGCTGATCAAACTACCTACTGGTCTCTTCCTTTAGCTCACCCTTCCCCCCTTTAAGCTTTTGATTCATCACCACCCTTAGAGAATCATGCTCCGTTTGCAACCCCACTTTGATTTCTTCTCTACTTCTTTTTCCATTACGTCTAACCTGGTATCTTGTTTCTTACCCGCCATGCCTAGATCTTTTGCTATGATACTAAATGATGGAACCTGCCAATATTCCTCTAACCGAACAACACACACACAAGCACAAACATTGGACTGAAAATGTATGTATATATTTCTTGAGCACAATTGACCTGAAGATAACAAAGATAAGACACTAGAATTCGAGGTTCTAGCTCCTCTAGTCTTTTGGCTCAAATCACGTAATACAATATGCATGATATCCCCCCCTCACACACCCCACATTGTTTTATTCCCTTAGTCAGCTAACTAACTCTTTTCTCACTTTAGACAACTTTACCCCTTTCCTAAAACTTGATAGAGCTACCCCTTACTCTTGCTTATCTGTAACAACCCCCGTACCCTTGGACCTTCTCCTTTGATAAGTAAATTTAATTTCTGGACTATGGGTCGTAATACATATATATCCCATTTGTTCCTACTAAAGAACAGAGAGCAGATGTTTTCACAAAGGGGCTGCTCAGACAACCATTTGTAGAGCAAATTAGCAAGATCGGCATGATAGACATCTTTGCACCAACTTGAGGGGGAGTGTAGAGAATCCCGTAATAGTAGATAGTCCCTTAATTAAGGGATTATCCTTAGCTGTAATATCTAGTTATATTAGGGATATTTCCAAATAAGGAAGACTCCCATATCTATGTACCCTAGCTCTATATGAGAACTGCAGCATATGTAAATAATAACTTCTGAATATATATCGAAGTTTTTACAGAAAATTACAAGAGACCTTTGTTGTAGATGATCCTGAAATTGAATTTTATGGAGCCGCTGTTGCTTCGTACATCTTATATTATCCAAAATTTTATTTTGAATACGTGCATTTGGATAGTCTGATAATGAGCTTCTAAATGTCTTATGTGATATCAGGTATTTACTGGAGAGTACTCTCTGATATGCAAAATTTCTGAGTACAAGAAACCATATATATCATTAATGGATGGCATAACAATGGGATTTGGGATTGGCCTTTCTGGTCATGGTCGCTACCGGATTGTGACAGAGGTATAAATCTTCATACAGGAATAATCTTTACCTGAATTCATGTAGGATAGCATCCTACGTTGAGTATTTCTAAATTTTGGTGCTTCTTAATTAACTTGCTTGCAGAGGACTGTTCTTGCAATGCCTGAAAATGGAATTGGCTTGTTCCCAGATGTTGGCTTTTCATACATAGCAGCTCAAACTCCAGGAGAAGGATCAGTTGGTATGATTTTCTCATCATATAAACAATATTTAGCATGTTTAGTCCTCTTGTTGGAATGACAAAACTATGTCTACAATTCCATTGAGAAGATGCTTTGTACTGTTGGCTTTAAAATGCTTGCTTTATATACAAGTAATTGTATGCTTTATCAATCAGTATTGTAAAGACATACTTTAATGCTGCATTACCATGTGTACTTTTGCTACTTCTGTGCATCAAAACGGACTTAAGAGGAGAAGTAGTTGGTTTCTGCCACTTCTGACCTCAAGGCCTGGTGATCATGTTATGTGAGGGATTGGCTTGATGTTTCAATGTTGTTACCCTCTGTGACTCCCATAATGTAGATAAATGCATTAAAAAAATACATATTGATCATATAGATCAGTTTTGTGGTGCAGGATTAGTGCTTTCTGGTATCTGAAATTCAAGAGTTTGGGTTCCCTTAACCGTTTCAGTTATTGTTTCCTGCTTTAAGCTATCATGCCATAAATTTGTGTAAGTAAAATCGAGACCATAGGCCATCTGAAAATAGTTGACAACTGTCAGTATTCCCAATTTCAAACCCCCAGATACTCTGCCTGTATACAAAAAAATAATGAAAGCCACCTTATCATTGTGGTGATTTGACGTGTTAAGTTCTGCAGGTTCTTATCTTGGATTGACGGGGAAGAGGATCTCTACACCCTCAGATGCACTATTTGTTGGTATTGCATCACATTATGTGCCATCAGGCCAGTTGGGCTCATTGAAGGAAGCTCTCCTAGCAATTACCTTGTACGTCAGTCATTTTAGCTTGGTCAAAATTTAATTACTCTCTTAATATTTGGTATGTGATCTAACTAATTGATATTCCATTTTCATGCTGTTCACGTTAGCACATAGCAGCAGTTAAAACTCAAAATAATTGTTTGGTGTGCATCAGCCTGCTTGTTGGGATCATGATAAAATTCTTTAACTTAATGCTTGGAGCTAAAATTGAACCGCCATAAGAGTTCCATCTATGACAAATGAGTTTCAACATACTAATTACGTTTTTGGATCCTCTTCATGTTAAGCAGAGTTTTGCTGATCATAGTTCACTGCCTTTTTGCTGATTATATGATGGTATTTGTAATTTCGTACAAGAGATATTGCTGGCCAACTTAAAATTATCTTTCTGTAGAAATAATACGTTATGGTGATATTGCATATCCACTTTCAAAAGAAAATCTTACTGTAGAAATAATATATTCGAAGTTGACGCAGTTCCCAAGACCCACATGAGGACATTAAGGAACTTTTGAGGAAGTACAGCAATCAACCAGAGTCTGAGGCCCAGTTGAAATTGCTTTTACCTCGAATAATTTCAACCTTCAGTTCAAACAAATCAGTAAAGGAGATATTTGAAGAACTTAAAAATCATCAGCAGAGTGCTGATACTCTAGGTGAGTGGTTTAATTCTGAAACTTCTACAGATAATGTCTTGTGATTGTCTTGGTTACGTGTAAAACTCTGATAGGAAACTTATGCTAATAGATGTCAGTAGAAGAGGAAATAGAGAAACAGATAGATGAACCAGATAAAGAATGGTAGTATTTAGAATTGTATTGATAAGGGAAGAAGATATCGGATGACTAAAGGCCACATCTGAGAGGTGACCAACTCCCCACTCTCACAAGCTGAGAGATTACCCAATCCCCCTTCCTACCTCATACATGCCCCTATTATACCCAACATTCCTGACAGAGAATCCTAACAACCTGCCACGTCTTTCCTCTATTTGGTACTGGCATTCTAAAAGATAAGCAAAGCCTTTTGCCTGTAGAAATGACAGCTTTGCCAGCTGTTGGTTCCTTCTTTCTCCTTTTCTATTGTATATGAATAGGAGGCTTAACAAACTCTAATGCCATTGTGGATGTATGGTACTCTTTTGTCTTTGGAACAATTTGTTATTCTTGGTGCTCTCCACATGTATTCTTTATCTTGCATATTTTCCAGTGGGGGAGTGGGCCAGCGAAGCTCTTGAAGGTCTTGCAAAGGGTGCTCCATTTTCGCTTTGCTTGACACAAAATTATTTCTCCAAAGTTGCATCTGCTTATGGGAAATCTGACAATGAATTGTCCAAGGTGAGCTGGGTTTGGTGATTTCTGTCTACGATTATGTCTGCAGTACTCACCTTGTGTAGAATTTATGAGGTAACATTCCTATTTCTCTGGCATGTTTCTGTCATTCAGCTGAGTGGGGTGATGAAAACAGAATATAGGATTGCCTTGAGGTCCTCGTTGCGAAACGATTTTGCTGAAGGTGTTAGGGCTGTTTTGGTGGACAAGGATCAGGTTCTATTCACAAAACTTCTTATGATGCAAGATATGATTTTCCCAGGATTTTTTATATATTTTTTTAATGAGTTGCAACTTTGTTTGCTTTTGTTGTTCTTGTTTCAACAGCTTTTTACTTTTTCTGTTTTCTTCCTTTCAGATTTTTTATTTGATAATCCCTTTCACTTTTGAATAGCATAAAAAACGCAACCACCAATATGTAATTTCCTAAAAATATTTGAGTTTTCACAAGGAGCAAAAGTGCAAACATAAGCAACTTTGGAAAAGAAGAGCTTCTTCTTCTTCTTCTTCTTCTTGTTCAAGGAGTGTGTAAGTATCATGATTCTTTGTGGTACGTTAAAGCTTGACTATTGTTCCTCGAATCTTTTAACTCATTTTCAATAGTGCAGGGCCACCCTAAGATATTTTTCTTCATGGATTAGCAAATGAAGAATAATTAATTTTTTTTTTCAAGTTCTGTATTTTGGAGACCATTGTTCATTAGTTTCATATATATAAATAACTTGAGTTGTAGCTCAAGGAGGCATTCAAGTATCATGATAATTTGTGGTATGTTAAAGCTTGTCGTCGAAGAAAAGTTTAATCCTTTTCATTCTCCATTTTGGATACCACTGCATCATAGTTTGATGTTATGAAGTGGCTTCACTTATCAATGGTTTTGGTTGGGAGTATGATTAATGATCTTGTCCTTGCAGAACCCAAGGTGGAATCCGTCAAGTCTAGAAGAAGTTGACCCGACTGAAGTAGAATCTCTTTTCAAACCATTAATGCCTGAAGTTGAGGAGTTGAGAGTCTGATCTTGCTCTCCATTGAATAAGACGATCTTGTCATCAACAAAGATATTGGCTATCAAGTGATGCTGAGAAGAGAATGCCTTTGGATCGTGACTCAAAGTGCCCCCTTTTTTCCCCCCCTGTATCGTCCTTGACTTGTAGACAAGAAAACATCTATCGGGCTCTGTGATTGCTACTCTTGGTTGTGGAGAACGGCTTTTTCTATTATTGTCCTTGGAGAAAGCTTCCGAAGATTGATTCTTTCAGGCACAATAATTTGGTTTTTATGGTAAACAAAACAAGTTATAACTCACTCACGTAACAATGATGTGTAAGATGAGATGGTTCTACGATGTTAAAAGACGGGACAAGCTTGTGTAGACACAGCAAATGTTTTGCATATTTCGTCTCCATCCCAAACCATGCAAAAAAATAAACTTAGAATAAGTCGATTTTCTACGTCGGGATTGAATATTGAACAGCAGCAGTAATGCAGAATATGTTGGAATGCAGGAAGCGAACCAACATGTTAAGAAAGAAAAGGGCAAAGAAGGGTTCAAAAACGAATAATGGATCGTACTGCTGCTTCCTCTTCGAGAGCCTGACCCAGGTGATCCTTCAATTTACTTTTGCTGCTTGTGACTTGAACAAGTAGAAGAAGAAGCTCTTCTTTTCCAAAGCCATTGACAGAAATTGAGGGCCGTACGCAAGGCCAGGCCTCCTTTGTCCTTTCCTTGATTTCCGTTAAAAAAAGAAGAAGAGATTGTTAATTACACGATACGATTTGATTTCATTACCCCTAAATTCATTTATTATATGATATTCCTCTTCTTAAATTCCTTTGGTAGTTACGTGAGGACTGAGGAGTCCCGAGGTTCACTCAATTGGAATAACAAGTACTGTAATGAGAGGCAGACTCTCCCGTTTTCCTTAAAGCTCAATAAATCGGCAGATGAATACAAGTTTCAACTTTCAACCTCTATAGTCAGAGCTTCGTGTTCCTTAATTCCAAGGGGCCTCCCTTACCTTCCACCTGTCAAGTTTGGTGCCAGTGTCAGACGATGTCCTGCTCCGCTCAGACCGCCGTTCCTATTCTCAAAACCGTCACCATATCCTACAACCACCTCAAGGTTCGTCTTCCTCCTTTTCCTTTCCTCGTCAAGAACCTATTCGTTGAGTGTGAGGATTCAGGAATGAGGACTGAGGACCTTAATGTTGTTAATTTACCGACTATATTTTAGGAGTTATTTTTACATTATTATCTCATGTTAATTTGTTTATTAGATGTCGGTGCTTTAGTAAATTAATTAAATTCTTTTATCTAAAAAAAATCACCTAATACAGATTGCACCATAACTTGTTATATGAATATTTTCTTGTCCAATCTAATACACGGATTTTCATAATTTTTTATTGAGTTAACCTTTTAAATCTTTCTTTTTTCTTAAACTCTTTTATTCATTTTAAATAAAAAGTTTGACTTAGAGAACAATGATTTTAAAATTTAAAGGTTTAATTAGTATTAGATTAACTAAAAATTAAATAATTTAAAATATGATTGAAAAAGATTGTTAAATTTAAAGTCTAATAAAAAAGAAATTAAATGACAATTAATTGATTTATTTTAATTTATAAGAACTTATTAATTAATAAAATTGATCGATTAATAATAAATTAATCGGTTTTTAACAAAAATTTATTAAAATAAATTGAACCGAAATATTGAAAATCGAATAAAAAAATTAGACAATTTAAATTTTTTACGATTGAAATGGTTGAAAGAGTCCTAAACAAATGTTTGAAAAGTTGAAATAATTAATTTTGCTACATACTAATGAACTGAACATTTCTTATAGAACTCTGGTAATCAACTACTGAAAGAAATTATAGAAAATACTAATTAAAAAGGTCTAGCAAAGAAACAATGATATATGAATTCAAATTAAAAATAATATGAAAACATAGTAGTTAATTACGCTACGTGGGTCAAAGCAGTTTATGCCTGAATGATCTTATGATTGGCATTTGTATGTTTGGTTTGTCTCAAAACATCAACTCAAAACATGACTTGTTATCTGTCTATCTGCATGTTTCTCTCTGTTTTTCTGTTTCACTTTTCTTCTGTCTTTTCTTTTGATTCTTAAAACAGGACAAGCATGCCAACTTGTCATCAACAATTGAGAAAGGTTTTGGACCGAATGGGCTGGGAATTCTGTCAATTACAGATGTACAAAGCATTCTTACTTCAAACCTGTCCTCTATGCTTGTGCTGCATCATCTTTTTTCTATTTTCATTTTCTCTACTTCAGTATGCACACTTTCAACCTTGTTTTTTTTTTTTTCTCTTTTCAGATTTTATTCATCTCATTTACACTAACAACTCATTGCACTAAAGTGACATTATGCAGAAAGGATTCTAGTGAATGACTTTCTTGAACCTTACACGTTTCATTGATTGATTTAAGACGATGAATTTCAATTAAGGCTATACTCTGTGGTTTTTCCACCTTTTCCCATTTGCTTCATTGTCAATTGAAATGGGGAAATAGATTTCGATGTAGCTGTCTAAGCTAGCTGTAATAAAGGATTTATTGACTTGGATTGGGGTGCTGTCTGTGGTACTTTTAAAACATTAACTTTATGGTAAGCAGCATGACCCCATCGGGGGTTGTCCTAACTATACTTGGGCGCATACTTCAAAATGTTGCTTTTGCATCTTGAAAATGTTGAAATGCCCTCAAATGTATTGCATGCCTGTAAAAAACGGGATTTCAGTGTGATTCCTTAGGAGCGTGGCTATAAATATTAATTGCTTCAAGATGAAGAGCCAGATCAAGGTTATATAGTCTAGTTCATCAGATAGGAAATTGATTTTAGTATAAAAATTGGAATCCAGTGGATGTTACACTTAAAATGTTTATAGATAGATAAAACTTTGAAGGGATTTTGTGATTTATATCACATTAAATATGCTTGGACTAAGATTTCAGAAGAACTTTTGTAGTTGATGAGCCAATGATTAAATTCTTTTTTCTCATGTTATGTTGATCTCAGGAAATTTAAGTTAAGCTTTCCTCCAAATGAAAAGTATAACCAGTCTGAAATTAATAGCGACATAAAAAAAATATGAAGCCCAATTTCTTTTTGAGCTTCATAGAAAAGATACATAAGTTCCATGATGCTTTATGTTTGCATTATTATCTGCAGTTTGTAGTTTGCAAGAATAAATTCTCTTAATCCCTACAGATAACCCATTTTGTTGAATGCTCAGAATGCATGAATGAATGTGACCTATTATTTCTGCAGGTACCAGGATATTCTTCGTTGCGTCAGAATCTTTTACATATTTCATCAAGGTTTATGCTCCAAATCTTTTAATTGCTTTAAATACTACTGGAGATACACTTAATGATTTCTGAGTTATGGCATCCATCCTTCTGTTTTGTTAGATTAGCCAATCTTCCTGAAGAGGCAAAGAAGGATCTTGAAGACCCAGATAGTAGGTAATTGTCATCGTCCTGTGTTCTCAGCTCCATTAAGTTCTTACGGCTTAGGTTATCCACTTGCCCATCTTGCTCAGTTTTTGGGATTTATATTTCATTGGCAGGTATGTTCACCCATTAGGACGGAACTTCTGAGCTGTGAAAATCTTTGAAGACAAGGACATTTTTGTTGACTTTTATCTATCATAGAGTAGCCAGATTCTCTAACCAACTTCTTAGGAATTGATGGACATTAAGAATTTTTTCAAATATATTTTTTATGTCATTTCATGCTCTTATTCCAGCAGGTTGTACTGATGAATAAAATAGTTTTCAATGACCTGCAGTATCATATCTTATCTGGCTCAGTCATTGCTGTTATTTTTCGACTCAACCTTTTTGTTTCTTATATCTGACATTTATTTACAGGTATAACTTTGGATGGAGCCATGGAAAAGAGAAACTTGAATCTGGGAAGGCTGGTAAACTATCCTGTAAACTAGATTTATACGTTTCTGTAAACAGTCAATCTATATTTTACATACTGCTGGGAGAATGTTTCAAGGATGAAAAGCTAGTATATAATTCTCATGCTTGTCCAATGAAGGGCATATTCGAACATTCCGAAGGCAGTGATTAAATGGTGTTGGTTTCAATTGTGTTTTTGTACACAAAACATGCACAAATAGTCACAATAGTAATGTATTGCAACACATATAAAAGCATATTTGATTTATTAGGGACCATTACTTGAGTTTCTTTGCTTCCTTATGCCTTGTCTCATATTTATGTTAACTATTATCTAATTGATATCTGCTTGGGATGTGCCACAGATGAAAACTAGACCAATCATTAGAACTGCATAAATGCTTAACAGTCTACTATGGGACAATCAGTTTTTGGTGCTTATGTATGAGTTGTCTTCCATGAGATGAGGCAACCCAAGCTTTTAATTTTAATAGAAAAGTAGGGATAGGATAAACATCATCAATTCAATATGTCTTCTAACATGGGCACAATCCTGTGAAAATTTGAAGAAACTTGTGTTTAAGACTATCTTTAAGTCTAGATGTAATGATGAAAGATACTTACCTTGACATATAACTTCTTGCCCTATGTTCACATTTGGAGCTGTCTTTCCCTTCTCTTCATAGAGTTCTAACTTGTAATTATTGAACCAGTGCTGCACTAGTCCCCCGTAATTTAGAGTGAGGGCATTCAATTAACAGCAAAATGTTGTTATTTCATTCCTTACGGATGTTTTAAAAGCCCTATTCCAGTACCAGGTTCGCTATTCAAACCGGTGACTTTTCCACTCCACCTCTGGTTGAGGAACTCAGTTCTTCGGTTATGTCTTTAATTCTTTTAAACAGAACTTGATTTAACCAGGGTTCAGCTCCATTTCCTAACTAGTTTTTATACCTCATTCTTGTTCTCAAAACATTATTTTTACATCCCTTGGGACATCAGAGGATAACTCTGGTCCCTAGTCTTTGAAAACTGATGTATATTCAATTACTTGACATACATGACATTATAGTGGAAATTCTCTCAACTTTGGTGTTTTGAAGTGGTACATGCATGCATGTTACCTTCTGTGTGTGTGGAAGATTTCTCTTCTCTCCCTGATTCTATTCGATAACAATGCTTAAAGATAGTTATCGTGTGGTGAAGTATGTTAATAAAAATCAAAATTTAGACCATTTCAAGCTTCATGATTAGAACAGTTATGCTGGGAAACACTCGCTTCCTTTTCTCTAAGGAGCGCGGCAATGTTATATTTCTTGCTTTTGTTGATAGCAATTAGTTATTTTGTACATTTGATGATCATTTGAAAATAATATGATTGTTTCTTGATTAAATTATGTAAGTCATACTTTTCATCCTTTTTGTTCCTTTTGTTCTTTGCAGATATGTGGAAGGGCTCCTTTTATGCAAATCCAATATTTGATGTTCCGACTACAAATACATACTTGATAAAACGGTAAATGTTGGAAATGATATCTATTTTCAATATATATATATATATATATATATGTCTGAGTCATTGCTTTAGGGACTGTAGATCATTAAAGTTGGACCGTTGATGAGAGAGATAAAAGAAGATGACATATCTTGTCATATTGCATATCTTCTCTCTTTTCCCATCTGTTAGGAATCCTCTATAGAGGTTGTGTGTATTGATAGTATATCAGTATAGAAAAAACAGTATATGCTGGAGACTAGCTCCCCCTCCTGGAAGTCCAGGCCAATACAAGTATGTATTTCTAGAATATGAATGAAGATGATCCTCCCTCTCTATACCGAATCCTATATATCCTCTGTATCTTCTCATTCTCCCTCTCTCTCTGTAACTAATTCCTA
>JAOTBA010000008.1:28487419-28502554 GCA_025629845.1 Erythroxylum squamatum | reverse complement strand
TAGCCTATGTGGCATATGTATATATTGCCTTCCCCGTCGTACCCCCTACGGATGTAGGGTTGGATGGCTTAGTGGGCCGATTATTAATACTAGTCATGCCGATAATTAGGAAGGGTGCTAACACCATCCTTCTGTGTTAGCATTTTTTCTAGTGCTGAAAGGTTGGTGCATGTTAATCACACAAATGGTTCTCAAAATACATGATGCTGATCTTTTCCGGGTGTTTTAATTTCAGAAAACTCATTCCAAACTTCATATTGAATTATTTGATGATTACATGAAGGCCTACTAAAGTGCCTTCTGATTGAGAAGTTAGAAAAAAAAAAAGATTAAGAGTTGAAAGCAAAAAATTTGTTTCCCAAGTGCATTCTCGATTTCTCACTTGTTTAATGCATTTTTATACATGAGCTTCCTATACTCTAATGACTTTCCTTGAAAGTTTAGGCGGAGTTCATAATTAAGCATACTCATTTATAATCTGTGTTGTAGGTATCCATCATATTGTGGGTCAAATATATGGCCAAAGAATGCTTTGCCAGAATTGGAATTTGGTATGTTTTGAAGATCAACTATATCTCAAGCACTAGAGTTTCATCTATCTCTTAGAAGAATACCTGTACTTAAATGTGTTTTACTTATTGTGACACAGCTTGAAATTTCAATATCCTAAAGCATTCAATAAGTTGTTGAAGTGCAGTCTTATATTAGTTATTAAATGACTGATACTATGGACTCAACCAACTATCCTTCAAGATTTAAGTTGGCGCCATGCTGCAGCAACCCTATGAAGTCTAAGTAAAATATATCCTGTCTTTAGCCACGAGTCTATTGACCTAACAAAATGCAGCTCCCCATTGAGTTATGATATGCTGATTCTGATCTACTTAAATTTAAACTACATATCTTGCATATCAAATTAATAGAACCTATATGGCGGCTCCTCTTCCCAGCCATTTCAAGTTAAGAAGATGCAAAGGCATCTCTCTCTATATAAGAACGGTGTGTTCCAAGGTGTGATGTGGGAGAGAACAGATTGATAATTTGGGTTTGGAATTAGACAACCTTTTCATTTTTTTTCAATATTTAAAGAGTAACAAGAGTGAACAGTGTTAAACTTTTTATTATCCTGGTGTGGAGTTGTTTTCTGGAGGACTTCTACAGTATCTGCACTATAGCAGAGTTTAAGCACCAAACTCGAGATTGATTGATATGGTTTTTCTACGCCTAGGACACTAGAATATCATACCATGAATCAAGAAAGACATAAGATAAAGGCATATTCTATTGGTTAATGATTGTATGGTCCCAATTCTTGATTGGAGAGGACACCAAAGGCCTCTACCCTTCCATTCCTTGGATCAATAGAGATGGGGGGTAGAGCTTTGGGTTTTTTCATGTTGTCAAAGAGTTGAACAGTAAAAATAGATGGTGAATACTTGATTGAATTAATCGGATGATGTAGGAACAAGGTTTATGCTCAAGTATGTACTGCTGGGAAATAGGCAATCATACTAGTAAAATTCATGTTCAGTTTGCATATGGCTTAATATTTAAATGTAAATTATAGTGAATACTTACTGAATTTTAGATGGCATATTTTGTTTCCATTCTGTAGTATTTTGGTACAGTAATGGATTTCTGTTGAAATATTTCACAATTTATGTGATATAAATTTAATTAGGTTGTCCACCTTCCTTTCACGCTACAAGTTTTTCTACTGTGAAATTTCTAAACAAAAAATTGTTGATTTGTAGCTTTCAAAGCACTTGGAAAGCTGATCCTTGATGTTGGACTGACATTAGCTTATCACTGTGATCGATACGGTAAATTCTACAAGACTCAATGTTCAACCTTTCTCATATATGCAAACTTCTAATTTTTAGATTTATAGCCTCTTTCAGGCTTTTACTTTTAACGGACAAAATCCACCAAAATAAAGTGTCTGAGGTCACCTGAACGTACTTGGGGTTGGAGTTTATGGCCATTATAATGCATCTAGTTCCTGCATATTGCTTTCTCTTCTCTCGCTCTTGTTACTTTATATATATAGACACTTGATATACATAAAAATAACATGCTCAGGTGCATACATGCAAGTCATTAGGGAAATTTTTATGGTATTTTAAAGGAGTTATTTGAATAGTTCCTCGAGAATTTCCTCTGTGATAGATAATCTGTGTATCAGCTTATTAGGACTGTAAATGCTTGGTCTCAACACCTTTGGGCATGAATGGATGTTATGTTTATTTGACGTGTATGAGTCTAAATGTCCACATGCAGTGTAAGCATATGACATCAGAATAACAAGGTTCATTCTGAGCTGAGTTCAAAACAACCTGCTTTATACTTTACCGAGTCCTCATGAAGTGATCATATGGATGTTACATATTTACTTTACACTTCTTTGTTTTCTGTTCTGGTAATTACATAGCCTATGAAGTCCCATGCTCTTAAATCTTTTGCAAGTGTTTAGACGTACAAATATTATGACGTTCAGTATCTATTTAAATAGTTGTCTTGATCAGTTTCAAATGGAATGGAAGTGAATGAGAATGAAGGCCTTGAACAGATACTTCTTCGCTCTCGGTGTCACAAAGGCAGACTGCTTTATTATTTTCCATCAGAACAAATGTAGGTTATTTCTCCTTTTTGTCGTCACACTTATAATTTCTAAGCTATTCTTTCCGTGTTAAAAGCCTAATTTTGCCTTCCAGTGATACTGCCATAGTTGGTGACTCCATGTCATCTTGGTGCGGATGGCACACAGATCATGGTTCATTGACAGGTGATTATTTGTAGATCAACCACACAATTCTAGTGTTAATTGGTACATGGTCCCAAGAACTTATTCACGTTAAGAGTCTAGCAACATAGCAAGTTACCACTCCACCAAGTACTCGTGATAACCTCTGTAAATAATTATATGTATGTTTACTAGAATTTGAATTTCAGTGATACAAGCTCAGAGGTAGAACTATGTGTTTCCTAAATTGTAATTGTCTTTTTCTAATTTTATGTCTTATTCCTGTTTTAATTCAATATGTAGGTCTCACCTGTGCCATGTTTAAAAGAGATGGTGTAGAAATACCTTCCCCTGATAGTGCTGCCGGGCTTTATATTAAAACTCGAACTGATCAAATTGTGAAAGTATACTATCTTGTCGTTGATACTTATTTGTGCAAATTTTGTCTTACAATACAAACAGTTATAAAATGTTCTCCTCTCCACCGCATATATGTTCTCTTTTGTGTATAAAAGCATGATTGTGTTGGATGCTGGGGATGTATATCGTATGATATTTCACACTTTTTACTTCTATGCATATTTCGTGGACTGAACTAAATTTTCTTTCTATAGATTTCAGGATAAAATGTTGATTGATCTTTAGACACCTGCTAATGTGCCAAAATGTGGAATTAATTGTTGAACGTTTGGTGAAAAAGCTGAGATTCTGACAAGTTCTTGTTTAAAATTCTGTAACATGTTGCAGAGAAACCCTTTTGGTTGCAACATCATAAGATACCTTCTTGTGAACAGCAGGGTTAAATTTCTTTAATTGAAGCTTTATGTGGAATATGGAAGAGCTTTTGTGCAATAAGTTAGGCCTATTGGAATGGCTATCACTGTGTTTACTATGTTGTTGGAGTTCTATCTCTCTTTTTCTAAAAATGATCTTCTTGCATCAAAACCTAAAATAAGGAAGATGTGGAGGGGTAGTTTCTATCCATGCAAGATTATGATGAAAATTTGATTTTCTATAAGCTGATAATATAAATATGGATTTAGTGATTATTGTCATTTTGCTTTACCTTGTGGGTCAACTGCTTTTTACATGAAGAAGTATATAAGGGGATAAAACTATAAAGGAGTTAAAGAAAAAAGGAAAACAGATTTCTTATATTTTTTTTCTGGGAATTCCGAATTAACAGGAGTGAGATGCAGTGACACTTACTGAACAGGCATATGTTGTTTTACTTTTCCTACCATGAATGTAAATTTTGTAGCCTTGTTCTTAATCCTTATTGGCTCTGGAAACATCAATCAGTGGAAAAGAATTATATGAGTGATACTAGTTATATGATAAAGTTCTTGGCTTATAATAAAGATGCATACTTCAGTCATTTGTGCGAATCCTATTCTAAATGCATTCTCGATGATCTGAGCTTCTCATAGAAACATATTTTTCTTGCACATCAGGTTGTCTTTGGAAGTGATGAGATAGCATACCAAGTTGGTGAAACCACTGAAGTACTGTCGAGAGGTTATCTTTGTGCAACGCCACATTGTGTCCGGGTACTTTCTATAATTTTTTATATGGTTGGCTTCACAGGATTTATTTTCCGTTTCTTGAGAAACCACTGAAATATTCAAGTGTTCATCTGTTTGCTTTGTGTGGTTGTTTCATGGCAGTTCTTAATATTTGATCTTTACTATGTATTTGTTGTTGCTTGATTGTCCTTCTCATTATAAGCTAAAATTTGGAAGAGAAACGCCCCAGCTTGGAAACACCCTTCCTTTTGATCTTGTGCAACTTTTTTTTTCTCGTTGCCCAATGATCTTTGTATTTTCAAGGACTAGGTACAGATTTTATCTTCTTTGTTAATTGAGAAGATTCATTTATGTGCAGATGAAAACTTTAGAGACCAATCTGAGGTTAATAATTAGACAACTTGATATGCGATGAAAATCTTCTGATTTTTTTTTGTACCTATAGATGTACGTAATTTGACCAATGATATGAAGCAATTATAGTTTTTGTCCTGCTCTGATCAATTTATGAACACTCCTGCCACATCCTACCTTGAGTCAATAAGTCATGATATAGATAATTTATATACATAATACCACATGAGACCCATTCCCTCATTTGGTATCTAATGATGCCGAGCATGTATTAGATGAATTTATAAGATAGACTAGGTGTCAAAAAGTCCAATCCTTTGGACTTCTCAAGTATTTTCTTGAAGGTTATTTAAGTCTTTTTGCTTATTAAGTAGGAATCCTACTAGAGTTTGTATTCACTACTCATAAGTGTGTACTTTCTATTTCTTTAGAACACCGTATCGATAATATTACAAATTTTTCTCTCAATTTCAACTTATATTTCAGTGTTCTGAAACTTGTATATCAAATCTTAAAGACATAGTCAAGTACTTACCTTTGCTTTCACGCTAATACATTGTGTCATCTAACAATGATGGTAGTGCAACAAAGAATTAGAGGATAGTATTCCTATCAAAAAGCACGTGCACATCTTCTTTAGATTGAAGTGCTGATGACTTTTGCAGCTTGATTTAGCATTGCTGTAGATGCAAAGTGAATTGAAGGCCTTCGGAATGTCACCATTTTTCATTTTGAAGTCAAAGCATCTAAATTATGGTTTTATTTATACTTTGGACTTGGATCTAGACTTGAAGTTTATGATTCTAGGTGCAACTCTATCATAACTGAATGTGTAGTGCTAGTTTCTTAAGTTATAATAAGATCTTGAGTTAATGGAAGCAGAACTACCTAATATTGTTAGAATTAATTGTAGAATAAGATATTATTTTGTCAGTCAAGAGATATTATTACTTTATCAATACATCATTCCTCCTCATCAGTAAGGCTTTTGGTACTATGCAATAGACATGCAAAAAATGAAAGAAAAAATGTATCATTTTGTGTTACATTTGTGGATGTAGGACTTTATGGTTGAATCCTATAAATGTGGCTTCCATTTTCCCTTCTACATTCTTTCCTTTATTTTCATACTTCAACATGGTACCGGATTAAATCTTATGAGTCTAGTTGTGTTTTTGTGTGTCACGTGTATCTTTGTTTGGACCTTTGGTAGTATTTAGAAGTGCTATTAATTCGATGAATTCTGTTTTTATGCAAGCAGAGTTTTTTGTTGTTGGTTAGATGAAACTTTTCACAAGTGAGAAGAGTTTTATAGTATTGGCTTGATGAATCTCTTCCAACGTAGTTGGTTTTCTTTTATATTATTAGTTTCTTTTTTTAAAGGGAGTGTTAGAATATTGGGAGATTCATTGTAAACATGCTTAATTTGTTAGACACAAAACTATTTGTAAAAATATTGACTTATTCTATAAATAAAGACTTCATATATTCTGTGACAAACACGTAATATTTATAAGAAATATGTAGTGTATTGATTGTTATGTCCGTGGACATAAGCTTTGATAACCAACTCACTTAAACAATGTTCTATCTCTCCCTCCTCCTCCTCCTACATTCATATCTTTTTTTTTTTACATTTCAAACATTTGTAAATGAAGATGGAAATTTGAACAATATCTATTTTATTCCGTTGTATGAATTAGAATTTTGAGCAAAATGATTAATAATAATTGAATTGTAACCAATAATCCTAATTCTAAATTTCTGAGTGTCCCAAAAGATTTCATTCTCACTTGACTTTTCTGTAGCTGTATTTAATGTTTATCTAATATTTGTATTTTAGGCACCTTCAGGAGAAAATGCTTCTACTGTTGACCGGTCAACTTTTGCATTGTTCATGCAACCTGATTGGTAAGTTATTTTACAAAAGACGAGTGAGACTCTGGGTCTTTGTGCTTTCAGCATTGATTTTGAGATTGAACTGCACTTGGCAGTTGAGATTCTTGACTGTCTAGAGCTGCTCGATAAAACTTCATTCGAAATCTGTAGCTTCAGCAGTCACTTACTAATATCAAGATGCTTTCCAATGAATTGATTAACTCGCTGCATTTTGGAAACAATAAAAGAAGGCAATTTGATTTGAACCTCAGTTCTACTGATTTTCTGTTTAGGATTTCATTCTCTGACCAAGTTATGTACGTCTTGTAGGGATGAAAAGCTCAACTTTCCAGAGGAAATGCATATACATAAGGAGGTATGTGTGGTCTAAAGCCTTGAATTTGATTACAAACCCGATCTGTTTAAGGGACCAAAAATGAAAGCGTATTTAAAGAGTTTTTAGGGGCCAAAAAGGGGATTCATATGATTTTCCCTCTTTCAGAAAATTTAACTTAAAATCCACGTTGTGGTATTTGGTTTTGTTTAATCCTCTGAAGAGTATGTCCTTCTGGAATGTTTATAGAGTAGAGTAGCCTCCTGATTAAAGTCCCAATCATGGAGAAGGACAAAGTACAATTAATGATTAAAAATGTCTTGGTTCTGAAATTTGGTACTTAGTAGGATGCATAGTCAGTGAATGCTTGTTGTATGATGCGTATTATTATTATTATTCTTAAATTATAACAAGCATCAAGTTTCATTCATATAGTTGTTTTCGTTTTCAGCTTAAGCTAGCCAACCGTTGTCTCACCTTTGGAGAATACTCGGAGAAACTCTTGGATAAATACTACCCTACCACTTGAAGGCTTCTGGATGGCAGCTTGTTGGCGCCGTCGTATGTTATTTGTTAATAATTATGAATAAAAGGAAAGATAACGCAGTGGAAAAGTCTAAAACTGCTGTCCTGTCTCGTCCCGTCCCGTCCACCTTCAAAGGAAAAAAAGAAAGGAAATAATGGAGACAAGAGGATGAATTATTCAAATGAAAAAATCGGGGAAAATGGCCGATTGAGCTTCCCTACACGCCTTCTCCTCTCCTTCCTTATCACTTTGCTCACGCCGTTTTTGACTATACATTTGTTTTTCTCTTACGTTTCATTTTATCATCTGAAAATCTCCGCTTAAAATAACAACCGTGACAAATCCTTGTACTATAAATGAATTTTAATATGAACACGTTCTTCTTCTACAAAACATATAAAATGTATTCTCATTAACAAGGATTACCTGCTCTCAGTGATTAACTCTAAATTGGACTCAATCTTTAGAAATATTTTAAAAACTGAATTGGAGGTTAAATTTATAAGACACAAAGTATAAAAATAAAAGAGATTGTTAATGTCCGTTGAAAAATGTAAAGTTTAATTAAAAAAGATATTATTAATTCAAGGGGTGTGGTTGAGTGGTAGGGATTTATCCATCCTTAATCAAAGGTCAGGAGTTCGATCCTTGACTTTGGGTATGGAGCAGCCTTAAATCCTTGGGCTAGCTGTCCCACCTTATGAGGTGCCTACGAACCAGCGAGGGGATTAGTCATTGGGTCCGCCGGTGGATACCCTGGTTTAAGACAAAAAAATAAATAAATAAAAATTAATTGATTTATTGTAGTTTATGAGAATTTATTAATAAATAAAAATTAATTACTTAATTAATAAAAAATTAAAAATTAAACTAAAAAATTGAAATTTATTTTAAATAGTTACTTTTTTATTGTAAATCGGGGTTATAATAAAAAATGTTCACGCCAGTCAGCAGTTGCGATGAAGGGCAGTAATGTAACATTATCGCTTAAGAGTTTCCGTCGACATATCCTATAATATATTCCAGAAGTAGGTAGGGAGCATGCCAAGTCCAAACTTACTTGCTTTGTCGATTCCATATCCCATCTATCCATCTATATATATGATATGCACCAACAAACTCAATTACTGAACGCCATGTCAATCCCATACTTGAGGAAAACTCACAGCAAAAATGGGCTTCCCAGTAAGTGTCTGCTTGTGGTGAAGCAACACAAGACTCGTTGCTACATCCTCGGACGTTGCATCTCCATGCTTTTGTGTTGGCACGACCACGCTATTCGTGACTGAATTCTCTTGCTGTGGTTTGGGTTGCAGAAATATTACGCTTATCCCGGAAGTCTCCAAGTTGCTAGGTCATTTGGTGGAAGAGCTGATTAGGCTGGTGGCTGAGGAAGTGATTCGTCATCTTGGGCTTGGAATGGGAGATACCTCTCCGCGGACTACCGGTGGAGTACTGTACATGGGGCTGGCGAAAGGAATTCGGTTCTACTCAATTACCCAGTATTTCTCCTTAGACTTGTTGTTAGTTCCCCTCAAGTCCTCGGTGAGTACTGATCTAAACTGAGGATCATGTCTCCTTACTCTTGTATATGATTATTGAAGAAAAATATAAAAAAAGCAGAGAATCATACTCAAATCGGAGAAATGAGAATTCTGGTACAATCCCATTTTAGTTTCTTCTTACTTCGGCTAAACATCACTAGGCAGAACGTAGAAATCGACGTCCATGTGACTTACGCGAAATTGACGAGCGGATGTAAACATGAGTTTACTCTGTATACCATGACGTGTACCTGTAGAATCTAATTTGGTAAAATTCCCTTTATGAACCATAATCAAACGATCTTTTGAAATTGATTGAGAATTCGTTGGCCACCATCTCTATTATCATCTCTTCATTGTCTTCAGCATGGAGACGATACATTATGATAGGTAAGCTTTCGTGTGTTAATCTTTGTCTGTCTGTCTTGAAACGTGATGAGCATTTTTTGGTGTGTTCCTTGCAACATATGATTTCTTAATTTGATATGGTCTTTACGTTGTATCTTCATGATGATTTGTAAATTGCGAAGCAAAAGATGCATCATGTTCCGTAAGCAACATTTATTAAAGTTTTAAAACTAAATAACACAGAGCATGATTTTCAGGCATAAACAGACATCCCTGTAGAAGTATCATCCTTTCAAAGCTCGATAAATAAGATTCTTTTCTTCTATGTGAAACCATGTGTATTTCTTTTTTAAGGATTTGTTATAAAAGTATCCAATATGAAAACAAATCTAAAACCATAAAAAGAAAGTTCCTAATCACTTTGATCTACTAGCTCATCATGGCAACAACATACTGGTATGATGAAAAGCATAATGACTTTGATGTCCTTTATCTATCTGTGGCAATCCTAACTTAATAGTGGAGTTACAACTAGTAAGGAATTAGAAGACTTGTTTGCTACAAGTAATGAAAAATACGTTCTTATTGAAACAACTATAGTAATACAAAAGTATTGTTAAGCTACCCCCTTCAATAATCATCAAAAGACTATCTAAAAATGGTTAATCGATTAACCATATAATACAACTCTCCTTCTCCTTGAAACCTACACAATCCAAAACATGGAGACCTACTGGAAAAACTGTCAAGATAGGCACTTGTAGTGAGCTAACAGGAACCTAAGAGGAAACCCCTAAAGTTACATCCAGTCTGTATGTTCCTGAGCAACCTGAAGTACCTCTAAATCATTCCCAGTTGCTCACCATTAAATGCGACCCTAACATTTTCCCCCGATGAACACTCTAGCTTTTGAAGCATCTGAGGTTAAAATTTAGGATGCCCCCGTCTCTTTAATAGTTCCTACGTCAACTTAGGCCTCCACTAAAATGGCTAAGAAGCCTTCTACTATAGCAACTAGCTCATCCAATGAGGATTCCACCTTGGTGAATACTTTTCCCAAGGTTAAATCGGGAAGGAATCCAAGTTGCAAGAAGAAAGGGGTGGGACCTTCCCACACCAAATAATTATGACTTTACTTGTTTGGAATACTAAAGGACTGATCAGACCTCAGTAGAATCAAGCAGCAAAGGATGTCAACTTTGGATAGCAAACCACTCCTAATTAGTGTTCTTAAAACTAAAATAAAGATTGGGAAGATAGAGGAGGAGCTCAAATTCTTAGGTACTAGAGCTTTATATCTAATAACTCCCACCACTTTAATAAGAGAGTTGTGGTGGGTTTCAATCCTACATAAATACAAGTCATTAAACTTTTCAGCTATAATTTACTCCTTCATTTACATTGTCTAACAAACATATGTCTAGGTCCATTCATAAGATCTACTCCCTCCTATCCAAAATGAAAGTCGTTTTAGAGAGATGCACAGTTATTAAGAAAGCTAATGAAATGTTTGACATACCCTTATTAATTGCATGTTGAACTGTCTTGAAAATGTAATCTATGTAATTAGGATGTGAGAGAAATTAAAGGGTAATTTTGAAAATAAATTTATAAACATGCATGAAAAATCATAAATGACACTTATTTTGAATAATTAAAACTCCTCTAAAATGACTTTTATTTTGAATAAGAGAGAGTATTATATACGCTATTAACTTTGGAATTCCCTCTATAATGATTTGAAGAGGCTTCACATAGGAATTCAAATTCCTTGGCTCCTTATTGGTAATTTAAACTGCACTTTTACATCAGATGAGGTTAAGGGAAAAAGGGTAAGCAATTTACTCAAGCAAGGAACTTAGATCAATCACAAACATGCTTAAAATCACTAACCTTAATTTCATAAGTCAATTTCATATGGATAAATAACCATAGTGGTGGCCGGTTCATAAGGAAAAAGCTGGATAGAGTTTTGGTGAAAAATGAATGGCTCAACAAATTCTAAATCAGTTTTGCACAATTTGGCCCTTCTATATGTTTATATTACTCAACCATTAAAGTAAAGGTTATGATCATCCTTAATCTAATCAAAGCTTCTTTTAGATTCTATAAGTTCCTGGTAAAGGTTGATGGATTCTAGGATGCTTTTAAAAGAGGATTGAATTGATCAATTGTAGGATGTAAAGCTTATCATATTGTCTCTAAGCTAAGATTCGTGAAAGAAAAAATTAAAGCACTTAAAATGAGAGCCTATATAAATATTGAAGCTTAGGTTATGTCCAGTGAGGAAGTCTTTAAACACTATCAGATGGAGCTTTAAAAAAATTGCAATGATGAAAAGATGAAAAGGCAAGAATAACAAACACTTTATAACTACACTCAAGCATTGCTTTATCACAATTCTTTCCTCGCAAAAAGCCAGATTAGTTTGGCTTATATAAGGAGATAATGCACAAGATTCTTCTTTAACACACTATTGGCTCACAAGAATTTCAACAAAATCAATTCCTCAATGGAAGTCCATAAGAATCTCTCCAATAAGCATATGATAATGTAGAATATTGCTTTTGATTACAATAGTAGATCATTAGGTACTACATCCTCATGCAACTCTTTAATCTAATGCTTGAGAGCCTATGTTGATACAAGACTAGATGCACAAGCTTGGTCTCTTTTAATAAGAACTGTTACCTTTGATGACATCAAAGAGGTGATGTTCAACTTCAAACTAGATAAGGCCCTAAGCCAAGATGATTTTAATCAATAATTTTTCTAAAGACCTAGGATATTATAGCTTTAGTTATGGAAAGTGTTTTTAAATTCTTTAGTAGCAGCAAAATGCTAAGAGAAATAAGTAAAATACACCTATATCTCATACCTAAAAAGAAAATTCCAATATACATGTAGGACTTTTGTCCCATTTCTTACTTCAACCTGGTGTATAAAGTTATAGATGAGATACTTGCTTTAAGGTTGAAGGTGGCTCTTAAACTTCTCATCAATCCATGTTAGGGTGCATTTATCAATGGGAGGAGCATAAGAGATAATCTCCTTATGGCTCAAGAGCTATTTGAAGACTAAGATAGTAAATCTTCAATTAAAAGCTACTCTATAAAGATTAATCTTTTCAAGGCTTTTGATACACTTAATTGGCAATTCATATTCAATTTTCTTCATGCATTTTACTTCCCTACTCAGTTCTTCTCCTAGATTGAAACTTACATTACAAAGATATATTGCCTTGATTAATGGAGAACCTACCTCTCTCTTACATAGGGCAATAGGTATTAGGAAGAGGAATCCACTATCCCACTATCTTTTAACCTCGGTAATTGAGGTTCTCATCATGATCATGGGGTAAAATTATCTCTAATATAAGTAGGTTCAAGTTTCATGACAAATTTCATAAGCTTAAACTTTTCAGTTTACCCTATGTAAATGACTTGCTACTCCTGACTCTCTAAAGATCTTAATGGCATCTCTTAAGAAGTTCTTTGAAATGTCAGTATTTATAGTCAATTTATATAAAAGTAAAATCATTGTATGTATAGGGATCTCTAATGTGGAATTGTTACAATAGCTCTTAGATATTCATACATAAACATTACTATTGACTTATTTTGGCTTACTAATATTCCCCGAGAAACCCATTTTGTAGACTATTAGCACCTGATTGAGTAAACTAGGAAGAAAGTTATGACTTAGAAAAATAAATACTTGTCCCCATTTGGTATAATTAAATTGGTGAAATTAGTGGTGATGAATCTGCAAACTCACTAGGATGCCCATATGATCTCCCCAAAGAGGTTAATTAAAGAAATGGAGAGATTAATCAAAAGATATTAAATTGGAGACATAAACAATCCCTATATAATGAAAATCAAATGGTTAGAAGTTTGTTACTTTAAGAAAGATGGTGGTTTGGGTTTGGGCTCACTAAAGGTGAAAAATCAAATGTTAATGGACAAATGGATATGGAGATGAATTACTGGCAAGAAAGCAATCTGGGTTAAAGGAATGCATGCCCATTATTTATCAAATGCCAACTTTTGGAGCCTAAAGGAGAACAAAGACAACTTATGGGCCCTCGCTAAAATTGTAACATCCTGTTACCCATGTTAAGGCGAAAATAGTAAATTATGAGAAATTAGAAAATATATATCATGCTTTGCATATTTTTGCACATACATGAGAATTTTGATTATTGCACATGAATATGATTGTACATGCATTTATTGAAATTTTTTGGGTATAATTGATTTATAAATGTGATTATATTGAGAATTGTGGTTTAAATGTGTTAAAAATTGATTTGGTATTGCTACTTGTTGTTTCGAAAATTTTGGTAAATTTTAGGAAATTCTGAAAATTTGGGGTACATTTGGACTAGGACAAACGCCAAATGGTAGGATAAATTGATGCATGAAAAATTTGAATCATTTAGCTTAAAATTGAGTGACATTTGGCATAGTTAAATTGGTGACAAATGGACTAGTAATTAAGTGACAAATGGATCAATCATTGTGTGACAAATGGGCTGGTAAGTTGATGACAAATGGCATAGTTGATTAATGGACAAGTGACCTAGTTAGTTGGAGACATTTGGCAACACCTATGCTTGATAAGTGCTAAACATGCCATAAGACATATGGCCATTCCATTCGATGACACGTAACACCTTAGGTGTAAGTTTTAGCAGGAGCAACTCCAACTAGTCATTTCTCTTCTTCCTTCCTCTTACACACCACCGAAACACTCTTCCTTGTACCTCCATATGTTTGTTTATGTTCATGTCTGATTGTTTCACCAATAATTCGTGCTTCATCCTCACAAAATTAAGCAGAGAATCAGAACATAATTACCTTGTCCTAGTTGAAATCTTTCAAGTTTCCACCTTGAATGTGTGATGATTCTGCATGTTTAGAGTACTGATTTAGAGTGACTTTTGAGATGGGATTTGAACTAAACAAGTAAATGATTAGTGTTTATAGCATGTTATGATAGAGAATTTATGATGATTGTGTTAGGGAAGATTGTATAAGATGTTGATGTGGAAGTGTGTTGCAATATTATGAACTGGAAACTTTCACAGAACATGTCTCGGTATTCTGATTATAACTTGAGCTATAGATTTTTGAATGAGTTGATTCTTGATTTAGATTAAAATAGAGACATATTTATACAGCTTTTGTGATGAAGTCGAACGTTAATTCTATATCTAAGCATTTCAAAATCTTGCTGGAAGTAGAGTTAGGAGTTTTGTTACAGTTTAAAAATAGTTTGAACTATTTTGGGTATAACTTTCAATATACTGAATCAAATTGTACGATTTTGCTGTTATTAGAAACTGGAAACATAGTGGAATAATTTTATAGAAGAAAGTGTTACTGAAATACACCATTTTCCTTATCATAATGATCATGCAAAGTTATCCCGTAAAGGGGGGTTAGGATGAAAATGCTGAGGTGTGCTGGAATTTGATGACTGGAATCTTTTTACTGAACATGCTTCGGTATTTTGGCTATATTTTGATATGTAGATTTCCAAATGAAATGATTCTTGATTCAAATTGAACTAGAGACATTTTCTACTGATGTTAAGAAGAAATTGAACTTGAATTTTGTCCTTAAGGGTCTTGAAATTTCACTTGAAATTGAGTATTGGCTTAGGCAGTAGCACTAACAGGGGCAGAAATCATGTCCTGAGTTTATCAAAGAAACTGAATTGATTTAGGTTCAATCAGACACTGGTGTCTTCACCAACATTGTATTTCATTCTCTTATCTTTCAATTGGTACTAAGTTTATAATTTTTGGATATCTGAGCTGAAAGATATGAGTTGTACAATTAGAGGGTATGATCATGTACTAGCCAAAAGTTCAA
>JAOTBA010000008.1:28467935-28478171 GCA_025629845.1 Erythroxylum squamatum | reverse complement strand
TAATTACTGTGAGGCCGAGCGGCTTCTGAAACTTTGTATGATCGCATGTTGCGATCGACTGCTTTCTGGAATAAAAAAAATTGTTGTCTCGATCGGTACTTCTTTACTATCTACTGCTCGTACCGCATTCTTTTTGAACCGACCGACCGTTTTAGCACTCCACTTCTGCGGGCACGAGCTCGAACATCCCTCTCGATGTCGGGTTCGGGTCTACGGGAGTGGGGCACTGCAGTTATAATTGATATATGTGTTTCTTTTGATTAATATAGGTTATAGATGCAAACAAATTTAAAGATATTGCTATACCGAGTCAACAAAGTCATATTATAAGTTCCATCTATAATATTTATTCATTACATTATTAATAATTTTACATAATCAACTAATTATATGTTTGTTTCTAGGTTTGTTGCTCTTCATATAATAGAAAAGAAAGTTTGCATATGTTGATCCCTATACATTCAAGTTTTCATTTGAACTAAGGGGACTAAGGGCAAAGAATAACCTAATATCATATATAGTTACAAGTTGAAGAAAAAAAGATGAGATCATTATAAGTTATCATAAGAACAAGTTTCCTAGTCCAGTGTAAATGAAGGATAAATGTTGCAGAATATGATTACATGAATACTTATGTACTAACTCTTGGAATAAATTTTTAATATACATTTTTAGCACAACTTTTTGTTATATGTTGCCATATTTAAACTAACTTCTATATATGAATTCCAATCCATATATAGTTTGATTTAACAATATGTCTTTACATGCTAATATTACATGTTTCATATGGAAATTGATATGGATTCCTTTGCTTTTCCATTATTCTTTTATATGGAATTCAAGTTTGATAAAGTTACATAGAAGCTAAGTTTCAACTTTAAAAGAATCGCAACACTGTATAGTTAAAGTTCATAATCATTACATTCAATATAAGTCAATTTTAACCTCTAACATTACAATCTAATGTCATTTCTCCATAATATAGTGAAAAATAATGATCACCATAATCACAAAACTTATTACGATATTTATCAATATAAACTTCAAATCTTTATTCCTTTTCTCCAACAGATTAATGTCTTGCTTCATAAGCTTCATTTTCTCCTCAATCTCCTTACTTGTGCTTCTTTTAGTGGTGTCTATTTAAACTTCCATCTTTAATAAGATACTTTATTTCCTTAATTTATGAATTGCTTCAACAACCCTCTCAGTAAATTTCTTATTGTAATATTTGAAAAAAATTACATCTCATAACCAGAAAAAATTCATAATTTAAAAATTAAACAAAATATTTTAAAACTAATCACTAATTAAAAATTACTAGATAATTAGGGAATTAATAAAATCTCCTTCTTAGATTAAAATCACTATATGAAGTCTTAGCAGGGCATTTAAACCATAAGAGCAAATCATGATTGGAGCATTTGCACTTAATGGTGTATTAGTAGATGATGAGAATTATATAGCTTTGGGATTTGCTACTGCAGTTATCATACTAATGACACATATATAGGTTTTGTATACCTATATATAGAATAATGCATAAAGAAAAAAAAATCCTAATATCAACTTCAAGAAAAAAGTTCATGTTGGATCTAATACTAAGACAATTTCAAGCATATAATAATATATATAATGTTAAAAACTTAAATGATGGAAAATTTATCAAATTTTGTCTCTAAGTTGTAGGGATGGTAATGGGCTAGGCTGGCCTGACTTTCATATTTTTTAAAAAAATTTAACAAAATGATGTTGTTTTGTGCCTTCACGTCGGCCTATGGCTCAGCTTGTTAGAGAAGTGCTCTAAAGACAATCACCTTTAGCACTTATTCTACAAAGCTTTTTTGTTAACAAAAAGGCTTTTTCGTTAACTTGATGTTCATGTTCTTTATGAATTGATAGTGGTCTTAAATCAAATTAATGAAGTCCTTGATACAATACATAGCATGAAGAAAATCATGATGAGATCATGATAATGAGATTCCTATCATGTTCATGAAGGAAATCATAATGAGATCACGATAATGAGATTCCTATCATGAGTAATTATGTTAGTATCTAAATTATCCCTAGTCATAGGATTAATAAGACGGGACATTATTAATCCGTATAAACTAGCACATATTAAACTCCTTGATTAGATCAAGCAGTGGTTCTTATAAGCTGTAAGCATGAGTTGTTTAGAGTTAACTTGTGGATGCTTGCTAAGAGTAATAAGTACATTGGATGACCTACCATGAGACAATCATACGGATAATCTATTCTAGTGTCAATGATAGTCTCATCATAGCAATGGTGCAAATATCCTTAGACTTGAGGTGCTCAAGGATATCTTGGATACTAATACTGTACTTTGACTCCATTCCTCGTTGCCTCTTAGAGATTGCTCATAGGGCAGTGATTGGGTATAGCTTGAGCTATTCGAAGGTAATTGAGTATCCAATAAAGGATTCACCGCTCCTGATAGAAGGAGATGATACCCACAACCTCTTGTCGGGGTCATTACTCGGGAATCTCTATCCAGAGTGGAAATTTCATAAATATAGTCTTCAGTGACATATCAATTGATTAATGAGCCTCGGGGACAAGAACTAACATCACTTGGGCTAGATGTGATGTAGTCAGTGTAGTGGGAGTTGACACTTTAACCATAATCTGAACCAAGTGGGGTATAGATGGTGAAAGGATGAATTGCACGGGAACATTATCTATGGAAGGGTTCGTAGTCAAACCACTAACTTTTTGGTCAATTAGGGGTCATGATGTGTTGCTAGATACTACTCATGACTTGCTTGAATTAAGTGTTAATTCAAGTGGCCAATATAACTGGGAATATAATGGGTCACACACATTGAAGATGTAAAGAATGAGTAAAATGGTTTTAAGTGGGGATCCAATATATGAGAGATGCATGATTAAGTTACACAAGTGAAGTAGTTTAGGGTCATTTGATTATGAATTATATAACCCATGTGAATCTTGTTTGTTACATAAGATGACAAAATTACCCTTTAATAAGCAGGATGATAAAATTACTCTTTAATAAGCAAGATGAAAAAATTACCCTTTAAAGAAGGGTGGAAGTTTCATGCTAAATTAAATGGGATTAAAAGCCACTTAATTCTCACTAGCTCTCCATTCATGTTGGGGGTTAGAGGAAGACCAAAGGGTGTAAGAAACATCTATTTTCATTCAATTGTTGTGTGAAAACAAGAGACTTTTTGGTGAAGTGTTCATCATCTTCTCTCACTCTCTACAAACACTCTCTAAAAGAATACATCACAAAGCTAACACTTTGTGTGTGTTCAGCCATTCTCCCTAGGAGGTTTCAGGCTTCACTCTTCACGTGGATATCATTAGAGACATCCTCCTTTGGTCATTGTGGTTTACGACTACTCGAAGAGGTGAAGACAACGAAGAACAAAGGAGACTGTAAGGTACATATTGTAAGTTCATGTTTTGTTAAAGTTACATCTAATGGCATTTGAAAGTTCTTGGCTTTTTGGGTTTTGTTTTATATTTTTGATGTCGTTTCTATTTTTGATGCATGTGATGCAAGATCAAAACCCAACACAGCTAACCCTAGCCAAAGTTGGGCCGGGCGGGTCAGACCATATTTGTTATCCCTACTAAGTTAGAAGTGAGCTTGAAGTACATTAAGTTTAAACCACATATCTGTAACTAATTGACTTGTCCCTCTAATTGGATGTGATGATGCAGAAGGACAACACTTATGGAAAATACACAAAATTTTAGATTCAAGGGATATAATTTCATTTTTTTTTGAACCATGTCAAAGTTTATCAAGTAATAAGGGTAATTGTTCATCATAAACTTTGATGATGAAACTCTCAACAAGTCTTGTAGCTAATTGATGGTTACATTATAAAAATAAATAAATAAATAGTTGTAACATATTAAAAAAGGAAAATCTTGAAATAAGAGAGATATATTACACAAAGTTGTTCTCCCCTATTCATAATGTCATAAAAGATTGAATAACGTGCACAATGTCAGTCAACAAAACAAAGCTACTCCTCCTTCCTTTGCAACTCTCTCACCACCTAACTATACCATTTTGAGTAGGAAACCAAAACCATCCTATACTCTCGCACCATTAATTTCCAAGTAATTAGGATTTTTAATTAAAATTAGGTCAATTAGGGTTAAGTTAGATTTTTTTTCAAATTATATTCATTAATTTTAATTCGTATTTATTATATATAATTATAATTAAATAAATTTACTTTAAGTTAATTTAATCTTAATTAAACATATGTGAGTATGGAGATAAAAAATAATAGATTTAGACTACATAAGTGTTAATGTGACATATAGCTAATAGAGGCATAATCAAGTTAAGGGATTTGTCATTTTCGGGTTTAAATTAAACATTTTGGAAACTTTAAGGTTTACTTTGAATTATATAAAATGTTAAGCTATAACTTGTATTTTGGTGAAAATACTAAAGATGCACTTTTTCTAATCAAATTTTTATCTTGAGTTTGTACTTGTATTTTGGCTAATCTTTAGCAATAAATTCTCTTGACTTTAATTGTTTCATTATTTATTTTATAAATTAAATTATTAACCTTGTGATAGGTTGAATTAGTAGGTATATATACTTGCTTGTTTAATTCTCACCTCCCTTAATAAAACAATTGTAAAATCTTTTATAGTATTAAAAGCAACTTTATTTATAATGAAGAAAATCTGTTAATCCTTAATGACACCCAAAAGAGGAGGAATGAATTGGGTGTTTATAAAATTCAATAATTTTTTAACCAATGACTCCATTTAATAACAATCAATATATATAAGAATAAAGGGATAACATAAAACAATCAAATAATTAAACAATGGTTTAAAGGTAATAGGGAAAAGAGAATGCAAACCAACTTATATTGGTTCAACAAATAACCCTTGCCTGCATCCACTCCCACAACTCTTCTTGAAATTCCACTGTAATTCTTCATTTAAGGTGAAGAATAAACTTTTTTATTCTTGGTAAAGAGAAACTGTTTTACAATCTTCCTTTACAGTGAAGAGGAACCTTAATCTCATTCAGAACACCCCCAACTACAAAAGTATAATGCCTTCACTTATAAGTTACAAACTTCATCTTTTCTTTTATCAACTTTATGAACAATCTTGCCTTGATTTTATGACTACATCTTACTCTCATATTCCTTCTCATAAAAAAAATACACCCATTAGTAGTACTTATAATATGTTATCATTAAATTATCAACTAGAACCTTCCTTAGTTCAATAATCTCCCTCTTTTTAATGTTGAAAAAATATTTTTAATATTATAGATTAATATGAATATTAAGCATATAATTAAGATAGAGACTATCTCCCTCTTAGTTTATGCATGAGTGATAATTCAATATCAAGAAAAAAGGAAATATACAATATCAAGTGTAAAAGAAATATCCTTACATTTATACAAGCATAACATAACTTTACTCAAGTATAGAAACATTCATACATACAAAAAAATTAACAAAAGTCACTACCCTTGAATGTCATCACTCCCCCTAAATATAATATTAAAAAAGTTATTCTTTCTTTTTTTGAAAAAATTAAAAATTAATTAGTTGTAGAAGGAAAGTAAGATTTAATTAATCTATATAAATCAACAAGTTGATGCATCGTGATATCTCAAAAGGAGTTAGGGCTAGTGCAAGGAGTTAGGGCTAGTGCAAGGAGGTATGGGAGTGATAGTAAAGACAAGATCCACTAGAATTGAGTTGGTTCATGACTTGTGGATGAGAGAGTTTGGAGCTTGAGAGGTCTGTTCAGAGTGGTGTCTAAAATTGATAAAGTCTAACTATTTGAGTGAGTCTCTCTCACCCCTAAACCGCTTTGTTCTAGATTCTTATAGCTCAATTACTTTAAAATGTTTATTTAAGTCTAGGAATGAAGGTTTGATTATTTGAGACAATTATTTGAATTATTTCAATTCTGTCTTTCATTACCTAATGAGTTTGGCATTCATGCAATGTATGAATTCTTTGATTTTTGATTCATACTATTCATATGATTGTAGATGTTGTCATATATATGAATGTGATTTATAATTATCGTTGAGTCGTTAGTTTATAATTGCTAGTGAATTGACCAAATTAGTAGCAACTACTTAGATTTTGGTCAGTTAAATGGTTGATCATAACTTGGGAATTGCATGATCCTAATTTATTCATTCTTAGGATGAATTTTTAGGCGTTAATGATCTTTCCCTGGTATGTAATGTGTTTCTATAAGTCTAGGATTGAGCTTGTTCATTTCTAGCTAGTAAAGGGAGATAGGGAGAAGCTAGTTGGTAGGTTTTTCACAGTTAACGTAATTAATTCACGTTGTTGATTTAAAAAATTCTAAACGTGCATGATTGGACTAACAATTAAACGTAATGTTTGTTCACTTGTAGATATTAGATTAAATTAGATATAGGTGTTGTTTACTTAATATCTAGAGATATTTGGTTCAATTCAAAAATCATCTTTACACCCACATATTTCATTTTCATATTAGCAGTATGAAATAATTAAGTATAAATGGGTTTGAATTTGTCTACTTTAAGTTAAATTAAGTTTTTCTTTATGTTTTTTTTGGCATATGGATAACATAAATTGATGTTGATTAAACCTATTTATTTAGTGATTAGTGGATCGTAAAAGAGATAAATTGTAGATACTGGATTTATGATACTCTAGCTAAGATTATTTTCTTTGTGTTATGATTTGGATTTAGGTTTATGTATAATAATAATGGTTATATGGATCTTCATCTTATTTGCAAAGTTGATTAAGTGGAATTTTGTGAACTTATCCTTGTTTTCAATCATTTAGACTATATTGAGTAAGGAATATAATCAAAAACTAGTTAAAATAAAAGAATTATACCAGGAACTTGAAACTGTCCAATTAGAAGTTAATTTCATGCACTAATATTAGATTTTAATTGCTTTATCTAAGTCATTGTACCTATGGAATAAGCTACATTTGCTTTGTAAATCTTTGTTTAGTAGCATAACTTAATAAATTCTTACGCAAATAAAACATGAACTGAATTTTATATCCTAGAATGTAGACCAGAATTTGATGGATGTCCATTATGACATATCTGAATTTTTCTCTCAAATGTTTACAAGTTTATAGAAATGTTGTTTTACTACTTGAATTATGTTGGGTTACATCCCTTAAGTAAATTACATGTTTAAATGCTAATTTAGGATCACTCTAAACTAGATTGGTGTAGACTATTTCAAAGTTTGCCTAAGATTTGAAGTGCTCATACGATTTACTTTTTGCTATGAAATATTTGATTATGTAGGATTGTGTTAAGACATTAATTTTGATGATACCATGCTCACTTAGATTATTTTTTATAGCTACTAGAAATTTTGAGTTCAAATAAGAAATTATCAAGTTATGCAATGTAATTCTAAGTTCTAAGTTTATGCTTAAATCATAACTTGATCTACTAGCATTTGAATGATGAAATGATAAGTTAAGTGTTTGGTTAAATTAGATCATGGTTTCATGCTTAAATACACACCAGAAGTAGTTAGTTATGCAAGTGAGTATAATTATGTATAATTCGTTGCTATTTTTGTAATACAATCTTCATTCATCCATATCTTAAATTTTGATTTATTCTGTAAATTTGTTAACATTTACTTACATCTCAGTGACAATTTAAACTTGAGTTTAATAGGTAATAAAAGCTAGATATGCACTTTTAAGGATGATTTTACATTAGCTACAAAACTATTTTTCAACAAATTTATATTTGTGAAAAGATTTTATTTTGTTTTTATTAGCTCATCTAAAATTGCAAAACCACTTGGGGTATGTTTGAATAAATGATGGGAGGTTATTAGAAGGTAATTTTTTCATTAGAGATGAGTGAAACAAAATTTTGAGATTGAAATCCAGACCTGCATAAATTGACATAACCATGGAATTTCCAGCATTATATGTGGAGATTAAGATGATCATAACATAAAAATTGAAGTAAATAAATTTTCAACACTTGAATACTGATTTTTAGGTTTTAAACAGTGTGTCACAAGCTAGTTTCCTTAAGTTTTGATGCTACAAGTATATTTGTCATGGCTAGAAAAATAGCAAATAGAAATCTAAATTAATTAGTGTAACATTTTATATAGGTGTGCAATCAGGTTAAATTTCTTTCTTGAATATGTTAGAATTGTTAGAGTCTACGCATAAGGATCAATTAAGGAATTAATTTGCAATGAAATGAAGTTTAAAGTCTTTCTTTGTAAAACTAAATTAAAAATTAAATAGATAAATTATTTGTATCAATTTTTTAATACATCTCTTGTTATCTAAATTATTTCTTTTATGTTGTTTCTTGCTTGTTTAAAGTCTTTCCCTATTTAAATATCATAATTGGAGTCTTGATAATTGAAATAATGTTTTTAGTTGAAGAAGATGTTAGATTTGACCTAATTTTAGTTTATAAATAAATACACTTATTTATCCATTGGAACTTTATTCGTAGGAATGACCCTTATTTTCTCTACACTAAATTTGGTTAACAATATTTAAATAAGGTTTTTAATTAACATACGTTAAACAACGCATATCAATAAACACATTAGAAGGAAAACATTCTCATTTGCAGCATATTGGTTGATGATAATAGGATATTGTTCGACTAATGTGACTAAGTGGTCAACCTAACAAGTAACCAAGCATTTAGGAAACTCATTAGAAAGCATATGGGTGGATTTTTAGGACATTGGTCAACCATATTGAGGCATTGGTCGGCTAATATGTTTTGGTAGCTCCAAAATTTTACTTAAAAAAGAACATTAAAACAGTTATTAGTTCATGGAAATAATAATCAAGAACTATCATAAACATCAAAAGGGACTTTGATCACATAAATTCATATCCAATTCTCCAAAATTGTCAACACTAAGAATTTATAGTCAAATAAAAGTAAAATGTGACAAGTTTCAAAAGCGTGAACTAATAATTGCCTCATGATGAACATTACTTATAATATGACTTGAATGATAATTATTTTTAAATTTTCAAATCATTAGATGCATCACTTCGTTCTTTTCATCTTCACTTGGTTTAAGAATTGGCTCGTTTGAAAGGTCTTGGTGGTTATTCTTTAAGGGATAATTTCTTCATACTCATAACAACATCTTCAATACTTTCTTGGAGGAAAGATGGTTAGAATAATTAAGATAAATCTTCAAAAATAATGCTACCATCTTTACTACTTACCATTTGCTCTTTCTTTTTTTAAGATTCATATAAAACAAAGTAATTAATGTGTTTTACGAATCTAAATAACTTTAATTCCTTAATTGTTAGGCTTCTTCTTTTCAACCTATACTTTTAAGGGTTTGTTTTCCATTCTTTATTTGAGAAAACAAATTTGTCAACATGTCCACAAGACATATCATATTATATAAGTAATGATTATTCACAATGCATTGCTTAGTCTCCTATGTACATATATATAGTAAGGAATCTTCTTATAAACGTTAAAGGTGTTGAATGTTTTTCTAGGATAATGAACTATCCTATCATAATTATAAGTATGATGCATACTATGAATGAAATCTTGATGTATTCTTCTTTAAGGTATAAAATGGTGTGAGTGGATTTGCATATTATCAAGGAAATTATTCCTATTCTTCCATTGAGAGAATTGAACCATATTCCTAGATTATGAACCCTATATGAAAGCATGTTGCTTGCTTTTAGAATTAGTCCTAATGGATGTGGCATATGCATGCATATGCTTAGATATGGATGCTCCATACTCAATTATCACTTTAGGCAATATTTCTTTTCTATACAAATATTTTTCCTTTAGAAACGTGGTTCTAGAACTTTTTTATGAGGAATAACGTGCTTTTAAAATTGGCTTCACTTACATAGTTATATCATATTGTTGGGCCCCGAATTTTTTTTTATTCTTATATTTTTATTGATTTATTTATTCATTTGTCTACTTTGCTTACTTTTTATTTTGCCTTAATTGATTTAATTATGTATATGTATACATTTCTTGAGTCTTGGTATTAGCAAGTATGATTTGGAATTAAATTGGGCTTGGAAGAATGGGCCTTAGGGTTTGATTAAATAGAATGAAGGAGGGGGATTAGAAATAGGTGGGCTTGTGAGTAGGGAGAGCCCAAAAGCTTAAGGAAGGGTACCAAAACTATGTAGTTTTGGA
>JAOTBA010000008.1:28360998-28371798 GCA_025629845.1 Erythroxylum squamatum | reverse complement strand
AAACTTAATGTGCGGGACCAAAATAAGCATAAAAATCATAAATCAGGAGTCAACAAATGCATAATTACTAAAGAAAATAGGTCAAATTTATAGTATAAATTAGGTTCGATCAGACCTCCACTTGGCTCGCCAATTATGTCAGCATGTCTACTTCATACACTTCTAATGAACTACTTGTTGTTCATGCTCTAGTTGAGCAACAATGACAATTGTTTATGGCCATGTCTTCTATCAGCTCTTGCACCATTTTAGGTGTTTTGTTGTTTAGCGTCCCTTTAGCTGCTACATCTATCGACTACCTTGTACTTTGACTTAGCCCATTATAGAAGGTCTAGATTTGCATCCACAAAGGTAGTCCATAATGTGGGCATCATCGGAGCATCTCCTTAAATCTTTCCTAGTTGTTGTACAATGACTCACCCTTAGTTTGGGAGTATGATGAGATGTTGTTTCTCAACTTTGCAGTTTTCATAGGCATAAATCATTTAAGTAAAAGTTTTTCCACCACTTGATACAAAGTGGTAAGTGATGAACGTGGCATAGAGTTTAGCCACTGCTTAGCCTTTCCTCTCAAAGAGAAAGGAAATAGACACAGTCTAATGGTGTCATCATTTGCTCCATTTATCTTAAAAGTGTTGCAAATCTCTAAGAAGTTAGAGATATACACATTAGGGTCCTCGCCTCAGAGTCCATCAAATTAGATTGATTATTGCATCATTTGGATGATGTAGCTTGATCTTAAAGTTATTTGCCTACATAGTCAGTCTCATTATGTTGGATTTCGTGTCAGTTAAGTCTGGCCTAACATAGTCGACCATTGTTCGTGGTTGGTCCACCATATTGCAAGATCCTTCTATGTCCAGGTGACCTTCCAAATGCTCTATTCGATGATCTAGCTTAAACTCTCTAAGTTTAGTCCTACAACAATTCCCTTATGCAGTTCTTTCTATCTTAGGACCTACATCTTGTAAGTTCTTCATGCAGTTCGTTCTATCTCAAGACCTATGTCTAGTAAGTTCTTTGTGGTACTCCGATTCATAAATTGACTTGGAGTCTAAACCTAAACTAAGGAAATAAACTAACTAAAACAAATTTAACAATGTAAAGTAAAACAAAAAAAATCAAAACAACAAATAAAAGTAATGACTAGAGTAATAAAACTAAAATGTTCCTAATATCACCATCTCCAGCAACGGTGCCAAAAACTTCTTTGACTTTATTTCGTGAGTGTCAATATTGTTATACCACAAGTGCATGGTGTAGTTGTAGCTAGTACCGGTAAGTACGAGTCGATCCCATGAGGATAGTGAGTATTAGTGATTACCATTGTTTCATTATCTAGTCTGCAAATTGATTGTGATTTTTAATAAAAGAAACTAAATTTAAGCAAACAAAATAAATGAACAACACGATTAAGTAGAGAATTACAAAACACTATTAAGTTGATTACTGATATCAAGTGATTAGTATTTAGGTTTGAATCCCCTAAACCTTAATAGATTGATCTTTTGTTATGCAATTGGTTTGATGATTTATTGGACCGTGGAGACTCCTATAGTATACTAGTAGCTGACCTTAGAGTCTACTAACAACTAATCCCAAAGTTTCTAACTAAATTAATCAGGTTATATTTGATAGGATTGCGTTCCTTTTTTATGAATCCCTCTATTAGGTTTGGCCCTAATCTAGAAGATTTATGTCATCTTATCTCTAAAGTTACAATCAATTGGTTTCAATTACCATGGATCGATTCAAACCTAGGATTTCTCAATGGCTACGTTTGAAATCAAATTATGATATAATATTTTGGATTACTAGAACATAAATAAAACAAGTAATTGGATCTCAATAAATCAAACAATTATTTGTATTCATAAAATAATCAACACATGTTCAGGTATCACATAGGGTTCATTTATCCTAAATACTAATGGAAAATTTAGTTATACATTAACAAATATGAAATTAGATATACATTCATAGAAAAATGAATTGAAAACAACATAATCATAATTTAAAATCTCCTTAATTATCTTATATCAAGTATCAGATGATGTAGGGGTCCGATCTTGTATTATGATGGATTCGTCAATAAAATCTTCCCATTTCCTGCTCCTTTGGCTCACAATTGCACCTAGAATTGTCTTTAAAACTTTTTAAACACTTTTTACCATCTCATTCAACCAATTGCCTCTAAAATTCATCTTTCGTATGAAATCCTATTGTTTTGGATGCACGATCTCTTGCATGACCGAGCATCAGATCGTGTATATCCAAAATCTCTTAATATTGAGAAAGTGCGTGGCCGCGAGAAAGCGCACAGGTAGATGCATCGCAGTGCATCACTTTTGTGCGTGAATTCTTCATTTTACAACGTGTTTTTGTTCGAATCCTTCTTCTTTAAGTCCATGAAGGCAATTATAATTTGTATACACACTCAAAATGAATTAAGTACCAAATATATAACAAAAGTAATAAATATCAAGCAAAAACACATCAAATATAGGGTAAAAATATGTTCAACTATCCATCTATCATTGTTTTTAGCTTAATGTTTTGGGTATTTGTGTATGAATGATTAATATTCTCGTTCTTAGTAGATTGTTTATGTATGAACCCATTGTCAGAATATGGAATACAATACGTAATAGTTGTATTTTCAATTCATTTGTGGTAAACTAGTGGTGATTAATCATTAGGGACAATATGGCTTATGTTACATGGCCTGAGCTTGTGTGGTTGTTGCTTAGATTAATTTGTTTTCTAGTTTGTAATGTAGTTATCGTACTAAATCTAAAGAGCTTATTCTAGCTTGTTTGATAGATATGTTTAGTTAAAGAGCTTATTTTGATTAAGCACAATCTAAGGGAAAACTGAGGCTAAACGAGCTTATTGTTAATCTACAATTAATATTTTTCTAAGAGAGGTATGAAATCAACAAGATTAGGAAGTATGTTTATTTATGTATAAGCTAAGATTGAACCAAGAACTGGACTCCAAGCTCATTCATCAATTTTCTCACTTTTAAATTATTTAATTTGAATTACTTTTTTTAGTTCAATTTTACTTTATTTTATCTTTTGATTCCAACCAAAAACCCCTATATCCTAAATATCGATTCTTTTCATTACAAAAGCCACACACACACTCTTTGTGGATACGATCCCTACTCACCACTACTATAAATTTAGTTGTGTAGAGTTAGGTTTTATTTTCTGGTGCATTCGAAACATATCACACTTCTTAGTAAAAATTTATAGGATATGTGTCACTGGATTATAAAAGAGAATACATATAAAAAACTTAAAAAATGAGCTTTAGAACAAAGAATAAGACAATTAGATAAAACAACAACCATAAAACATAGAGATATATTCCATAAACAAAAATCCATCAAAGCAACCATCAAAAAAATCAATAAGCCAAAACATCCTCCAAATAAAATAAAATAAAATAATTTAAATTACAATAATAAAAAATAATAATATATTTGAAATATTGAAATGACATAAAAAATGAAAATAAATCCCTAATGACAATATAGACACAAACTAACACATATGACATAGACACAAAATACTATACATATAATGCAACCAAATGTCATCCAAAGCATACACATTAATAAATAGAAATAGAATCATAAATAGAAACTAGAAGGTGTTATAATTTACAGGGACAAAATATATGAAACATCAATATGTAATCGATATAAATATATATAGTGCAAAAGCATAACTACCATTTTAATGAAATAAATGAGATCAAAGAAAATAAATTAAGGAAAATATATGGAAAAGTCATTAATGCTTCTAACAAACAAAACCATGATATGTTTATGTTAATATATTAGACTTTACCATTATCAAACACTTGAACACTATGCTTTAATATATTGAAGCTTAATAATGTACCCTCTAAGAGTTTTCTTATACATCAAATAAAAAACTTATTAATTCATATGAAAAGTTTCAAGTTTATCCCTCTCCCTCTGTGACCACTCAAGTACTTGTACACATTCTACATGTAATTAATATGCTAATAATTGCTTTATTACTTCACACTCAAATATGTTTTATAAATACTATATTTACTACTAATTTCTTTACTATTGAGAAATCATATGCACTTTGTAGGTAAATGATATGATCATAATTGCTTTATTTCTCAAGCACTCATTTTGTTTGCATATTTCCAATCTATTTGTCCAATATAAATATATCATTAAGAAGGTTCTATATCACTTTATTACTTTACTACTCAGATATGCTAACTCTACCATTTAGCTACTTAATCTTGTTGATCTACTAGTCCGCCACTTTACCATTATACTCAACTTCATTCAACCGTTTAAGCACTTCACCAAATTAGTTTCAACTATAAGTTTCTCCTATGCTTGTATCCTAACTTGAGCATACAATTTAATCTACTTAAACTTAACTTTGGTCATCACAATATCCATAAATAATGATGGGAACCTCTCTCGACTTATTAATTATAATACTTTGAAGAGGAGACCATTTAACATTAGTTTGAGAGATGATTTAAGAGTATGTGAGAGTGTCTTTATAAGGTCAATAATAATATTTTAAAGAATTTCTATACTTACTTTCTCTTTATTCTAGAGAAAGAGTCAACATTGGATTGAAGTTTTTAAAGGAATTTGAAAAGCCTGCCTCTGAATCCTAATGATACGAGAAATCAATCACGTAGGGATGTGTCTTGTGAATTGAATACAAAAGGGTGGACTAATACCTTCCACATTTTTTAGTATTTCTAAGGGATAAGAATGACTAAGCTAGAATATAATTTTTTTTGCTAATACCATCATATATATATCTAAAAGAACTTGAATCAGTCATTTCCAAGTTAGTGATCTCACTTAATCTCTCTTCCCTCAACATTTTGCTAATATATCAACCCATTGGTTATTTTTTATAAATATTAAAACATTATCTCACCCTTACTGACATGGTCCTTAATTAAAGCAATACCTTATCTCAATATATTTGTTTATAAACTATTAAATAAGATTTTTAAGATGAAAAATTAAGTTTGCATTGTCATATTTAATGGAATTCTATCAGTCACAATATTGAAATCCCTATGTTGTTATCTAAGCCAAAAATAATTAGGATAGTTGACTCTACTTCTATATACTTGGCCTTAAATTTTATAAAGCTATGGAATTTTCTTACCAATTAAAGACATTAAGTCTTGACCTTGAAATTAATACATTTAAGAGATGCTCTTTTATATCAAATAAAATTACTAAAGGATTATTATTGAAATATATTATTAACTCTAAGTTATCATCTTTAGGATATCAAATGCCCAAACTTATTGTTCCAGTTAAGCTTGTAAGTATTAATTTCTTAAGAACAAATGAGTTTCCTTAAGACTAGCTTGAGACTTTTCACATAAAAAAGCTACCTTATCTCTTTAAAGCAAGATACTAATAACATTTGCTCATCTTCCTTTTATAACTTGGTAGAAGTGATAATAAGTGTATCAAATAGTTTTTTCATATACATACTAGATTGATTTATAAAATAATTTGAATATCTGACATGGTTTATGGATATCTTTCTATTGGTTTGTTAATTTGTAGTCTATAGAAGAGCTTGATTTCTCACTTTATGTTTTTCTCAAACTACCTACCCATAAAATTTAAAAATCTTCGTACACTTAATTAGCAACACCAAAGATTATATATGTACGATATTTTTAGTATCGTCCTCTTTAATAAGTGAGTGGTATCTACTTTTTATTGTAGAAAAATAATTTTCAATAGGAAAGTAGTTTAATCTCTCATATTGTGTTATTGGTTTTTGTTTTAATTCATAAAGTGCTTTTATGAGTTTGCAAACATGATTTAACGCTATATGATTTTTGGAATATATATGTTTTTCAATGTACACATCTTCTTAGATATAACTATTAAAAGAACATTTTTCAATTCCATTTGAAATAGTTTTAAACATATGGAAGATGAAAATCTAACTAGTAGCCTATCACCCCTAATAGTACTTTAGATGTAACTTTCCCCTCATATTCTATTTATTCATTTTATTTATAACTTTTCCATGCCTTTTTTTCTCTTAATTTAGTTCTTAAGTCATCTAGTTTGTTTCTAAGGACCATTTTGTACCTATGAGTGGGTTGTTAATTACGTTGATTAAAACATATTTGTTCTTATTCATTCCTATCACAACAAGATGGACTTTACTTAGGGTTGTTAATTACGTTGATTAAAACATATTTGTTCTTGTTCATTCCTATCACAACAAGATAGACTTTACTTAGACTACGAATAGACCAACTATTAAATCTCGGATGGAATTTTTTTTACCTATTTCTCTCGGTAATTTATTATTAACAACCTCTTCTGAACTATTTTCACTACAAATAAATAAAAAATAAGGGACTACTTTTATATATTCATGGCTTGTCTCAACCAAGAGAAAGAACCAAATATAAAATTTTTCATAACTATTTACGATATGTTCCCCATGTAAAATCTATGATTGACTTCTTTCTTATGAATTAAGTTCTTTTTGTATGGCTAAAGTCTAACTCCCATCATTTAAGCCTAACTAAATTGTATTGGTTCTCTTTGATAAAAGAAGGCTGCGTTCTTTAAGTTTTTAAGGTGTGAATTTACTTTTAATCCCGTAAATGTGTCCTCAAGGAGTTAGTTTGGAGCTTTGGTTTTAATAAAGTTCCATTCCTTTGGTAGATTGTTTTCCTCAAGCTCCTCCTTCAGTCTAATAATGGTAGGTAAAGGTTCTCTTATGGTTGTTTGTCTAAGTGAGTTCTCTCTCTTCTTCTTCTAGGTGAAGATCTTCTAATTATTTCTTTATATAAATTCTTTATTGGCTAAGTTTCCATTCTTAAATACCCTATAGTTTTACTAGTTAGTGAGCAATAAATAAGTATTTCATCATTAACTTTTGAGCCTTAGATTATCATGGGTATTTAAAATGTAGTAATTACAATCATGCACTTTGATGTAGTTATTCTTAAGTATTTTATTTTCCTAAGTTTCATAGTGTGCTACAACAATAGATGATCTAACAAAGACTTATTTTAAGATGTAAGATATAATAAAAATGAATTATCTTAAAACCAAGTGGACTCGTTTCTAACATTTTAATGACCATAAAAATATTAAACTAATATATGACTTCGATTTGAGTGTGATAGGTACCAAATTTAATGTAATGGTATGACTAAACATAATTTTGTTTGCTTAAAGAGAGGAATAAGTTTAAAGGCTTGAATGAATTTACAAGTCTTAGAGACAATGATGTGATATATCAATTGGAGAGTTGATTCTAGTCATTATAAGGTTACTTCAAGGATTTTGGAAGGTATTCACATATTCTAAACAACTCAGGGAGGTATTAAGATACGATGGCAATAAAGGAATCATATCATGACCAAAACCTGCTCATTGGAGCGCGTTCTGTATGTTTAATTGATTAAAATTCGTCAGTTTTTTATGATTGATCAAATTTGACTTATTTAGGGGCCAAAGATGTTAACGTCAACATCCAAAAATAAAACCTCAGTCTTGAAAATACATATAGTGGCAAAACTAAGCATCAATCTCATAACGAGTACCTAGCTTCAGTTTATTCTTTTAAATAAGAAAAAAGAGGGATTTTGATTATGATGAAATAGTAAAAAAATTTAAGGAAAAATGAAAATTAAATATAAAAATCAATAAAAGCAAATTTTAGGCTAAATATATATCTTAGGAATTGCATAAATATCAATTTATATTTCAAACATTCAACTATTTTCCTTTCTCTACTTAGTAGTACTTAATTAGAAAGAACATGATTGAATTAACTCTACCTACCAAACAAATTAATTCAAGCACCAAAGATTTATCTAAGTAGCAATTATAATAATTAGGAAGATTGATGAAGTAGAACAATACAATCTATATATTTGCATTTAATTTAATTGATTACAAATTTTGAAACCTACAAACCATTAAAAATGCTAAGTAGATTGAAGGGATTAAAAATTTACAGGTTTAATATCTAATCTACCAGTAAATTGTAAAAATAATAAAATAGTTTATGCCCTAAGATTTAAGAGACACCATCATAAAAGATAAACAAATGACAAAAACCAAAACTCAATATATAAATTGAATTATGAAAAATAAAAAATCAAGGTTTAATATATTACAAGGTATCAGTTTACTTAAACAAAATGTAAAAGAATAGCCATGCTAGGCCATAGATAATAAAAACAAGTATAAAAGATGGGTTGTTATTCTCTAAACTGTAGTAAGACTTAATATGAAAACTAACTTTGAAAATTTTTTAACTCTTTAAAAGTGGGAACCCACTTAACTTTAGAGCCAAACACGTCTTGGAAACAATTGTGTCCCATCAGACATTATTCTACTTACTTTTAGAGAATTACATGAGCACAAACACATTTATATCTTTAGTTTTGTTTTATATTGTCTTCTTTTTTGCATATGGATGTAGGCACTAACATGCTGAAATTCTAGGTCATATATATTTATTTAACTTTTTCAAAACTTTCCTATAGTTACATAGGCCAAATATGATCGTGCATCTTTTAGAAACATTGATCTCTACCACATAATCTTCCTTTAACCTATATCTTCATTTCCAGCATCTTAGTATAGAACAAAATTTAAATATGAGTGTGTTCAGACCATTTATAATAGAAATCTTTTAAAACTTCCATCAAATTCCTTTTCATTTAGTGATGTGATATACTTAAAAACATAAAACCAATACTGATATGTGCTTAATTGTTAATACATTCAATCCATGGCACTTAGTGATTAATGCTTTAAAATGTTTAAGACACTCACTTTAGTTCATATTTGATTTTAGGTACAATTTATAAGTATAATAGCTAAAGTGAGCAGAAAGCATACCTGTTAAGCCATCTTCTTGAGATTTACACTCAATCTTCTTCATTGAACAAGAAGAAGAAGGATTAGAGAAAGAGGAGGTAAGAAAATGCTAAAAGGAATGAAGGACACATTGTCTTGCCATGAGACATTGTCATGCCATGAGATAAGTCTCATGGCCATGACAATTTAGTCATAGCCATGAGAGTGTGGTCACGACCATGACAAATTTGTCATGGGTGCTAGAGTGGGTTATGGACGTGACACACCTCATCATGCCCATGACACGCACACTCACTGGCATGGCATACCAATTCACACCCATGAGTGCCACCTATCCACTGTAAACCTAGTTTTTTAACTATAAAAGCAATGTTTGTGATGGCTAAAGGCATGTTTCATTTAGGGAAATGTCTTTGGAGAGTGAAGTCTTGGATTTTGAAGAAAAAAAGGGGAAAAGCTCCATTTCTTTGGAGACCCATAGAGGGTTGAGCTTCTCAACACTGGTTTATAGGTGATATCGATGCCAAAGAACACAGTTAAACATTTCTCTCATTGTGTTTGTTGTTCTTTCTCTCTTAAGGATTGATTGTGTTATCTTATGTCTATTGTTTGGATGATAAGAATGATTAAATGCTCTATTTGACTTTTTTAATGATCGAACCCATTGCTAGAATTTCAATATAATTAGTAATTGTTATGTTGAGATTCATTTGTGGCAACCAACGGTTTTTAATCATTAGGGATAACATAGCTTAGATTAAATGACCCGAGCTTATGTGGTTATTTCCTTGATTAATCTATTTTCCTAACTTGTAATGCGACTGTCCAATTAAATCTAGAGAGCTTGTCATGGGTTGTTCAATAGCTAGGTTTAATTAACAAGCTCTTCTTAATTAAACATGACCTAAGAGAAAATAGAGGTTAACAGAGCTTATTATTAACCTATGATTAATAGTTGCTAGGAGAGGTATGAGAATAACAATTTAGTGAAGTATGTTTAATTATGTGTAGGCCGAGATTGAAATGATGACCGAGTCCCTAATGTATTCATCACTTTTTGTCATTTTATGTTGTTTAATTTAATTTTCTTTTTTTAGTTTAGTTTCATTTTTATTTTCTTATTTGAAACCAAACCAAACCCCCTCCCCCCCAAAACCTAAACACTAGTTCTTTTCATTACAAAAGTTAACTGAACAGTCTGCGGGATCAACCTAGACTCACCATTGCTATAGTTATAGATCTAGGTATTTTGAGTAGAGTTACGACGTACTACATCAATTTTGGAGCTGTTTTCAGGGAGTGCGATGTTTTAGTTTTTGTTCTTGATTTTAATTATTTTTTTGTACATATGATGGGTGTCGAATCCACCAAAAATAAAATCTACTCCTGAAAAATCAATTAAATTATAGCTAAAGTGAGTAGAGTCGTATCCACAGAGATTGGAGATTAATCAATCCTTTTGACAACCAGAGAATCAAGAATGAGGAAATAAAAGGGAGTTTTGTAATTGATGAGTAAAAATACTAAAATTAATAAATAGCAAGCAATTAAATTTAGATTGAAAAGAAATCAGATTAATGGCATCTAACAAGGTAATCTCCTTCAAGTTCTACGGTTGATCATCGAAAGAAAGAATAAATCTAAATCCTATAGCAGATTAGTTATGATTATTGAAAAGCTGCTAATAATCTCATCCTTCCTTAGTTTTAGATTAACCGGACACGCGCCTATAACTAACCCCTTATTGACGAACAACCCTGACACGCGCCTAGGATTTAATTCGATAATAGCTTTAAGAACTAGAAAGATCCAACCCTGATCAACAAGATCAACAAGCGTGATTGTTTAAATCAGATTATTCATCCTCATAATATAACTTGAAAATT
>JAOTBA010000008.1:28290901-28303910 GCA_025629845.1 Erythroxylum squamatum | reverse complement strand
TAGGATTAATTTCTAAAGTGATTCCGTCGAGAGAGACGACCCGAGGTTCAGCTTGCTGCAATCTTGGAAAATATTTTTTTTTGACCGGTTTCCAAGGTCGATTCCCAAATCGAACGACAGAGCCGCGATCAAAATCCATATGGATAAACTGATCAGAACAGTTAAGGATAGCACACAAAAGGACATCAGGATTCCAAGTAATCACAATCCTAGCATTAGATGAGTGAGCTAAATTGCTAAAGCTAGCCCATCTAGAAAACAAGGAATTGCAGACTTTATTCAGATAGACCGAAGACCTAATCCTAGATTCAAACAAACAAAAGAAGCATAATCTTTTTTAAGCCATGCACCAACTGCCTGCTGTTTATTGGGGTTATTAAGACCCCTCACATTCCAAAACATAAACTCCATAACCAACTACTAGCTAAGCCGCAACCTACTACTTCTGTTTCTTCCTAACATTTCTAGTCTTCCTAACAGAGAAATCCCCCTCTGCCCCCTCCCACAGTCCCTAGACTAGAAGGTCTCAATTTAGAGATAGGAGAGGGAGGAATACCTACCTGATTTCTGGCAAGGGCATTGGACTCCCCACTGTCGCCACTGAGTTCTTTTGGAGGAAGGTGAGGTTAGGGAAGTATTGAAGAACACCCTACTAAACTTGCCTCCTTACCAGTTGGTTCTCTCTTGTCCACGGTGATAACCTGCTGGAGTGGGTCTGCATCCTTGGATGATTCAATTGAGCTCTCCGAATTGGGAGCAGCCTATGGACAGTGCTTGGGACTCACGGCTAGCTGTCCAGGGGGCAAATGTGGCCCAGGAAGGTTGATCTGTGGTGGCTCCCTACTATGCTTCAGTTCTTGGTGGAGACCTATTGTAAAAGTCTTATCTGTAGAAGCCCAAACCTGTCTCTACTCCCTTGCTTTAGGCTGCCATTCATATTCTATAGTTACTTCCCTAAAGAAGAGTTAACCATCCTCACCATACGTAGCCAGTTGGAACGCAGATGGCCATTTCTTATTTAGCTCCAGCTTCACACATAAGCGAGCATAATTGATCCTGGTCATTCGAGCTGTTGGAGTGTCCATTAGCAGTGGAAGCCCTGCAACACTGGCTATCCTACCCAAGCCTTCGGTGTTCCAATATTCAACGGGAATGTTGAAGAATCGTGCCCACATCAGGGCCTTATGGATCTCTTCCAATTCACCACTATGTAAGGTCCACCGACGTAGAAACAATGGCTTCCCTTAAATGTGCCACGGTCCTCTTTCAACCACAGCTTTCATACCCTGTTCTAATGCAAAGCGAAAGAGAAAGTTGTTGGAGCTGGTAATCAGCGTCTACTATAACCCAAATTCGGCCCATGATTTTGCCAGAGCCCACTGCACCACTGGATAAGCTGGCCGCTTCTCCAGAAAAACCAAATCAGCGCTGTTCAAAATTTTGAAGCTCCCTTCTGCGCCAACTCTGGGGGAGGAACCATGAAGACCTTGTCCTCTCGAACTTCTGGAGGGTAAAAGTAAGCTCCGGGACCTCAGAAGAAGCCGCACTTCCTGCCTCCACTACGGCCTTCCAGGATCTGAAAGGAGCTGGGTTCTAAGATGGAGAAGGGGGGCATCTGCAGTGGGTAAATGGGTGCCTTTAGATGCGGAAGAAGGAGGGACTGAAGGGGGGTTCAATTTCAGGAGAGGACAGGGAGTCAGGGACGGAGCGAGAGTGTTGGGGTCAGTGTTTTGGTTAGGGATTAGGATTCGAAGGGGAGATTTCTGGGTAGGGATAGTGGGAGCGAGGGGAGAGGATGGTAAAGGGGATAGGAGGTCTGGGGAGCTGGAGAAGAAGAAGTCGAAGCCATAGCAGGAGGAGTGGATCACGCCGGAATCTTCATCATTAGGAAATCTCTCACCGGAATTGCACTCTCTCTCATTCGTGAGTGTCTTATCAAGATTTTTATTGTCAAAAGTTGATCCTAAATAAGTAGTATTCATGCATTCATTTTGACCATAATGTTCTTTGTCATTAAAAAGCCTCTACATCCTTTTTGTTAGCAAAACAAAATTCATTACTCAGACAAAATTCTATGTTTTATTTTATATTACAGCAAAACATAAAATTACTTAGAGATAAAAAAAATAACAATTATCAAACACAAATTGTAGATTAAACTTCTTTATTTTTGAAATCAAATTAAATTCTTTAGAAGTAAGGCTGCGTACTACTGGACCTCTTCAGACCCTACGTGTCAATGGGATTTAAGGCTACGTACTACTAGACCTCTTCAGACCCTACGTGTCAATGGGATTTTTACTGGATTGTTGTTGTATGTTGTATGTTGTCATTTTATAAATTATATATTTTTCTTGAATGTTTTATTCATGCAATTATTATTTTTACATTTTAAATTTTTTGTTAAAAATTTAGAAGTGAAATTATCCTATATTGATAAGTTATTTATATATAAAAATAAAACTTGTAAGTATCTTAAAATTTTTGGTTAAGATATGATACATTTATGTATGATTCCACTTGAACCAAGTTCAGTTTTAGCTTTTATTCTCTAAAAACTTAATATTGAAACCAGAGTTAGGTCTACAAAATTAAATTAATACAAATTTATGGAGTATTGAAATGGATTCTTACGAAGAAAAAACTAGTTTGATGAGAATAAACTGAGTTGTGATGGAGGAGATATTAAATATTTAATAATATAGTTCTCTCTCTCTCTCTCTCTCACTCGCGCGCGCACATATGAATAAGGTGATTTATATGTAAAAATATGAATTATAATCCATTAGGTTTTTAATTAAAATAATAATATTTTACTTGTGTATGTGCTCATTTGCACTTGATCTAGTTTTTTTTTTTTTTTGTCCTCTCGGAAGTGGATATTCTTTAGTGATTGAGTTAATTAAAAATGAATTGTACTTTTAAAAGCTATTTTCTACAAATCCAATTTTTTAATGATTTTAAATTACATGTTAAAGTATCTATATCATTTCAAAAATATTAGCACAATGTATTCAATGCCACATATGATTAAAGGATGTACTTACGAACTATTATAATCTTTTAGAAGCATTCATCATAACTTATTGTAGGAAATGCTGCATACGGCTCGAATAAACAATTAAAGACTACATTTAAATGACAAATTTGATTTTATTTTTTTTTTGAAGATAAGTAATTGGTGAATTTTCAATGTCATGTTAGTTTGGAAGTATATGAAAATCTTTATAGAAAATATGAAATCATATATGCCATATAAGCACAAAATTCAAATATAATATGATGTATATGATTGCTAAACTCATCTTTAAATTATTTATATTGTCCTCTGCTCTTTTTACATGTGCTTAATTTCCCCATAAGTGGCCATAGTTTTATCCTTTAGAAGCACTAACTTGTAAAGCACTAACAATAAAAATTATTTCGGTGACTATTTTTTTGGGTCAGATTCTAATGTTATCAAGTTATGAAATATGTGACTGGGACATAAAAGCAACAAGTGTATAAATTGTCATTCAAGTAGGGTATGTTAAAATTAGATTTCTATAAGCATTGCCTTTTTTAAAAGTATAAAAGAATCAACTTCAGCTTAATCATCATAAAACCAAAGGTAACCTTGAGCACATCCATTCAAATTTGAAAGAGGGTGTTTTTACTAAGCTCTGACTTGTCCAAAAACATTTTGAGTTAAGATGTTATTCGCAACATGTAATTTAATAATTTGTCATGTCTTGAACTCAAATTCACTTACTGAATTTGTGACAGACCAACATTCGATGGTAGAATCCAAATCTCTAAGTCCACATCTCAGCCAAGACTAATCAATTGTTACAACTCAACAAATATCAAAATTCTATCAATCATCTCCTTTAAAACAGATCAATCATCTATAAGAAAACTCTAAAACATTACATAATAAAAAGTAATCATAATAAACATTACGCACCTCAATTCCCAAGATGTCTCTGATCTTCTTTTGTATCGGCTGTTCAGGGGAAATTATACAAAAGTAGATGCAAAGGTAGGGTAATCTCCTTTCAAACTTTATATGATGAGGTGAGGAGGTAAAAAATTGAAGGCGAAGATTACAGTGTTTTTAAATGATGCGTAAATATATTTGTAATTGGGTAATTGTCAACATTTGTTAACAAGCTCGCTGCACATGGTTCACGTCAAGTGAAAACTTTATGAACAGTATGTGTTCAGGTCAAAATCTGCATTTGTCCAACAGTGAAGTATCACGATCTCCCATGTCCTCGAGACCCAATGCCTGATGACACCAAGAAAATAGCTTTCTATGGAAAAATCCTACTGGAAATCAATTATAAACTGATTGGAATGTCTTTTTAACGTGATAATAGAGCAGATACCTAGCGACAGCGAGGAAACCCGATCAGAGAAGAGAGCAGGAGAAGATGAGAAGACGACAGTTCGATGGTTTGTGGATTCCCAAATTGGAATGAAAACTTGATACCTACCCCTTTGGGGGGTTTAGTGGAGTCCCAAATATAATGGAATAAAACCATTCCCTTGGAATTGAAAACCCCAAAGCAAACACTATTTTTTACTATTATTCCATTCCTTCATCCCAAACCCTCAAACCAAACGCCCCCTAAGTGTTAATTCAAGTGGCCAACATAACCGGGAACCTAATAGGTCACACACACAGGAGATTCGAATGATGAGTAAAATGGTCTTGAATGCTGATTCAAGATATGAAAGAGTGTTTCAGGATTGTATCGCAATGTAATCATAATAGAAGACATTGCATGGAATGGATTAGAAACAAGTGTTGTTGGCTGCTAATTTGGTCATTAACTCTCCAAAACTTTCATTAATGCGTGCTATTCATGGTCATTAACTTCCCATAACTTCTATTAATGTTTGTTATTCATGGTTATTAACTTCCCATAACTTTCATTAATGCATACTATTCATGATCATTAACTTCCCATAGCTCTCCATTAGTGATGGGGATTATGGAAGGCCAAATGGTGCAAAAAATAGAGATGATTTTCGTACATCTTGTAAGACACAAGTGAAAGAAAGGTTCTTTCTTAAACACACTCTCTTTTTCTCTCTAACTCTCACAAGAGTTCTTGTATTTGCTAGCACAAAGAGAGAATTCTAGCCATCTCCTAGTGAGGTTTCATCCTTCTATCTTTGTGTGGACTTTCATTAGAGACGTTTTGCATTGATCATTGTGGTTTACAACAACCCAATACGGAGAAGATTAAAGAATGAAGGAGATCGTTAGAAAGGTATGTAAACATCTTATATTTCATATTTATATGCATGAGTAGATCTGGTTTTTGAGGTCCCGTCTTATTTTCCGCTGTGCATATTTGATATATATTATGTATGAGATGCATGATCGAAACCTTACAGTGATATCAGAGCCATTTTGTGCCTTGTTAGATGTAGAATACATGACATGTGAAAACTGTTTTCATGGTTGTGACAACTTAGGGTCCGATAATGTTTTGTTCAAAATTAATTATAGAAAAATGGTTTTCACGATTTTCTTTCACCAATCTAGTCATAAGATGTATTTGAATGACTAAGTGTGATTGAAAATAATTTTAATGTGATTAAAATATTTAATTTCGAATTTACAAGAACATGCATGAAATCTGTCTTTCTGCTAGGCATGTGATGTCTATTGGCTAAACTGATGAGGTTACACATGATTTTCATGGAATTTGATTCTAGAAAATTTATGTGAACATATTTGGTATGTTTTTATGCCTCTGTAAGTTTTGTAGAATTATTAAAAAAATTAATAATTTTATCAAACAATTTTCTAGATCTGGATAGTTTTCCAGAAATTGTCGGACCTGTTTTGTTTAATGTTTTTGTATGTTTATATTTCAGTTCCAGAACCTTAAAAATATTTTTATGTGAGAAAAATGTGTTAATTTGATGTATGATGCATGCCTAAATGATTTTGCTCAAAATTTGATTTCTAGAAAAATTTTAGAAGTCATATTTGTCATTTTTTGTGTCTTATCGGTGTTTCGGTGATTATAATAATTTTTGGGTGATTCCTAATTTTTTTTTATCATCATAAAACGACCTAGAGATGCTTGGAATGATGATTTTATGTTTTGGAAACGTTAAGAAATTATAGAAATTAATTTTGAATTAATTTGAGTAGAGCAATAGATTTTTTAATAAGGCTAGAAAAATTGGCATGTGTGACAAAATTGATGTTGTTTAATTTTGGACATCAAATAATTATTTTAAGGTAAATTCATTATGAATTAATTTCTAGAATTAGGAATTTATCTTAATTAGATTAATTTTAATTCCAAATGAAATAACATTCAATAGTAATTTTAGCCAAGTTAGTAAAAGGAAGATAGTAAATCCAAGTGTTCGATTGGGCTTTTCATGTTAGGATTTATAAGATGTCATAACCAAAATGATGTGTTTACATATATGCATTAGAGAATGCATGGTTAGGAGAAAATGTGGGCTTGCATAATGGATGGTTATGGGCTTAGGCCCAATTTGATTTTGTAGTCCGTATCATGTCATATAGTTATAGTAACTATATGTATATATATATGTATATAGATGAGACCTTAGTCAAACCCCTTACTTAGAATATTAAAACTAACGCCTTCCTTTAATATGGCGAGAATCAGAGTCCTTTTAAAGTTAGGGTTGTTAGGCAAACCCAAGTCCGCTTTGCATGGATGTGTTTGAACTATGGAAATAGGATTTTCGGATTAATGGCTCAGTTTTAACTAGAAGCATTGGTTTGTTGGCAAACCCAAGATCAACGTGGACAGAGGCAAAGTTGGGTAGTGTATACTAGATATACACGTGTCAAGAGTTGATAGCCCAACGAGTGTGCACACATCAACAGTTGATAGCACTAGATCCGATAGTTGCATTGGAGATGCAATTGGTATGATCGATACCTACCGGTTGAACTAAGATGGCTTGTTAGGCAAACCCAAGGTCATTTTTAGGGATATTGGATATCGACCCACTAGGAGAATTTCTCTACGAGTTCTCTCGGATTTATATTGAGGGTTATGAATTTGTGAAAAATAGTGAGAGCCATAATGTGTGTTATTAAAGTCCTTATAAACATGCATTTAAGTACATTCTAATTTTTCTCTCTTTGACGAAAGGTTGCTATTGCTTGAGTAAACACTATGAGTACTAGTGTGAATCTAATATCATTGATGAAAGCTAACAAGTTGACTGAACCAAACTTCCTTGATTGGCTCAGGAACTTGAGAATAGTTCTCAAGTCTAAGAAGCTTAGTGATGTCTTAAAAGAAACACTTCCCGATCCTCCTACTGTTGATGCCTCTGATGATGATCAGAGGGCATATAGGAAGCATCTCAATGATAGTGAGATGGCTAATTGTATTATGTTAGCCACTATGTCACTGGAGCTGCAAAAGCAGCACGAGGCTATGGATGCTCATACCATAGTCTACCATCTAAGGGAGCTCTTTGATGAGAAAGTAAGGTCTTAAAGGTTCGAGACTTAATGATTCCTCTTTCACTTCAAGATGGTTGAGGAGACATCTCAAGTGTAATATACACTAAAGATGAATGGCTACATCGAGCGTTTGGCCTCCTTGGGTTTTGTTTTAGATCATGAATTAAGTATTGACTTAATTATGACGAGTTTAACTAATAGTTACTCACAATTTGTTCTTAACTATCAGATGAACAATATATCCAGCATAATTCACGTGCTGGTCAACATGCTCAAGGCAGTTAAGCCATTTGTCCGCAAGGAAAAGGTTGTGATTCTGGTGGACTCTCTTGGTTCGAAGAAAAAGAGCCAAAAAAAGAAAAAATTGCAAGGCCTAAGGGAGGTGCTAAGAAAGCAAAGAAGACTGCCTCAAAGGGAACTTGCTTCCACTGTGGCAAGGATGGCCACTGGAAGAGAAACTATAAAGCCTATGTGGATTCCATGAAGCATAAGAACGCATTTGATGACTTTTAGACCTAATACATACTGATGTATGTGGTCCGATGTCCATACATACCAAAGGTGGTTTCGTATACTTCATTACCTTTATCAATGATCATTCTCGATATGGGTATGTGTATCTTTTGAGATACAAGTCTGAAGCCTTTGAAAGTTTCAAAGAATTTATAAATGAAGTTGAGAAATAAATTGGGAGAAGTATTAAATCACTTCGATCTAATTGAAGTGGTGAATACTTAAGCCAAGAGTTTTTGGATTATCCTAGGGATAATGGAATATTATCCTAGTGGACTCCACCTTACATGCCACAACACAATGGTGTGTCTGAAAGGAGAAACCAAACCTTGTTAGATATGGTGAGGTCTGTGATGGGTTTAGCGAATTTACCAAAATCCTTTTGGGGATAAAGCACTCGAAACTTCTATTTATGTATTAAACAGAGTCCCATCCAAGTCAGTTGATGTTGCTCCATATGAGATGTGGACTAATAAGAAACCCTATCTTTCTCAAATGAAAGTTTAGGGTTGTCCTACTTATGTGAAGAGGATTCAGTCAGATAAGTTTGAAGCTAAATTCGACAAGTTTCTATTTGTAAGATATCCTAAGGAAACTATAGGATATCAGTTCTACCATGTTTCAGAATCAAAAGGTGTTTGTTTCAAAACTTGCTATCTTTTTAGAGAAAGAGTTTCTTCTAAGGGAAGATAGTGGGAGCAAAATTGAACTTGTGAAAGTTCAAGATGCTCAAACAGACGCAAATTAACTGCCTGGACCCGAGACTATTGCTCATGAAGATGAAACAATAGTTCAACCTTTTGATATACAAGAAGTTCGTAAGTCAGGTAGGATACGTCATGTTCCTTACAGATATAGATTTCTCATAAGTGAATTTAACGATGTATTGATCATAGAAGATGATGAGCCTACTACCTATGTAGAGGTTCTAAAGATTTCAGAATTTAAGGTATTAAATCTGAAATGGATTCCATGTATGAAAACCAAGTATGGAATTTGGTTGACCCACCCAAAGGGATAAAACCCATAGGGTGCAAGTAGGTTTTTAAGAAGAAAACTGACATGGAGGGTAATGTAGTTACCCATAAAGCTAGGCTTGTAGCTAAAGGTTATCGTCAAATGCAAGGTGTTGACTACAATGAAACGTTTAGCCCAGTAGCTATGCTAAAATCCATTAGGATACTCCTAGCCATTGCTGCTCATTATGATTATGAGATATGGCAAATGGATGTGAAGACGACTTTCCTTAATGGAAAGTTAACAGAGGTTGTGTATACGACACAACCTAATGGTTTCATATCTATGAATGGAGAAAAGGTATGTAAGCTTCATAAATCCATTTATGGATTGAAGCAAGCATCCACAAGTTGGAATATCCGATTTTATGAGACAATCAAAGAGTTTGCTCTCTCATAAAATCTGGATGAGTCTTGTGTGTATAATAAGGTTAGTGGGAGTGCAATCGTGTTCCTTATACTGTATGTAAATGACATATTGCTAATAGGAAACGATTTGTTAGCTTTACAATCAATCAAAATTTGGTTAGCTAATAACTTCTTAAAAAAATACTTTGGAGAAACAACTTATATTTTGGGGATAAGGATCTATAGAGATACATATCTAAGAGGTTGCTTAGCCTTTCTCAGTCTACATATATAGACAAGATGTTAAAGAGGTTTAGCATGGAGCAGTCCAAGAGAGGTTATCTTCCCATGGTATATGGGATTACACACTCTAAATCTATGTGTCTAAAGACACAAGATAAGAGGACTCGTATGAGTTTGATTCCTTATACTTCGGCTATAGGATCAATCATATACGCTATGTAATGTACTAGAACCAATGTATCATATGCTCTAAGTGTTACAAGCAGATACCAATCGAAACCTGGTGAGGGTCATTGAGTGGCTGTCAAGAACATACTTAAGTACTTGAGAAGAACTAAGGATGTATTCTTGGTATATGGAGAAGATGATCTTGTGGCAAGCGGGTATACTAATGCCAGTTTCCAATCCGATAGGGATGACTCTAGATCCTAGTTTAGATATTTATTCATACTGAATGGTGGTGCAATTAATTGGAAAAGTTCCAAATAAGAGATGATTGTAGATTCGACGTCAGAGGTGAAGTACATTACAGCTTCAAAAGTAGCAAAGGAAGCGGTTTGGATCAAGAAGTTTATCATGGAACTTGGTGTCGTTCTGAGCATCGCTGACCCAGTGTAATTGTATTGTGACAACAACTGGGCTATAGCGTAGTCAAAGGAACCGAGGTCTCATTAGAAGCCCAAACATGTACTCAAGCACTACCATTTGATTAGAGAAATCATTGGTAGAAATGATGTCAAGATAGAGAGAGTTCTCACCGATCAGAATATAGCTGATCCGTTGACTAAGCCTACTTCCCAAAAGAGTTTTATGTCACATGTACATTCCTATGGTATTAGATATCAAGACAATTGACTTTAGAGTGCAAGATGGAGTTTATTAGAGAAGTGTTATAAAGGCAGTCACCTTTAGCACTTATTAAACAAATCATTTATGATTAATAAAGGCATTTTTCATTATTTTGATGTTCATACATTTATGGATTTGATGTTGATCTTAAATTGATTTAATGAATTCTTCAATACAAAACATAGCATGGTGAAAATCATGCTGGGGTTATGATAATGCGATTCCTATCATGTGCAATTATATTAGTATCAAAAATTTCCCTAGTCATAGGATTAATGAGATGGGATATCAGTAATCCAGATAGACTAGCACATGTTATACTCCTTGATTGGATCAAGCGATAGATCTAATAAGCTAAGACATTAGTTGTTTAGAGTTAACATGTGGATGCTTACTAAGGGTAGTAAGTACATTGGATTCACCTACTATGAGACAATCATATGGATATTCTATTTTAGTGTCAATGATAGTCTCATCATAGCAATGGTGCAACTATCCTTTGACTTGAGGTACTCAAGGATATCTCGGATACTGATCCTGTGCTTTGACTCCATTCATAGATGCCTTTCGGGGATTACTCATAGGGTGGCGATTGGGTATAGCTTAAGGTATTCAGAGGTAATTGAGTAGTCGTTAAAGGATCCTCTACTCCTGATAGAAAGAGATGATAGCCACGACCACTTGTCAGGGTCATTACTTTGGAGTCTATAACCAAAGCAGATATGTGTCATGAAGAGAGTCTTCAATCATACATAGAGTAATGAGATCCTCAGGGTAAGATCTAATATTACTTGGACTAGATGTGATGTAGTCAGTCTAATAGGAGTTGACACTTTGATCATACTCTAAACCAGGTGGGGTATAGATGGTGAAAGGACAAATTGCATGGCACCATTGTGTATGGAAGGGTTCGTAGTCAAACCATTAGCTTTTCAGTCAATAGGAGCTTATGATGTGTTGCTAGATACCGCTCTTGACTTACTTGAATTAAGTGTTAATTCAAGTGGTCAACATAACCGGAAACCTAATAGGTCATACACATAGGAGATCCAAAGGATGAGTAAAATAGTCTTGAATGGTGATTCAATATATAAGAGAGTGTTTCGGGATTGTATCGCGATATGATCGTGGAAGAAAACGTTGCATGGGATGGATTAGAAACAAGTGTTGTTGGCTGCCAATTTGGTCATTAATTCTTCCATTAATGCATGTTATTCATAGTCATTAACTTCCCATAACTTCTATTAATGCATGCTATTCATGACCATTAACTTCCCATAACTCTCCATCAGTGATGGGGCTTATAGAAGGCCAAATGGTGCAGAAAATATAGATGATTTTCGTGCATCTTGTGTAAGACACAAGTGAAAAAAGGTTCTTTCTCACACATGCACTCTTTTTCTCTCTAACTCTTATAAGACTTCTTGTCTTTGCTAGCACAAAGAAAGAACCCTAGCCATCTCCTAGTGAGGTTTCATCCTTCTGTCTTCATATGGACTTTCATTAGAGATAGTGTACATTGATCGTTGTGGTTTAAGACAACCCAATGCGAAGAAGATTAAAGAACGAAGGAGATTGTCGAAAAGGTATGTAAACATATTACGTTTCATGTTTTTGTTTTCTATATCTATATGCATGAGTAGATCTGGTTTTTCAGGTTTCGTTTTATTTTTCACTGCATATATTTGATATATATTACGTATGAGATGCATGATCAGAACCTTACTGTGGTATCAGAGACATCTTGTGCATTGTTAGATGTAGCATACATGACATGAGAAAATTGTTTTCATGGTTATGACAACTTAGGGTCCTGTAATGTTTTATTCGAAATTAATTATAGAAAAATGATTTTCATGATTATCTTTCACCAACATGTTCATAAGCTGTATTTTAATGATTTAGTGTGATTAAAAATATTTTTAATGTGATTAAAATATTTAATTTTGAATTTATAAAAAAATGCATGAAATCTGTCTTTCTGTTGGGCGTGTGATGTCTATTGGCTAAACTGATGAAGTTACACATGATTTTCATGGAATTTGATTCTGAAAAAATTATTTGAAAATATTAGGGATGTTTTTATGCCTTCTTAATTTTTTAGAATTATTAAAAATGTTTTAATAATTTTATCTAACAATTTTCCAAATCTGGACAGTTTTCCAAAAATTATAGGATCTGTTTTGTTTGATGTTTTTGTATCTTAATATTTCGGTTCCAGAACCTTAAAAATATTTTTGTGTGATAAAAATGTGTTAATTTGATGTTTTATGCATGCCTAAATGATTTTGCTTGAAATTTTATTTCCATAAAAATTTTAGAAGTCATATTTGTTGTTTTTGGTGTCTTATTGGTGTTTCGGTAATCATAATAATTTTTGGGTGATTACTAAATTATTTTGATCATCATGAAATGACCTAGATATGCTTGGAATGATGATTTGATGTTCTAGAAATTTTAGAAAATTATATAAATTAAGTTTGAATTAATTTTAGTAGAGCAATAGATTTTCTAGTAAGACTAGAAAAATTGGCATGTGTGACAAAATTGAAGTTGTTTAATTTTGGACATCAAA
>JAOTBA010000008.1:28267074-28279271 GCA_025629845.1 Erythroxylum squamatum | reverse complement strand
TAATTAAGTATAAAATTATGGAATTAGAAATTAATAATAATTTGATTGTAGTTAATGATATTTAACTAGTAAAGTATACAGTACAACATTACAATATATTAATGGACTATTTTGTAAATTTTAAAAATTGTAGGGATTATTTTATAAATTTAAAAAATTATCTGAAACGGTACCCGGTACCGGTACAGTTCCGTTCCAGAACTCAATCCGGTACCGAGCCCGGTACGGTATTCATAACATTGATTAGAAAACCAAGTGATAGCATGAGAGGAATGCTTCCATCCCATATTTCCCAACCAAATATTTTATTATGTCTTCGGATTCATACATTGCAGTTCCAGTATTTGAATCCACTAGTATTTGGATCCATCATGTAAAGACAACCACTTAAATGAGAAATAGAGTACCACAACACCAACATGCAACAAGAAAAACATACAAGCGCAATTCTGTGGATTTTTCCGGACTTTATATACGAACGCTTATAAAAAATCAAGGATAACAATTAAATATTATCCTCAAATTATCATTTAAAAAATTATATACTTATTATTGTTTTGAAAATTTAAAATGAGTTTCATTAATTAGTGGATGCTCTTTTACAATCATGGACTAGCTCAATAGAAATAAGCTACCGCTCATACACACAATTTAGACGTGTCCCTCAATTCGAAGTTCCTTTATTCATCTTAAGGCTATATTTGGTTGAGTGATTATTAAGGCTATGTTTAGTTAGACGTAAAGTTTTTAATGGAATGAAATGAAATAATTTATAATAGAATGAAATGTAAATGGATATAACATTAGAAAATTGTTTTTTGGGATGTATGGAATGGTTCATAATACAATTTAGTGAAATGTTGTTTAGAAGAAGGGTTTATATATAGTGAAATGTTGTTTATCATTTTACATTCCATCTTAAACTCCCCAAATTAGAAGTTTTCATTTTTACTATTTGGGATGGAATGAGATGTAAGATGAAACTCTCTTTTTCCATCTTATACCATTTTATTCCATTATAAACCTTCCTCTCAAACAATGGAATAATATTAAATGGATGTAATATTAGAAAATTATTGCTTGAGATGGATGAAAGGGTTCATAATGTAATATAATGAAATATTATTTAGAAAAAGAGTTTATAATGTAATATAGTAAAAAATTGTTTATTATTTTACACTCCATCCTAAAGGCCCTAAATCGAAGGTTTCTCATTTTTACTGTTTATGATGGAATGAGATGGAAGAAAAGCATTTCATATTATATCTCATTCTATCATAAATAGTAAAAATGAGAAACCTCTGATTTAAAATAATAAACAACTTTTCACTATATTACATTATAAACTTTTCTTCCAAACATCATTCCACTATATTATATTATGAATCCTTCAATCCCTCCCAAACAATAATTTTCTAATATTGCATCCATTTACATTTCATTCCATTATAAACCATTTCATTCCATTAAAAACTTTACGTCCAACCAAACAAAGCCTAAGAGTTAAGACCACTCACTCGAAGAATTCGTTTTAGGTTATAAGAAAAGACAGCTTATGAAGACTTATGTATTCTGTCTTCATTCCTCCGAAAGACTTCATTTCTCCTCTTGAAGTTTGGAAAATCCAGAGATGTTTGCATTGCATGGTGAAGGAGCGACTAGTGTTTAGGTGCGAAAATAAGTTCTTGCTCTCCTTATCGCTAATCTGGTAGAAGTTCCAAGCATATGATCTGCTCTTCCATTCTCTGAAAAATGACATGCAATACTGATTGTATAGTATGATCTCGATTTTTAAATCTTTTATTATTTCTCCCTGTCCATATCTCTTGTGTGGTAATGGCCAGTGCTAATGTGTGAATTCTCTAAAAAGGATTAGAAGCATGAGAATTGATTAACCAGTTGATAGCATTAAGAATAGAGCTGGTTACCTCATGTAATAAATAATGTGTTTTGTTCTTGCTATAGAAGAAGAGAAGGGACATCCAAAGAGAGGATGATCTCTCGTTCCCTTTCCTCATTACACAATAAACAATTCTCATTTAAGTTCATAAATTGAATCCGTTACATCGTGCTTAGTCCCTATATTAAGCCTAAGGTAATTGCTCTGGACTACCTTATGCCAAATTATTTGATGATTGTTGTGGTGAAGATTCTTCCTGCAAGCTTTGCTTGTAAACTTTTCAATAGACAAATTAAGTCATTGATAACTATCTTATAGAGTTAAGTAAGGGGGTAATCTGGTTTTAGATGCTGAATGGTCGCAGAAAGTTGCAACCATTGGTTGTTCCCTAATAGTATTGAGACTTTGACCTTATCACGTACCCCAAAAAAAGCCTCAACAGTTTCTGGGATTTGGGAGACGGTTCCAAAACTTGACCAATTATCATGTCATACGAAAGCTCTGTTACCATCTCCTATTCTGCATATTACACCTTTTTTGCAACCTCATCGTTGATCTTAAGTAGATATTTAGGAACCAAGAAAAAGATGTACTCATGGATGTAGTCCAGATACTTTTCCTCTTTAAGAAGTAGCTGTGAAGCCATCTCATCTAGGGTGAGTCTCTCCCAAGCCCCCTTTTTTCCTTTGGCTTAGCCACCTCTTCCTACTTTACGTTAGGAGGACCTATTGATGGACCTCGAACATTTCTTAAAAGTTAAAACTATTAAACGAGAAATTTTTGGCAATTAGTTATAAGTAAAAAACAAATCAATGAAAATTTTGAATTTGAAATGATAGACAAAAGTAAAGTAGTGAATGAGAAATGTGGATAGATTCATGTTTTGCTTTGTTGTGTTTTTGGTGAATAAGAGATTTTGAAATGAGAAAAATTAATGTGAAAGTTAGAAGTAAAATGAAAGCAAAAGTGAAGTTGAATATGTATAGTAAGTTGATGAAGGATATGTATATATGTGTATGTTCTGTTATTAGTGTTTATGATTAGTCATGGATTATAATTTCTTTATAGATGATGTTGAATTGAAATAGAGTTGAGAAGGAAGAGTAAATGAAGTAGAAAAGGTGATCTTGGTATGAGTTATGTTAAGGAAAGATTGTGAAACAAAATTGGTAGTCGGTCTGGAAAATGTTTACTGAGTATACTTCAGTCTTTTAGCCACAACGTTTTCTCTAGTTATCCAAATGAGATGATTCTTGATTTGTATTAAACTAGAAACATATGGCTACATTTATTATGAAGACATCAAATTTAAATTATGTCTTTAAGAATCTCAAAATGTTTCATGAAGTTGAGAACTGGGTGCAGTACGTTGGTGGAGGAACTTTTGGATTGATCTAGATAGATTTAGACAAAGTTATCTTCTAGAAAGTTATAGTTCTTTCTTTTATCTTTCCAAAGGTATATAGTATGAGAATGTTGGACATCAGAGTGGAAAGTTATGGTCCTTAGAAGGACAGATGTTTAGGAGTATAAGTGATATCATCCGTAAGGACATATCGTCTGTAATGACGTCACATCCTCTATAATGGCATCACTTCGTCTTAAGAATGCATCATCTGTAAGGATGCATTCGTCTGCCAAGTTGTTTCGTCTGTAAAGACTTTTGCTTCCTCTGGGATGATATCATATCATTTGTGATGGCGTCATTCATCTTAAGCCTTTTGCTTCGTCTGTATTTCGCTTTGTCTTAAGACTTTCACTTCGTCTGTGATGACGTCATATCGTCTGTGATGATGTCATTCATCACAAACGTCATCACAGACGAGTCTTGGTACCTTTTGACTAAATATATAATACTCATACAATTGAAACCAAACTCTTTTGTTTTATTAATAATAAATATTTTCATTACAAAAGTAACTGAAGATTAAGTTATATGTAAATACAGTTGCTTTCCAAGGCACTATATTTACATAACTCTAACAAAAGAAGTGGGTAGAAGAAGAAAGAATGAAAAATCAAAAAAGGCTACAATTTTTAAGTGTTTCACATATTTACATAGTCATGTACCTGAAAATATAAGTTTTTGTGAATGTGTGGAACTGGGACATGTGTGTATCAGGTGATATGTTCCAAAACTCTGGGACACACGTGCCCGTGTACGTCACTGTGACCATGTGGGAAATTTTAGAAGTTTCAAATACATATATGGTTTTTTCCAGTGACCGTGTAAGTCACTGTGACTATCTTAAACATAAAATAATGCAATTTTTGTGCATATAGGCATGTCAATGATTGTTTATACTTATAAATTACTAAAAGCTTAAAAATTTTACATTCAAGCTCTAGTATATTAAATAAAGCATACAAACAACACAAAATAGGTAAAAATCAATATGGATGCTCATAAACCTATAACAAAATAAACTAAAAATCAATAAAATCATAAAATAAACACAAAATAAATCAAAATAAAAGAATTAAATTGATCAAAAGTATCATATTGCTTTTTAAGTAGCACTAGTTTGATGTCCTTAGTCAAACATACCCATGCATGATCAAGGCAACTTATAAAGACTAAGTTGATTTCTTCTCACCATGGATTCCTTAGCTTCTAAGTAGATTATTTGCCTTTTCTTTGTAGGGAAATCCCTATCTTTCTTATTAACTTGAACTAGATACAACTTTAATGGACCTTTAAAACTAAAGTCTTGCACAACATCTAAAATTACATCATCAACTTAATCGATTGAATGAAAAGCTTCAATATGTTCAAGGGGATTACTTATGGCATCAGATATTTTCAATGTAACATATTCTTCTTCGGCCCTATGCACTAGTTTTCCCTTACTACCTAATTTACCCTCAATAACATCAATAATGGATCTAGTGGTAGCTAAGAAGGATCAACCTAGAAATAAAGGTATTTTAATATCCTCATCCATATTTAGAATCACACAGTCAATTGGAAGAACAAATTGACCAACTTTCATAAGTATATCCTCAATAATATCCTTAGGATACTTAACAAATGTATTTTCTAATTGAATGCTCATACTAACAGTAATCAATATATTTTCTTGCTTAAAGTTTCAGCCTAGCCTGCAAATGCTATAACTATATCTATGTCATATACTCATACTAGCTTGGTAGGTTTTGATTGAGAGGAGCACTACTGATAGTTGTTCATCACCATATCTTCAACGAGGTCTTAAGTTGTTTGGGCTTTTACTATTCAAAGTACCCCAGTTGCTTCTTCAATCATTTGCCTAATCATTTAATTTAGCCCATTATAAAATGTCTAGATTTGTATCCATAATATTAAACCATAATATAGGCAGTTCCTCAACATCTCCTTAAATATCTCCCATGTCATATAAAGTTTTTAAATTGATCTAAGTATAGGAAGAGATGTTGTTCCATAGTTTGTCAGTTTTAGTTGGTTGAAAGGACTTCAAATTCTTTACCATCTAATTCTATATAGTTATGAATCCCCTTTTTAGAGAATTTAACCATTGCTTAGCCCTATTCCTCAATGAGAATCGAAACCATCTCAATCTGGTTGTGTTTTTAATAGCGCCATTAACCTTTAAAATTTCATAATTTTTTTTAAAATTGATATATATGCATTGGGATCCTCATCCTAAAGTCCATCAAACTATGCATACTACTACACCACCTAATTAATGTTCCATTTAATCTTGAAATTATTGGCAATGACATTAGGTCTTATAACGTTGGACTCCGTCCTAGTTAAGTTCGGCTTAGCATAATCAAACATTATTCTTATATAGTCTGTCATAGTTTCCGATCCTTCAATATCAATCTAACATTCTAAGTCCTCTTTCTATTGATTTAGATCTACCTTTATAAATAAGGTCCTTTGAATATTCCTACAAGTTTTCCTCTCAATTTATAGATCCTTTTCAACTAAATAAGATGGATTTTCCTGGGTGATAAACTAACCCAAAGACTTATAGAAGTGACAAAACCAAAAAGTTAACAAAATATTTTAACAAATTAAAAGCAAAAGGTAAAAAGAAATAAAAATGACAAATAATGGCTAGATTAACAAAAATCGGGTGTTTCTAATATTTTAGTCCTTATAAACAATGCCAAAAACTTGATATGGTTGATCTTTACTATGTAGATCTCATGGGCAAGGACACTTATTGAACTATAATATAATGCTAGTGAATATCGAGTGTCAAACCTACAAGAAATATAAGTACTAGTAATAACCTCTTTTTTGTTATCTAATCAATAAATTAAGATGACAGTTTAATTAACACTAAGTTAAAGTACAAATCAACAATAAACAATAATGTAGATGACACTAAGATGAACCAATATGAAATAATTAGCACCTAGGTAATGAATCCTCCTAAGATTTCTTAAATATTATCCATTTATTATGCAATTCAATTACTGATCATGAGACTATAAAAATTCCCATCCTATCCTAATATCTTTCTCAAGAATATTAACAACTAATCATTAGTTGATTAACTAAATTCTCTTTTTAGTTAAAACTCCTAAGATTGCATTAATCAATAAGTGAATTTCACTATTACATTTGACCATAATCCAGAGGATTTAGGATGACCTATCTCTAGGTTTGCATATAACTCCTTCCACTTATGATAGATCTATTCATACAAAGGATTTCTCAATTTCAATTATATGAAATCATATACTAGCATCTCAAACATATTAATTCAAGAATTAAAACATCTAATTGAATCAGAATGAACCAATAATCAAATTGCATTAAATAAAGAATCAAATAACTAGGACAATCCCTACTTAGGGTTCATCCCACCTAGGCACTAAACAAATTTAGTTCATAAAAATAGAAAATAAAACAAAATTTTCATAAGAAGGTTTAAAAAAAGAGAGTCCATTTTATATCCCCTTTTCTCTAATATAGTCCCTTGAAACTTTGATGGAAGAGTGCTCTCTATCTGATCTCTAAGTCAATCCTTTTGTTTTTGTCTTCCCAGTTTCAAAATTGTGTTTAAAACTCTAAATTTCTCTATAACTTTGATTCTAACTTCTCGTCCTTTTATTAGCCTTCATAAATTCTTTTTAAATTGTAAAATTACGGTTTATGGAAGTGTCCCTCAAAAAGTTTAAGGTTATGCTTATACATATTCATAAAAGCTTACATAGGTAGTGGACATGGCCATGTACATGACTTACATGGGTATGTCTACCTTTACATAGGTAAGACAATGTTTTTTAAGCCATACATGCTTATATAGACTTATATAGTCCTTCACATAGATATGAACATGACTTACACAGATAAGTCCCTTACTAGCACGAGCATGTCCCTCTAAAATGGCTTCAATTCTTCCTTTTTATGCCTAATTCAACCTAATCCTTCTCCTTTTGATCTATAAAGGCAATTGAGACTTGAAAACATAGTTGAAATAAAATAAGTATTGAAAACAATAAAAACTCTCAAATAATCAGGCAAAATACAATACATATGAGAATAAAAATATATTCTTTAAGCATTTAACAGCCATCTTCAATAATAAAAAACGATCCTAACGATGGACCAAACCCCAAAGAAAAGGATAAGTTAATCTAGCTCTTACATCCCTATAGCATCTTCACTAATAAAACTGTCAATTTGTATTTATAACTCGATCTCAAAGAGTACCCTAGTACATATTGGTATTGTTTTAATCAAAGCTTCCTAAGGTCTTTTTTTATCCTTTTGTTAGCCACTAAAAGCAAGCTCAAAACAAAGATAGACTAGGAGGCATAATTAGTAATATCAATCCAATTTACAATCTATGTGACTTAGAGAATGAAAGTATAAAACCCTTATTCTTTAAATGTTAGTTCACCAACATTCTTTGAAGAAGAATTTAAGACTCTATAACATCTCTTATCAACTAGATGAATGGGATCAAATCATTTAATAAGCAATTATTCCTAATAAGATGAATAAAGTTGATGGCAAGATTTTCAAATTAGCATTTAGTTATGTAGTATATGCAATCAAGAGGGAGAGAAATGAGAGGATTTTTAATCACAAAAAACATGGAAATGGTTAGCTAGTGCAGCCACTTGGATTAGGGAGATTGTAATCTTTAAAGCTTAAAAGGTACACATCAATCGAGAAATGGCTAGAAGCTCGAATGTCCCACCTAACTCAACACACCTTAGAAGCTAGAGAACTCTAGTGAAGGGATACTTAATAGTAGAGAAACATCAACAGGAACTTGCTAAAGTGAAAATCTTCTAACAACAAAAAGAAGCAACAAGCCAATCAAGAATTAAAAACGTAGAAGGAATTCTCTCACTATTAAGTCAGTTTAAATTGCTTGGTTCTAATTGTGACTCTCTACCATTTGTTATCATTCTACCCTTTGTCAGGAATAGGAATCAGGTGTTTTCAGCAACTGTTATTATTCTCTAGCTCCTTTAATTTCAGGTTAGTGTTGATGTTTATCCCTAATAGGTCATTTTATGGTCCATATATCTTGGAACATTTTTAAAACTTACATATTGCCTTTTCAAAATTTAAATATTCTTTAATTTCCATAAAAAGGCTCAACATGTTATAAAGAAGATATCGATAACCATAAATTTAGTTTAATTGTATTTAAAATAATTTCTCTCTTATGTCTATGGCAAGGAGAGATTTAGATATAGGAATGGCAATTAAGTCTAGACCTCAGCCCATTCAGACTTGATCTAGCCCGAAATCAACAAAATTGGCCCTAATTAACTAAGTTCGATTAGGATTCGGCCCGATTTAGGCTAAGAAAAGGTGGTCAGGTAAATACTTTGATTCATTGTCATTACTCTTAAAAATTAAAAAACAAAAGTTAAAGAACATAAATGGGAGAAAATGACGTTTATTTGAATAATAATTGCAATGACCAATAGTTCCAAGGACAAAGGACCGTCATTTTTTTTATGAGGCCCGTATTTACAAGCTGAACTTAGCCTAAGAAAGAGTTGGCAATCAATCAAATCGGTTTTTGTTCGCATTGGGTCCTGGAGGTAGGGCCTTGGAATTGGAGATAAAGGCGGTCATTAATGTATCCAACGCCCACCGAACCAATCCAGATATGTTGCCTGTTTTGTCCAATAATACGCGGAGAATTTTGGCATGGACTGCTTGGTGTTGATTTTTGCATGTGATGACCAAATTGACGATAGCTAGCCTTTACTACATGCTACTATTGACTTAATTCTCGACATGTAAAAATTTGAATGTTACATCTAATAGTAATGGTGGTTTCCCATACGTTAATAGAGATGTGTACGAGAATCAGTCGCATAGGCCTTGGAACTAATTGATAAAGTAATTAAGATCACAGGCAACGATGGGTGATGATCACATCGCATGCATGTGAGGTGGCTCTAGATCTGGCAGTATTATTAGCAACTAGCAAGCACATATAGTTGGGGAAGTAGGTGAATTACTTTCTCCCTCCTAAATCACGCATTTATTATGTGGACGCTCTCCTTAAATTCCACCCTCCCAATCCGTATTTCTCACACCCATGGTGGTTAATGAATGAACACGCGCTTTTTAAATTTGTTGCTAATGTTATATGAGGAACGGCCCCGGATAGAATACTACGTCCTTGTATTCTTGTATCTAAAAGGTGAAATCGCTCACCTAGATGCTCTCATATTTCGGCCGATAAAATAGTGAAGGGTAAATTATGATTTGATCTTATTTAACTTTTTAGAAAGGCAACCCAATGTTTAGAGTGCACAAGAAATCTCTACATTAAATGAACTCTTACACTTCGAGCCTAACACCTCGTACCTAATTTTCTTTCTAATGACCAAATGAACTACCCATACGGGCTATGTTCTTGTATTCTCCTTATAAGGTAGGATGGTTGACTTGATGACTTGAGTCAAGCCTGACAAAATAGTAATGCATGTAATTTTGTTTGATTACCATCACGTTTTAGAAAGTCAATAAAAGTAGTTCGGACGGTTGGGTTAGAGCTGCTTGTAGTTAATAATTCAAACACGCTGAAGGAAGAAACCATTTCTTCGTATGTACATCTAACTTCGGAGGTTGATATTACCACAACAGACCAACAGCTTTTGTTTGGGACGAATCTTCTTTTTTTCTGTCTGTCTGTCTTAACCATTACTCGTGGCCTTCTTTGATATGATACATAACGTTTCCTTCCTTCTCTAATTTGTTCCTTTTTCAAAATTTGTATTCAGTGCCCTTAAATAACCATACTCGCCTTTAAGGGGTGTAGCTTGATAGTTAAGAGTAGGGCTTGACTTTAGTTCGGTCTCAAGTTCGATTCCATGCTAGCCTCTCTTGTAAGAGCTTGGGACAATCGAGGTTTTACCTGTAGGTGAAAAATTAGTTGGACCCTCGATGATGAGGTGCATCTGCTTGGCCCACCTGTGAGATGGTGCGACAGTTGAACTCTCGGATAGGTGTGCCCGCTTGGCCCGCCTACAGAGTTTTCTCAAAAAAAAAAACTATACTCCCCTTTGAAATAGATTACATTAAGATTACCTGCAATATCTTCAATATTAGAAATGTCTACAATTTTAGTTTAAATATGTTGGCTCTAGATGACATAAAAAAGGAGGTGTATATACATTTTGACTTTTTTGTAAATTATATATAATAAGAATCGCAAAATAATTACAATAATAATTAAAAAGAGTAAAAATGTAAAAAAAAAACTAATTTACAGTGATTCAACAAAATTATATTTACTCTACATCTATTCTCTAAGTTCCAATTAAAAAGTTATTACAACCAAAAAGAAATATTTCGCATATGTGTCTTTCTTTAGGGGAACATGAACATGTACACATCTTTCTTCCTACATTGAGAAAGACTTCTTTACAATCTTTATCAAGTGAGAAGAGAAACCCTAATCGGTTTAATTGCTTTCTCAATCACTAAAATACAACCTAGGAGTTCCTTTCTTGACAACATAATGCAAACAAAAAGACTCATATCATGCTCAATCACACATTAATGTAATAAAAATCTCTCGAAAGCTTCCTTAGAGTCCCTTTAGTGATTGAGTCCCTAGAGAAACCCTTTAGCTATATTTGTTGTACTAGGGGTTTAGCTAGTCTAGCCCTCGGCCTAACATACTACACTTGTTATTACTATTCGTTCTTGAGTTTGGCTAGTCAGACGAAACCCTTAGGCTAGTCAAGACCCTTACAAAATTCATATTTGAAAAACGATTTAATCTATTAATTTTTCAACATTTTAAACTTAAAAGCATCAAAATGCCTCATTTTTATAGACATTTGATTTAAAATCATTCCAAGACTTTGTTCAAAGATCAATAATTTGTTTAAAGTTCAAAATAAATTTTTTCTTAATTATGAAAGGAATTATGCATCATCCTTCTATGTAAATGATCATTCAATGATTGAATCCTTAAACCATTAACTAAAATAAAGTTATATTATAATGATTTGTTATACCTTGAAGTGCTTGATTTCTCCTCATTCTTGGTCCTTTACTTGCGTTTCTATTTCATTTAACTCATTTGTTTTTTTTTTGTTACTCAAATGATTTAGTTGCTCTTTTGATCACTTTGTCCTTCTATTGAACTTAATTTTTTATCTTTTGCTTGGATATTTGATAAATTAAGTTACTAATTTTACTAAACATAAAAAATTAAAAGTAACATATTTTGCTATCATTAAAAATACAGTTAGAATTTTTCATTTTCTATAATTTCAAATCCTATATAATGTTATGGAAGTTATAAATTATAATATTATAAATTATAAAATTGGTGTTATCAGTAAATTATGTCCAATAAAATAGATATAATGAAGAGTTTACTTATTGAAAGAAATTTATCTAAAGATTCAATATGAGAAATTACCAAACTAATTAGCACAATTTATCTTCCTTTCTACCGATAAAGAATTCAGAATATGGTGGGTAATTTGAAGTACGATACTCATTAAATAGGGGATGTTTTGTGGGAAATCGGTACCACTCATATAATAAAAAAAGAACTTCTAATTTTTTTTTCTTATTATATCCTTTCAAAACACTCATTACAACCATCTTGATGAGGAGTTCTTTTTTGCTTCTCAAAATTGTTGGTATATGATACTTAATAGAGCTTAAGGCCTTGTTTGGTTTGGTGGTTTGGGATGGAAGGGGATGGAACGTAACATATTTCCATCGTTTGTTTGAGGGTTTTATAATGGAATGGAATGGGATGGGATGGAAGCGGAGGGTTTCATGTTACGTTCCATTCCATCCTAAACAGTGAAAATAAGAAACCTCCGATTTGGG
>JAOTBA010000008.1:28243700-28266607 GCA_025629845.1 Erythroxylum squamatum | reverse complement strand
ATAAAATAAAATTTATTAAATAATTAATACTAATATTTTTATATAATTAATAATAAAATAATAAACCTCCTGCAACAGCCATTTTAATATAAGGGGTATAAAAGTCATTTATTATACATTACATTCCATTCCATCCATCTTCCAAATAATATTTCACTACATTACATTATGAACCCTTCCATCCTTCCCAAACAACTTTTTACTATATTACATTCTATTCCATTATAAACCATTCCATTCCTTTCCATTCCATTACATTCCATTCCATTAATTAGCATCCAACCAAACAGGGCCTAAGAGAACTAAAAAAGGAGGGAATGAGAACTTTACAAAATAAGATCAGTAAAAAGAGGGTTTATTTAACTTACGGGAGGGTAGGATGGGGAAAGAGATAAAATTTTAACAAAATATCGACATAATGATAAATAAATAAAAAAACAAAAGTGCCTAGTACATTCGTCTTAACAAAAGCAAATAATAACACCACTCATAATTCTTATTAGCAAATGATTCATCCCAAGATGTGATCCTATTATTGCTTCTCCACCTATTAAGACCTTAGACACAAGAATTTAGAAATGTAAAACCTTATTAATTGGATTCTTTGTTCAAAAAAGGCTCTCTTTTGCTCAAGTTCAATTATAGGCAACAACAACTTGGAGAAAGATAGGACTAAAGAGCACTCTAGTTCATGATAACAATGTGTTTATCCTTAGGTTTAATTGTCAAGATAATGATAACAAAATCCTAGAAATAGGGCATTAGCATATATTGGAGAAATCATTATTACTCAGAAAATAGAGACTAGGGATTAACTTCCATAACATGCCCTTGGAGTATTAGTCAATTGAGGGCCTAAGCTATTTGACAAGCTTGATAGGTAGGTCTATCTCTATAAATAAGCAAGCAACCAAGTTGAAGCATGGTGGTTATGCTAGAATATGTGTGGATGCTAACTTGGATAAGGATTTACTAGATAAATTAAGAATAATAAAACTTGATGGAGATAGATGGAGAACTGGATGAAGATGAAATATGTCTAAGCTATCAATGGAGATCATCAAGAATAGGTTAGTTTAAGAAAATCAAGAAACCAATGGGTAGAAAGTTCTAAACAAGTGGTTATGAAGAGCTATTGAAACATAAGGAATTAGAAGAAAGTAATATAGGAGAGGAGAAGGAAACTTAGGAGGAGGGATAATGAAGGGATTTAGAAAATTATGAAATAAAGGAAATATCAATAATAACTTCTAAAGGGGGGACCACATAATCAAGATACTCAATCTGCATCTCCCAAGGCACCTCAAGAAGACAAAAGAAATGAAGGCCTAAATGTTAGTGTCTGCAGCAAGCAATTTGATCCTGATTCTCTAAAGACAAATAGATCCTAACTATCATGTATTTCTAAAATCAATCCCAGGAGGAAAACATATAAAAAATCTAAGAGGAAGGGATCCAACACCATTATCCCCTTATAATGGATGGGTTAGAATGCAACTTAAGGGGTTTAAACAACCCTAATAAATATCAATCTCTACTTGATTTCTTGCTCTTAAGAAAACCTAATTTTATCAGTCTTTTAGAGATTTGGAGATTAAAATAAAGGACCACATTTTTGAAGGTTTATTATTTATTAAAAAGAGATGAACTACCTTAAGTAACCATGATGCTCATTATAATGGTAGAATCTTAGTCGCTCTCAACCCTTGTATTATTTAGCTCCTTCATAACAACTACTCTAATCAATTCATACATTACAAAGTGAACCCTTTTTGAAAGCAACATAAGAATTAACATCATGGTAATCTATGTAGCTAATATGGAAGTATAGAGGAAATAGTTGTGGAAAGAATTAATTGATCTACAAGATAATCATAAAGATCTTTGAATAATTATTGGTGACTTCAACTGTACAAAGGTAGCTCATGAAGATAAAGGGAAGAGATAAAACCATATCATAATAATGAGGAGCTCCTGAGATGAATCTGTCAGCTGAAAATAACAAACCTAAGGTATGATGGCCAAATTTTCACCTGAAACAACAAGTAGAGTGGTACCTAGTTTCTCGATAAAAAAGCTTGGTAGAGCATTAGTTAACCCCTATTGGCTATCAAAATTCCCTAATAGTTATTCTCACTTTGGCAACCTATGGATATTTGACTATAATACTATAAGATTATCCTAAAGGCTAAATATAAGAAGGAATGAACCATTTAAGTTTAACAACTATCAAGTTAATTCTCCTAGTTTTGATGAAGCAATCCTTAGGGGCCTAAATACACATGTGAGTGGATATAAAACATTCAAATATATACAAAAGCTCAAAGAAATTAAGAAGGAGTTGATAACACTTAATAGAAGGAATTTGGGAGACACTTAAAAGGCAAAAGAAGGAAGCTTATACATCTCTAAGCAATGCTTATACAACTATACTAGAGTTCACACGTATTCCTATCCCAAAACATCGACAAATCTATTGAAAGGCTGCTCAATAACTTCCTATGGAGTCATCCAGATGGCACAAAAGAGTAACTAAAGTGAAATGGATTGAACATCTCTTCGATTAAGACTACAAAACATGCATTGATCCTTTAAAGATTCTGGTGGATATTAGCGGACAAAAAGTCCCTATGGATTAAATGATTACACTCATACTTCTTAAAAGGCATATGCATATGGGAAATCAGTAATAATACCTCAAATTCACACTTCCTAACCCAACCACTGAAGTTGAGGGATATGGTACAAGCTAATGTTTCATGCAGAATTGGAAATGGTAGGCTAGTATCATTATGGTATGATAATTGGTCAGGCTAAAGACAACTCCTGCACACTCTTTACACCTCAAGGATTTCGTCAATCTCTTCTCTCCACACTAGAATTAGATCAATGATTAACAAAAATTCCTGGCAATTCTCCCATAAACTGAGACATTTACAACTTACATACCCTCCTAATCCAAATTTTTAGATACCTTCTACTAGAAAGAACAACCTATCCATGAATTAACCAACAAAACCATCAAAAACCTATCAAGAAGAAGATATTTGAAGGTTGATTGGAGAAAGGTTTTAACACCAAGAATCTCTTTTATTTTGTGGCTTGTAATTAAAAATAAGATTAACACCACTAATAGAATGCCTTACCTGCTAGTTGCAAAACTTGTCCAATGTATTTGGTACATGAGGAATCAAGAGATCACCTTCTCTTTAGATGTCCATTTAACAACAACATATAAGAATATGCCATAAGAAAATTTTATGGCTTAATCCAGGGAATTCTCTCACAAATATTACGCAAAATCTGCCAAACCAGAATGCCTACTTGAAAACTAATAAGTTGATTTACATACTTACTAGGGCTTTCTGCATATACCTCATGGAGAGAAAGAAATCTCAGAAGATTTGCAAACAAATCTCATCAATGGAGTCCCTAAAATCAGAGATTATTAATGAAATTAGGGAGATGATGCTGTTGACAAATTTGAATCAGAATTGTAGTTCAAACTTACTATCTTCTTTGAACATCTAATGTAGCTTTTCTTTTCATTTTGTCTATACTTCTTGCATTCGAATGCAAGGATTGTATAGGGGTACGCCCCTAAGCTCTATGTCATATTTGTAATACTTTCTTTATTTATTAAGTTATACTATATTCTTTTTTAAAGAAAAGAGTTGCAAATAAGCCTAGAGATAGGTAGACATAAATCTTCTAGATTAAGGTGAAATTTAATAGAGAAATTAGTAAATTGATTGCATACAAACCTAGAGATAGGTAAATACAAATCCTCCAGATTAGGGTCAAACCTAATAGTGAAATTAATAAATTGATTAATAAAATTTTAGAGGTTTTAATTAGAAAGAGATTTCAATTAATTGGCCTAGGATTAGATGTTAATAGTCTTAAGAAAGATATTAGCATAATTAAGGAATTTCTACGGTCCAATGAACTATAGATTAAATTGATTTGTGAAATCATTATTTCATGAGAAGTCTTAGGGGGATCTGGATTCTAGGTATCATAGTATTCTTTTATTTTTTTTCTTAGTTTAATCTTTAATATAGTAAGTCAACTATATTTATTTATTTATTTTATTGTTTTAATTTTGAAATTGATTAATCTTAAGTATCATAATTTGTTGGACTAGATAATAGAAAGATCATAAGTACTAGTAATTTTAGTCCTTGTGGGAGAACCATACTCATTCGTCTAACGATAACTATACTATATGTCAGTGGTTAAAACTAAATTCTTTAATGTCACGTAGTGTTACATTAAAGAATTTTTTAAACTAGATGTGTATAGTAAATTAGAAAAAAATATTGTGCAGGTAACAAAAGAAAAATTCAAGCATTGAATTTCTTTACATCACAAGCGCTAGGATCCAAAGAATGAAGCATTGAAGCTTCATGAATAAGATGAAGGCAGCAATTTGTGTTAGTATTCGATTTAAAATCTTTATTCTTCTCAAATGAAGTTTCTTGGGACAACAAATTCACAACGTTCACGAGGCCATCTAGAAGCAAATGGCTTGCACGGAGAATAATTACGGATGGAAAGGGGAAGAAACTTAAGGAAAAAGGAAAGGAAAAGAAAAGAAAATGGAGAGGGGGAGGGGGAGATAACGATAAGTCATGGATGGACGTCATACCTCAAAAGGATGAATTGATTTTATTGGAACGTCTAAACTAAGCCCCTCGGCTTTTCTCTCCCACCATCTTGACTTTAACGTTGTCAAGCAATTAACCGTTACTCAACCCCCTGTTTTGTTTAACTTTTATTGTTTAACCACCAATTCTTCATGGCAATCACCCACAGCCGACATCAATCACTCACCAACACGTTGCAGTCAGAAGATAGCGAGTTTAATTTATATCATAGGCGAGGAAGGTTGGGCTGAAAAATGTAAAAACTTGCAAAATTTGTCTTCCCCGCTGCTATTAATGAGCCGGCCAAAGCCAATCCACTGCCTAGAGAGATATAAAAGGAAACATGCAGCCATTAATGAAGACTTCAACTACCCTTTAAAGTACTGCACTGTGGATTTCCTCCCGCACTCTCAACCAAGTCCACACACGAAGATAATGTACCACATTCAGTATTTATCATAATCCTATTCCTCTCCATCATCAGAGCCTCTATCTCTGCGTCTGGTTTCTTGTTGTGAGATCTCAATTATGTGGAACTCGGCGGAGAATGTGTTCGCCAGAACATCGTCGTTTCGGGAGGAGGGAGAGGACGAGGAGGCGCTCCGGTGGGCGGCGCTGGAGCGCTTGCCAACCTACGCCAGAGTGCGGAGAGGCATTTTCAAGAACATGGTTGGTGACTGTAGAGAGATCGATTTAAGTGAGCTGGAGTCACAGGAACAGAAGCTTGTGCTGGACCGGCTGGTGGACTCCGTGGACCACGACCCTGAACGCTTCTTCGATCGAATGAGGAAGCGACTTGACAAGTAATTTTATGATCTCTTGTATTATATATGTATAGCCTTGCACTTTGTACAAGCTTCTAACTCATCTCATGACCGAGATTACCCCTTTTTTGGAGTTTTAAGGGCCCATATTGGTACAGGAGACTCGTTAGACTACTATGTTTACAACTGTTTCGCTACGTAGTATTACATCAAGCATGACACAGTTGACAAGACTGGAAATATTGTACTATGATTGGCTATGCCCGGATGAAAGTTGTCGATATAGGAGACTTTTAGGATCCGATTCTTTGGATTTCCACTTGATGGAGGGCTGATACCCTGTTTATTTTCTTTTGTCCTGCCATGTTTATTTTGTATTTGGACCCACATAAATAAATGGCTCAGATATAAAGTGGACAGAAAAAAATGGACAGAAAATTTGAGGGACTATATAAGTAGATGGCTCAGATGCAAAGTGAATAGAGTAGGACAGGAAAAAAAGAACAGGAGATTTGAGGGGCACTTGATGGCATGTGAAGCAACAAAAAATTGCCCTCTTGAACAACATAGATAATGTTTTATTTATTCATTAGAAAGAGTACATTGGTCTTATGTTTCTCATTCAAGACCGTATACGTTGTTCTTAAGTCTCGAAACTTCTGTTGGTTTTAGAGTGGCTTTGGAATTGCCGAAGATAGAGGTTCGAGTACAAAACCTGACGGTTGAATCCTATGTCCACGTCGGAAGTAGAGCACTTCCAACCATTCCCAACTTCATTTTCAACATGACTGAGGTAAATAAACTGTGTGTTGATATGCATGTTTTTTCAAGTCGATATTGCATTTACGTTTCAGTCGTAGTCTAACGTCATGTGTTCTTCACTTCTGAAAGGCGTTTTTAAGGAAGTTGCTAATTTATAAAGGAAACAGATGCAAGTTAACTATTTTGGATGACATCAATACAATTGTCAGACCTTCAAGGTAATACTTCGAGTCTGGGCTAATAACAAACGGTGAATTTTGCTTGTCGCTTTTTGGTCTCAAGTTCTAAGTATCATCCTGTACTTGATAGATTGACACTGCTGTTGGGTCCTCCAAGCTCTGGGAAGACAACCTTACTCTTGGCCCTTGCTGGACGTCTTGAACATAATTTGCAGGTGATTGAAATGTCTTATCATTCGACTAGCTGTTTAGAGAAAGTGTCATCATAGAATCGTCAAGGCAAGCTACCAGTCCAAAATAGAACAACAGAATTATTCAAGTTAAAACCAAGCACTATAAGCTATTATGTCTCAGCATTTTGTTTCAGAAAGCTATTGCTTTCTTAGTAGAGATGATGATATTAGGATAGCGGTCAAGTATTACGTGCTCCTCATTGATGCCAGCCCATGTGATGCTTCAACCTTTGTGCTTTTCAACTGTCTCTCTCTAGGAATTTCATTATTGTTGAAACTGTCAGAAAGATGCATATTCTTGTTAAATGATTTATGTGATAGCTCCGGATTCAGTGCTTACTTATTTTTTAAATTTTGTTTTGAAGATTTATGGGAAAATTACATACAATGGACACAGTCTAAACGAGTTTGTTGCTCAAAGAACATCAGCTTATGTAAGTCAACAGGATTGGCATGTGGCAGAAATGACAGTAAGAGAAACTTTAGAGTTTGCGGGACAATGCCAAGGTGTTGGATCCAAATATGGTAAGATTTAGCAGATCATGTGTACATAACTATATTTCTTTTTCTCTGCATTTTCCCAATTCTAAATGAAATCTAAAACATGCCCTGCTTCTTGTTACGACTTGATACCTAACCGTGGCTTTGGGACATGCTTATCTTTATACTGATTTACAAAAGCTCATTTCAGATATGCTTTTGGAACTTGCAAGAAGAGAAAAGATTTCAGGGATAAAGCCTGATGAAGATCTTGACATATTCATGAAGGTACCTGGGTTTCACACTTGCATTCAGATACCATTTTCTTGGATAATAAACAATTATTTGCAAGGATATGAGCATCTTTACAATGTTTTTGTTCAGTCATTGGCATTGGGTGGAAAGAAAACAAGCCTGGTGGTGGAGTACATCTTGAAGGTATTCTCCTACAGTCATCAGTTCTAATCCATACATAAAAACTTTGAAATTGCCTATGTTATCATGCTGTAACACCAATATCAGGCACAACCTGGTCAGGAATTGCTGGATTAAATCACTGCTACAATGCCTTTGCAAAGTGAAATGTGATATTATTTTTTCCCTAGAATGAGGAACTTCCTTTTTTCTGCTTTAGATCATGTATCCACATTTTATAATTACTAAAATGTATATTACAAAGATTTTAGGGTTGGACGTATGTGCTGACACATTAGTGGGCGATGAAATGCTTAAAGGAATCTCAGGGGGTCAGAAGAAACGGCTTACAACAGGTTCGCACCAGAAGCACCTTTTTGTCCTCACTTTTCCTCAGCTGTTTCTGAATGAGATATGTGCATCTATTTACAGGTGAATTACTAGTCGGTCCGGCTAGAGTGCTTTTCATGGATGAAATCTCAAATGGGCTTGATAGTTCAACGACTTATCAAATTATAAAGTATCTTAAGCATTCAACTCGTGCGCTTGATGGGACCACTGTAATTTCTTTATTGCAACCTGCACCTGAGACTTATGAACTGTTTGATGATGTCATACTTCTCTGCGAGGGACAAATTGTGTACCAGGGGCCTCATGATGATGTTCTTGACTTCTTTTCTTCTTTGGGATTTACTTGTCCTGAAAGAAAAAATGTAGCAGATTTCCTGCAAGAAGTAAGTACTGAAGTATTATGGTGTGAATTTCTGGTTTATGATTAGTTATTTTTGCTTTAACTCTTCGTGTACAGGTAGTATCAAAGAAGGATCAAGAGCAGTACTGGTCTGATCCTTATCGCCCTTATCACTACATACCTCCAAGAAAGTTCGCTGATGCTTTTCGTTCATATCGAACTGGTAAAAGTTTATACGACGAACTAGAAGTTCATTTTGATAGACGTTATAATCATCCAGCGGCATTGTCAACTTCTACCTATGGCGTGAAGGGAAAGGAACTTTTGAAAACAAGCTTTACATGGCAGAAGCTACTAATGAAACGGAATTCATTTATCTATGTTTTCAAATTTATTCAGGTATGCTATTTACTCTGTTTGATTGCTAAGTCACAAATAAGTTTGACAGTACTGGAATATTATGATGATATGATACAGCCACTTATCATGTTAGTTGGAGTCTAACTCTATTCCGTTGGTATTCTTGTGATTTAGTTGATCTGTACTATACTGCAGACGACCAAACATATTTCATCTAGTGATAATGTTGTAAAATGGTCCAAACCTGATATATAGATGTATTATGAACTGTTTTGCAGCTTCTTTTTGTTGCCTTGATCACGATGAGTGTGTTTTTCCGGACCACATTGCATCATGATACAATTTATGATGGAGGCTTATATGTCGGTGCAATATACTTTTCCATGGTCATTATTCTTTTTAATGGGTTTACAGAGGTTTCCATGCTGGTAGCTAAACTTCCCGTCCTTTACAAGCATCGTGATTTACACTTTTATCCCAGCTGGGTGTATACAATTCCTTCTTGGATCCTCAGCATTCCAACTTCACTCATGGAGTCTGGTCTTTGGGTGGCAGTTACTTATTATGTAATTGGATACGATCCTAACGTCATCAGGTAGATAGAACATCCATTGTGGATAAATGAATTCTTTTAGACTTTTTGGAGTGGGTTTCATCTTATTGATTTTTATTTACAGATTTTTGCGGCAATTCTTGCTGTATTTCTCTCTGCACCAGATGTCCATAGCTCTTTTCCGTGTAATTGGGTCCTTGGGTCGCAATATGATAGTTTCCAATACATTTGGATCTTTTGCTATGCTGGTTGTCATGGCTCTTGGAGGTTATATCATCTCAAGAGGTACTATGAGCATTGATGTTTTGTCAGTTGATGCTACTTGCCTTTGTCTCTTATATTCGTTTGTTGTGACAGATCACATTCCAAGCTGGTGGATATGGGGCTTTTGGGTTTCTCCTTTGATGTATGCTCAAAATGCTGCTTCAGTAAATGAATTTCTTGGGCATTCTTGGTCTAAGGTTGTAATCATACTGTTATTTCTCATATTTTGCTTGACTAGCAAATGATTGTTTTTGATATTACATGGAAATCATGTCCTTTAATCATTATTGCTTGCACCAAACTCGGATAACCAAAATGATAATGATGTTATTTAGGCACATGAAAAAAACTGAATCTAGAAACAAATCATTCCTGGCAATCAAATGATATCGCAGAAAAGCTCAAATGTCTTCTGAAGCAAGTTGTGCTCTTGCCCGGGGACATTACTTGGGTGCTCTTGCCCGGGGACATTACTTGGCCATATAAAAGCAACACCATTTGAACTCCTGATATTGGATGAAGCTACACAATACTAGACAAATGTCAGACCCTTAGGCTTATTGCTTTTGCTGATATGTATGTCATGCTGGGGTCTGGCTTGGATTCTGCATCAAGTACTTCTAGATTTTGCTAGTCTAGCTAAAACTTAATTTTGCTTTCCTCTTTGTTTCTTGTGCAGAAAATAGGGAACACTACTAATCTTTCATTAGGAGAGGCAGTTCTGAGAGCACGCAGTCTGTTTCCAGAGAGCTACTGGTATTGGATCGGTGTTGGTGCCTTACTTGGATATACAGTTGTACTCAATATGATGTTCACTTTCTTTCTTGCTCACCTGAAACGTAAGCTGCTCAACATATTTTTGTACTTGTTTACTCAACCAAAATTTTTAGAAACAAATCTATAGAAGATCTAATCTAATTAATAATGCATTTCTGCTACACATTTTAGCTTGGGGAAGGAAACAGGCAGTTATATCGAAGGAAGAGCTGCTAGAGAGAGACAAGAGAAGGAAAGGTGAAAATTTTATTGAACTGAGACATTACTTACGTACTTCAGGCTCGTCAAACGGTTAGTAAACTGAAAATTTTCCTGGATTTTCATATTCTTCTGATTTCTACATTATAACTCAGATTTTATATTTGAGCTGCATTCATGGTAACTTATCTGAGCAGGAAAGTATTTCAAACAGAGAGGGATGGTTCTTCCATTTCAACCACTTTCCATGTCTTTCAGCAATATCAACTACTTTCTAGATGTTCCTGTGGTGTGTACATAGCTTCGTCCCATAGACAAATGTCTTCTTTCAAATATTCACCCAGAGAATATAAGTTTCTAATCACATTACCTCTTCAGGAATTGAAGCAGCAAGGGATAGTAGAAGACAGACTTCAGTTGTTGGTTAATGTTACTGGAGCGTTTAGACCGGGTGTACTTACAGCATTAGTTGGAGTTAGTGGTGCTGGAAAAACCACACTCATGGATGTCCTAGCTGGTAGGAAAACCGGAGGGGTGGTAGAAGGGAGCATACATATCTCTGGTTATCCTAAAAAGCAAGAAACTTTTGCTAGAATTGCTGGTTATTGCGAGCAAAATGACATCCATTCTCCTTGCTTGACTGTCCTTGAATCACTTCTTTTCTCTGCTTGGCTCCGGTTACCATCAGAAGTGGACATTGATACACAACAGGCAAGTACATACATCTATTACCATGCTCAAGCTCGGCAGATAAACACATGCATTATTTTTTTTTTTGGCGTAACATTGAAAAGCTTGGACATGAATCTTGACTGTTGATTGTCAGGCATTTGTCAACGAGGTGATGGAACTTGTTGAGCTTACTTCATTAAGTGGGGCATTGGTCGGTCTGCCTGGTATCGATGGTCTGTCCACAGAACAAAGGAAAAGGCTAACAATTGCTGTTGAATTGGTCGCCAACCCGTCCATAGTGTTCATGGATGAGCCTACATCAGGTTTGGATGCAAGATCTGCAGCCATTGTCATGAGGACAGTGAGAAATATTGTGAACACTGGACGCACCATCGTTTGTACAATTCATCAGCCCAGCATAGACATTTTTGAGTCTTTTGATGAGGTAATTGTTTGTTATTATCTTCCTGAAATATGGTTTCTCTGAAATCAGAGTTCTATTTAAACAATATCGTTCTCATTGCAAGTGACAGCAACAGGATCGAAACTTCTGAATTCTTTTAATTATGAATTTCTGCCATGTGAAAGTTAAGACAGCTGGGATGTACTGGTTTATTATTTTTATTTATCCTCCTGTCTCATTTACCATGACAGCTTTTGTTTATGAAACGTGGAGGGGAACTTATATATGCTGGTCCGCTGGGCCCTGAGTCACGTGAATTAATAAAATATTTTGAGGTCAGTTTGGTTCAAGTAACTCACATACCCAATATCTTGATAATTGTAGGCGGTAGCTATTCAATTAAATGCTATGCAATTTTCTTTTGCAGGCTATTGAAGGATTGGCAAAAATAAAGCCAGGGTGTAACCCTGCTGCATGGATGCTTGAAGTCACTTCTTCAACTGAAGAACAACGTCTAGGAGTAGACTTTGCTGAAATTTATCGAAAATCAAATCTATTTCAGTATGCCAATCTTTTGAAAAATGTTGATGCTGATTCTACATTTTTGATGGGCATTGGAGTCTGCTTTATCTAATACTACTGTCCTCTCATGTTTCAGACGCAACAAAGAATTGGTTGAAATTCTGAGCAGGCCAAATAACAATACAAAAGAGTTGAGCTTCCCAACAAAGTATTCTCAATCATACTTTGGCCAGTTCTTGACTTGTCTTTGGAAGAATAATTTGTCTTATTGGCGATACCCACAATACACTGCTGTGCGTTTCTTCTACACAGTTGTGATATCGGTAATGCTTGGGACAATATGCTGGAGATTCGGTTCAAAGAGGTCTTCCCTTTGATCCTTGTGAAAAGTCATTATCATGTTAGCTCTTTCAACAATATTGGATGTTTGTGACATCGGGACAATAAACTTTGGCCTTAAAAATATTCATGATTTTCTCATCTTTTTGGGTCTCTGTTGATAGGGTCTTTTCTCTTAGCTTATGTTAGATTTCTGTCATTTGAATATCCTCCGTCTGAATTTGCTTCTTCCAGGGACAATGTGCAAGAATTGTTCAATGCCATGGGATCCATGTATGCCGCAGTCTTGTTCATCGGGATCACTAATGGTAGTGCTGTTCAACCTGTTGTTTCTGTTGAAAGGTTTGTCTCATATAGAGAGAGAGCTGCAGGGATGTATGCAGCCCTGCCATTTGCATTTGCTCAGGTTTACCACTGACCTTGTTCCCGTACCTGTCTGTGATGAAAGTCCATTCTGGAGATTCAAAATTCTGCTCTCTTTTATCTGCAGGTCGCTATTGAGTTCCCTTATGTGTTTGCACAGACGATTATTTACTGCTCAATTTTCTATTCCATGGCATCATTTGAATGGACTGCCTTGAAATTCATCTGGTACATATTTTTTATGTATTTTACCATGCTATATTTTACCTTTTACGGAATGATGACGACGGCCGTGACACCAAACCATAATGTGGCTTCCATCATTGCTGCTCCATTTTACATGCTCTGGAACCTATTCAGTGGCTTTATGATTCCTCACAAGGTACTTATCCCTACCTAAGAATTCACAGTACACTTTTGTTTGAGACTCTTGTAGAATTGTCCCATAATAAAAATTCATACAACTCTTGTTCTTTTCAATTTATTTTCAAGTCGATCAAATAGCCTCTCTGGCTCTCTAGCAAAGCTCCCTAAAAGTGAAATTTATAGTTTTTCTCCTCCTCCCACCATCATAACTTAGTCTTACGATCTTTGAACAGAGAATCCCCATCTGGTGGAGATGGTATTACTGGGCAAACCCCATAGCTTGGACTCTATATGGCCTTTTGACATCACAATATGGGGATGATGTTAAACCGATGAGGTTGCCAGATGGGGATCACTTCGCCCCTGTAAGTCAGGTGCTGAAAGAAGTGTTTGGGTATAGGCGTGATTTCTTGGGCGTAGCAGGTGTTGTGGTGGTTGGTTTCTGTGTGCTCTTTGCAGTGGTTTTTGCGTTTGCAATAAAATCCTTCAATTTTCAGAGGAGATGATCGAGGAGAACAAATTTATCGAAGATTCATGATATAAATCTATGTTTTCCTCGCATATATAATCGTTTGCATCAAATCTCAAAACGTCAGCGATGTACATGAAATTTTACAGGAATGTATAACTTGTAGCTTATATATTAATGTATGTTTTTCTCTCTTGCAACGCCATTTGAATTGTACGATTTCGTATACAAAGCAAAGCTTGTATTTAGTTCCTTATGTTTTTAGATGGTCTTGTATTCTTCAAGAGGAAGCTAATCCAGGATTGTAGAAGGAGTTGAGTTGGTTGGTCATCAGTTGCTTTTTGATCCAGGTGCTTGATCCTTAGCCCTTTCTTTGCTTTATAAAAGCCTTAGTTTCTTTCTCTCTAAATATAATACGTATCATTGCCAAAAGTTATATTATATACTATTTTGTCACCCTTGGTCATTCTCCTTTGCTAAGCTTTTCAAAGGTTTCTATATGAGATAAACTTGTTTATACAAATTTGCAACAAGATTGAATGTTGTTCTATAAGTAAGCAACAAAGTCACAAGAGAAGAATGCGTGAAGTAAAGTTTCTTGATGAGATTTGCAAAGGCAACACTAATGGGGAGAGTTAAGAAAACTCATCTTTTCTAGAGTTGTCAGTCTTTGATTGAAAACTAGCCACATAGGGAAAGAAACTTTAAGGAGAGCTTGCCTCCACCAGATTCTTCCATGCTAAGCTATCTTCCAAAGTTGAGGGCAAAAGATCTCTTTGCAAAAGGAATTAGTGAATTGACCAAGGTATTGTTTAACTAACCATATGGATCCTCACCTCTAGGCTAGGTCTATATTCAAGAATGGAGCTCGTAAACATGAAGGAGCTATTGGACTAGTCAATCCCATTAGTGATCACATTTACCTTGGAGCTTTTAGAGAAGAGGTGTTTTAGTCTTAATAGAAACTTCATCCTATATAGGGAGCTTAACTTACTCCAATTTTTAAAGCATAAAGAAGCATTCTTGCCATTGCCAATTATGTAAATAATGTCTTAATATAGTAACTCCCTTAACTTGAGGAGTTATGACATAAACCAAGAGGAAGTAGATTTAATGCAAACCTCCCAAAAACTTTTGCCTTTTAAGAAGCAGATATGTATCCATTTAACCTATATAATCTCTTTATTAGTTAAAATTCTAAACTAGGAAAATGTTGAGGCGTCCTTCATTCTTTGGAGAACAAAGTTTTGACCATTTAACTTTGCAAATGAATTTTTGTTTAAATCACCTGAACATAGACACCTTTTTAACATCTTCTTAATGGTTTTGATCAAGCCTTTAAAAAGAAAAATGTGAGAAGATCAGTAGATATGCAGGGAATTGAGGATAGAGTTAATGACTTACAAGTTGCCTATAAAATAAAGAGACTTGTTTTACTAGTTACAAATTATTTTCTATAATAATGGTGACCATTCCTTGAAAGATATTATTTTTCTAGGGATTGGTAGTACGAGGTAAGTAAAAGGAGGATCCTTGAGTTGGAGGTTTATGATTAAGGATAACCATCTGACATGGTGTTTAGCTCCTACAGATACTATGAAATGATTATCCTCTATTAACAGGTAAACTAAAGAGCACTTTGAAGGTATGTAAAGGAGATATATGAGTGCATATTGATTTGTCCTCATCTTTTGAAAGGAGAAGCAAGTCATCAATAAATGCAAGGTTGAAAAACTCAACTTCTTCTTGATGCATTTGGTTACATAAGAAAATAAATCTAAACATGTTTTTATTTGTTTAGAATTAAACTTAATCGATTTTTGTTATAAGAATTGAATGAAAGAGAAGAAAGATAGAAAAGAACTTAAGTTTAGCTCCTCTAAAGCTATCGTACTAAAGAGATTAACCCAAAGTTTGTTCCTAATGTCGCAGGCAAGAAACTAAATCACACACACATATGCTTGTGAGAAAAACTCTCAACTTGACTTCTATTGCCAAAATTTGCTTTATTCATTACAATGCTCCCTATTTATAGAGATCATGATCTTTCTTGTTTTGAATAAGAAAAGGAAACTAAAATCATCTAACAAATCTACATAATTTGACTAGGAAACAAAGAAAATAAATTAGCCTAATTTGACTAGGAAACAAAGAAAACAAATTTACCTAATTTGACTAGGAAACAAAGAATAATGCTTGAGTGGCAAGCAAACCACTTTTTGACCCTTTTCTTAATTATTATCTTCCTAAAATTATAATAACAAAAAATGAAAAAATTCCTAAAATTCAGCGATAATAAGCATGTAGGCTATATTTAGTCCAAATCTAACTACCTTCTTGTTCAGCCCATGAAACCCTAGTATTAATGCTTCATGATTATCTATCTCTATGTACTAGACCATTCTTGAATGAAGTTAAAGTTGAACTTGAAGTTGCTATTCATCTTAATGTTATGGTCAATCAAGTTGGTAGGCTTTTCATTAACCAATATTCCATAAGGTGTAATGGAAATACATTGATCAATTTAGGTGATAAATACTTTAGGAAAGTCAAAAGCCTTTAGATATGTAAAATGTAGTTAAATTGTATTGAATCAAAGACATTATGGAAGTCCACTTTAATAGCACAATTCTTATAGGAGCTTTTCCTACTATAGCCCTTAAACAATTCCTATGCCAACAATATATTATTACCAATCAACCTCTTTGATAAAAGCCCACTAGAACTTATTAATAAGAAGCTTTAGGATGAGCTTCAATCTGAAAGCAAGTAGTCTGATGATGATCTTATGAAGAATGTTGTAACAAGAGATATGCCTCAAGTATTTAAGAGAGCTAAGATTATGATTTTTGGGAATAAGAAAAATTAGGTTTTATTAATTTCTATTAACTTTTTCTTTTAAAAAAAAGAAGATAAAACATCAATTACTAATTCTTTAATGAAATGCCAATATCTTTGAAAGAATAGAACGTTTAGACCTAGGCTTAGAGACTTACCTCATATGTCTGAAGTCTTTGAGGGAGCTAGGTTTATGATTTTTAGGAATAAGAAAAATGTTGGTTTTATTAATTTCTACCAACATTTTTTTTCTTAAATCTAGAACCTTAATTACTACTTTTTTAATAAGTTGCCAAAATCTTTGAAAGAATAGAACATTTAGACTATCTAGGCCAAGAGACTTACCTAGATTGAGCTCAAAGCCATCTTTCTTAACATCTTTTGGCTCGAAAAGTTTAAAAATGGATTTTGCAACTTCATAGTTGAATTGGTTAGTGATAAAATATTTAAGCAACTACATTGATGAATTATCATTGTCTTAACAACTAAGAGTGCTTGGGAAAAATTTATATGCTTTTGCATGAATCTCATTTTGAGTTTGAGTTAATTCGCCATTTTGTTTAAGTGAAGAAGTTATCCTGTCGATATTCCTTTTAGTAGATATAGATTTTTAGAAGAATTTGAATTGTTTAACACTTAGTTTCAATTCCAAAGTTCATTGAATTATTAATAGTTACTTACATTAAATTGTAAATCAATCTAATTCACTATTAAATTCTTCAAAGTTTTATGTTGTTTTTAATGTACAAAACATGTAAGAATAATGAAAAATATGAAAATAATTAGAGGAGGTGAGGATAACTAGTACTCCCCTGATAATAAGAGATTTTATCCTTATCCAATGTTATTAACATACATCTAGTGCTAGTGAAATCTTTTATAATTTAATGCACTGAGGTGATTTTTCCTTCATAGCTTGCGGAACTCCATCAAATCTCAACTCATGTAAAAAAAGTAGAATCACAAAGCTAAAACTATGAAAACAAACTAAACTACTAGTGAAAATCCTACAAGCTACTCAATCAAAATAAAAACACCGAAATTTTGGCTCCTCCTCTTCATCTTCCTCTTTCTCACCTTTATTCTCTTATTGAACAACAACTTCCTCTTTTTCTTCAACTTCTAGCTCCTTTCCACTCCTCAATGTTATCATATTCAATTTTTTTGGGGTCAAATTTGGCTTGGCATATCCTGATAAATCATCTTGTTGTTCTTCAAAAGTAAGCTCAGCAAGCTATCCAGTCAAAAGTCTTACATTATGGAAAGAGGCAAATAGCTCTATATTTTTTTTTGAGGTTAGCCTTAGTTGTGGCAACGAATTCCATAAGGAACTCTTTAAGATGTTGAACCTCCTCTTACTATTGTTGTTGCAAAAATCTAGGTAAAACTTAATCATTCCATACAAAATCGATATAGTTTCTTTACTCTAGATTATGAGAATTCCCATAGTAGATGTTTTAAGGTCAGTTCCCCATACAAACTGGTTGCTCCCACATATAGTTTGATGCCTGACATCCATGATTAGAGTGGCTACCACCATAAATATCACAATATATAATGGATACCGATTAAGCTTCCAAATACATCTTATCATATCTCTCATTCTAAACTTCCAATATTGCAATAGGCGATATAACCTCCCAGATAATATTATCCTCTCCATCCTTCTATTGTGTTTGGTAGCTATATTAATAAATACCCAAATCATTGAATTGTTAAGCACTTAGAAAATTGCATCAAATTATAAATCAATCCAATTACCCCACCATTCCACTTTGTGTATAAAGAGAACAACATGAGAAAACCTTTAAACATTTTCATACCTTTTAAAATAACAAAAAACTAAAATTTAAACAATATATAAGGGTGTAAAAGTTTGTTTGAAAAGTCATCTAACCTTTTGGCCCAAGAGTAAAGTCACCTAGCCTCTTAAATTAACCATGCCTTTTAATAAGTTAGGTGTGTTGAAAGCTCTCTTTGATTTATATATGAATAGAGCCCCTAGAACTAATAGTTTTAATGCCCAAATCTTTCAAAATTCTTGGGGATTTACTAAATAACTTGTAACTGAAGTAGTTCTTGAATTTTTAAATAAAGGAAAAATGCTTAAGGAGCTTAATAGGAATTTTATAAATCTCATAATTTAATTTATTTGAAGGATTTTAGGCTATTCTCTTATTGCAGTACTATATAAGATTATTGCTAAGCTCCTAACACCTAGATTTATAACTATACTGAGATGCCTTATTCATCCTTCTTATGAGGCTTCTATAAGACGAAGAAAAATTAAGGATAATATACTACTTTGGAACTATTCAAGAACTACACCAAAAGAAATTTATTTGCAAATTGTGCTATTAAGGTGGACTTCCATAAGGCTTTTGATTCCATCAACTGGCAGTTTATCTTAAAAACTCTTGAGCCTTTTGGTTCCCCAAATCAATTCATCAACTAGATAAATCAATGTATCAGTACTATCTCTTATTGTGTTATGATAAATGGATAACCTATAAACATTATTAAAGGTGCTAAGGGACTAAAACAGTAGGATCTAATTTCCCCATGTCTATTCACCTTATACAATTTGTTCTTAGTAAACTTATTGGAACAATCATTGCTAAAGAAAAAAATTCAAGTGCCATAACAATTGCATAAAGTGAAGATTTATTGTTTGTCCTTTACAGATGGCCTACTCCTACTATCAAGAGCTAACCTTAGCTCCATCAGTGTTTTAATAACTTCAATCAATACACTTGAGAATTTATCTAGACGATCCATGAATATAGACAAGAGCTATGTAGTTATATCATTAGGTGTAGCTCACCTTGCAACCTAAATTACTCAGTTGGCATCAGGATTAAGGATCTTGCTTTCACTTGTTTAGGTATCCTCATCTCACATAAAAAAACAAACTTATATTGAATTCATTCTTTTGATTGAAAAGATTCAAAGAAGACCTAGTAGCCGGTGCAAAAAAAGACTCCATTTTGTTGGAAGAGTTCAACTTATCAACTCCTTAGTTCTTTGTATGAGTATTGGGCCTCACATATTTTTCTTCCTAAAAACTTAATAAAAAATAGAGAGGATAATCAAATCCTTTCTATGGTCAAGTGATACAATAAGGACATCTTATGCTAAAGTGAAATGGCAAGAGATTTGTACTTATAAAGAAGAAGGTGGTTTATGAATTTATCTAATCAAACTCATAAACAAAGCACTTATGATGAAGATAATTTGGAGAATACTATATAATAAAGAAGCATTGTAAGTTCAATGGGTGCAATTTCAATTTTTGAAAGAGAAAAGATTCTAGAATGTGAAGTATATATTTAGTACCTTTTAGACTATACTAAACATTCTAAGGTTAAATGATCAAGTAAGATTACATTTCAAGTAGAAAATCGCTTCTACTTTGACAATTGGAGCATTAATTGACCTCTTCACATTATCAATGAATTCTTAAATCTAAAGACCTTAATATATGATAGGGCTACTATAAAAAAATGTTATAAGTGATGATTTGTAAGAGCAATGTCCTTCAACATTGTTTGATTTATTGCCACTACCACTAGCCCCTGCATTCACTTCTAACTCTAATAGACCTGATTACATACTTGGATAAATCACTCTTCTAGTTTTATCTCAAATAATTCTTATAAGCAACTCCTTAGACCCAATATACCTAAAATGGCTTGGTATAGATTAGTCTAGTTTAAACAAGCTACACCTAAGATGTCTTTTTCTTATGGCTTCCTATTAAAGGAAGACTATCTACTCTTAATAGAATCCATGATTTTCTAATATTATTAACTGTTGTCCCTTATATAAACAAAATTTTGAATCCATTCCTCATCTTTTCTTCCAATGTAGATTCACTTCTCACTTATGAGAATAAATAAAAGGGGATTATATCATATCTTGTCCCTATATTAACTAGATAAACATTATATCTTGGATGAGCAATAATCAAGAAATATGTAGAGGAGACTGCCTTTTGGCCAAAATATCCTTTAGAAGTTTGATCTATGCTTTTTATAAAGAAAGAAATTCCATAATTTTCAAAAGTACTTTCAGTCAATCATAACAAATTCTATATGAGCTCAAAGGAAGGATAAGAGAGTAGGTTCTGGTACATCAACTTCACGTTCAAAGTAGCAGTCACATTATAAGCATATAAGGTTTTTTATAAGTTGAAACACGTACTAATCATCTAACCAATTCCTAGGTTTTAGCTCCATGTTGCAAAGCTATTAATTATTTTTTTGCAAAGCTATTAGTTACTTGGTGTGATTGATTTAGTTGAGAGTCAATGCCTCCATATGTTTTTATTTTAAATCTTTTAGCTAAGTCTTTTTAATTATCCTTATATTATATGGTTTGTGATTTTCTTGTTTGTTGTACCTTTATTGGGGACAATTTTTAGTTGATACATAACTTCAATTACTAAAAATACTTGATTAAACCAATACCAACTTGAAAAAAAACCTCTAATTGTATACAAATAAAAAATTACTCACTTTTCTCACTTTAATGATCTAGGACTAAAAAACATTTCACAATAAATGCTAAATATTTTAAATTCTATAAAATATATCAAAGTTATAGCTTAAGACTTATCAAAATACCATAAATATGTTCAATGATAAATCATTAACTATTTATACCCTTAACATGCTCAAATAGTAGTTACACTTGGAAACTAATTGTTATAGTGACTAACTTTAAAACACTCTAGTTAACTGAAAAATCTATTTAGTTAACCAATGTCTCTTTCAAATGGCATATCAATTAATTGATTGTCCAACCGAAGATGAGAAAACAAATCACAACCCATTTTGTAACTTTTTGAAACTTTTATTAAAGGATTTAGATTAATCAATATAAACCTTTTGGTCAACTGATATTCCTTTGTTTCACATATTGGTTAACCAAATGTGCAATCCTAGTTAAGGGAAACCAAAAATTCTACATTATATATCTTTTTGTAATTTTATTAAAAGAGATTCAGTTAACTGATATTAATCCTTCAAATAATCGTTGTCACACAAAAAATAGGGTGAAGTTTTGAAACCATACCAAGTCATTCAAAACTAGGTTTTTTTCCTCCAAGTTCTTTTGAAGATTATACACAAAATTTTTGATAAAAAACTTTATCCAAATAATTTTAAAAGTTCCACAAATGTTGTTTTAAGGATATAATAATTTTTTTATTAAACATCAAATTATAATTACTTTTAATAACTAAAAATTTATTCATTAATATCAAACATGATATGATTATGCATATAGAACTTGGTTGGGTCGGTCGTGCCTGGAATGGCATGTGGGCCGATCGGCTCATTCCCAGATGATGAGCTAAGCCCGGTTTGTATTCACTATATAAGTTCACTACCTCATCATGACGCATGTATGACACCAGAACCCTAATACTCTCTATTCACAGCCATAACCACTATTACCGAAGAACTGACTTAGGTATCGGAGGAGCTGGCCGGTGATCAACCCCCGATGTGCCTTCTATTATTTTTGCAGGTATTTCCTAGCTAAAGTTAATTGAACTCATGGATCCAAACAATGACGCCCAGCCTTAGCAAAATCAGGCCGAACCAGTTGGCGCCCACCGTGGGGTCGGACGTCAGGGCACCACGTCCAAAAGCACTCAGATAAGTCAGGCGGCAGCGACAAATCCTAATGTAGCCGCTGTCGCGGCACTTATACTACAACGAATGGGTTTGTGATTACCTGCCGCCCTTCCACCGACGCATCATGATCCCCAGATCCGTCCTCCACCCATCACCCAAAATCCTAGCACGGACGAGCTACCCCCATTAAACCCAAATAACCAAACACAATCTTCGCATCTGAATGACCAACCACCACCCCAAAATCGAGATCAAGAAGGGCAAAGCGTAGCCCTAGAGGATAACGCTGGAAACAATTCACACCCTCACATCCAACACCCCCTAAACATAAACCCTCCTGCTCCACAACAAATCTCCCTCACCCAAAGACAAATAGAGGAAGCGGCCGATCTACCGATTCTCCAAATCTTACAATCTCAGACGAAACAGCAACAAACCCCCACTCGGCAGATAGGTATGATGGACGATCGCCATTCTGCTGAAACTCTTGAAAAAATTATGGACGATCGAATCAATATGGCCATGAATTCTCATCCGGATCAGCCATCAACACAATACAGCTCTCCTTTCATTTCGGAGATCCTGGATAGCCTTCCAGCGGTCGGTACTAAGATATCAATGCATGAAAAATACACCGGAAAGACCGATCTCCTTGACTATCTTCAATACTTTCAATCGATGATGAACCTGCATTGCATTCCCGATGCCATTCAATGTAAGGCTTTATGTACAGCCTTTCAAGAAGGAGCCCGACGATGGTTCAACAGTTTACCCCCACGTTGCTTCACTTGTTTTGGGGATTTTAAGCTGCTATCTCTCAACCAGTTTGCTACAAGTAAACGGCCACAGAAGACTGCTCTGGAAGTGATGCAGTTGACTCAAGGAAGGAACAAAAGTTTACGGGAGTTCATCACTCGGTTTAACAATGAAGCTGTTGAAGTCCCTGACCTCACCTGCTCGTCCATGTTG
>JAOTBA010000008.1:28226953-28237562 GCA_025629845.1 Erythroxylum squamatum | reverse complement strand
TTACCAATTCTATACATTTTATTATTATCAAAACATTAAGGAATTTATTTTGTCAACCACCATTGGTCCAACAATCTTTTTATTCGTATGTGTATATAATCTAAGAACTAGAGATTTAGTGTATTAGTAAGCCTATGATAGAGCATTTTTATAACAATATGAGCAAAAGACCAAACCCACAAAGCACTTGAATGACTAGAGGAAATATGAGTGAAAAGTTTATAAAATTTTTGCACTCACTTTTGAACGAAATTATTGTGTTAATGTCTCTTTATATTTTTCTTTTGATCTTCAACGATGAGATATTGTGTTTACTTAAGTCTTAAATGGATCTATATCTTATTGTATGTATGCTTTTTTCTATCATAAGGAAGAAATTGGAGGGTTTTTTTTTTTTTATTGTTTAGTTTAGTGAGTATGTTTACCAAAAGACAAGCAAAAGCTAAGTGGGAAATTTTGATAAAATTGCAAAATGACATATTTTCCCCCCTTAATATTTATTCCTTTACACATATTTATGCCAAAATAAACTCAGTGTGCTTATATTTTGATTTGGGATGCAAATTGGAGTTGCTGAAGAATGTTATCCAACTTTGGCCGGATGACCGCGTATGTCCCTTAGAATGAACAGTGTGTAGCCTTCCTCGTGCTTGCCACGTCAATTAGGGTATTTAGTGCCGTTTTTTGGTAATGAGGCTTCACGTCGTTATTATCTACGTAGAGCGAATTTGACAGGGCATGGTGTGAATTGATCAAAAATTGACGTGGAAACAAAATTCTGGCATAAGACTAAGTTTTAAATGAGTTTAAAGTTCAAAAAGTAATGGGGGTTTTTTTTTTTTGGGTAAATTAGTAATGTGGTATTATTATACACCTCTAGATTTGTTTGAAAAGCAGCTTAAAGAGTAAAAGAAATGCATGGCATGGGAGCATGCAGGACCTTTTATGGTCGCACTTGCAAGTCGCAGTGTTGAAATGGGGCTATAGCTTTTCACATTTTTAGATTTCGAGAACACCAAATCTAATCTTCTTTTAATCCTGTTGACCCCTCTTGTCGGTGCTACGGATTGACACATAATTCACAAACTTGGCTCCGTCCCTATGTTAATGATGCATCTGCCCGTTAGGCTTACAATTGTCCAATTTTTCATAGAACTCTAATCATCCTCTACTGTACCGGCCAGTTACATGGAAAGAATACCTTGATGTAGAGGCAGCAGAATTGACCGACGCCTTGGAGCATATAAAGATATGACACCTTTTTCCCCTGTTGTTGTCTCCGTGTTGAAGTGAATTAATTTCTTGGCTGTTGCATAATTTAGCCTCCATAGAACGAGTTATACACTACCAATATGTAGGACGATTTACTTTAATTTGAATCCATAAAACATAAACTGCAGGAGCAGGACATCGCTCTAAAGCCTCGTATGCTTCACTTGCCAAACTGGGGTTGCAAAGGGCTATATAACACTGAGCGTACATCTCACAACATATTACTAAACATCTAACGTTTAGTATTTACAATTTCTGGAACTTTCAAGGGTCTTCCTGTGCTCTTATTTTATATTTTCTACCATGTTTTTCCCTGCTAGACAAGTTAGGTTTGGCACAAAACTTCAAGTTTTGCGGTTAACCCTCAACCGGGGATGCGGTTAGTTACAGTGTGCGGAAATGAAATGAACAAAACCTAAGAAACCCTGTACTCCTACTAGATAGACATAGGCTGTAGCAGTTGGTCAATATGAACATCAAACAATCGTGCAAGACCTCTAAACCAATTCATATTCAGTAAGGCAATGGTCAGCAACAATCATTCACTTCCAGAGCTTAACGTACTTGTCATGACTAGCAGAAGCTACCACACCAGTAACGCTTGATGCTGCCAAGGATGACACTAGTTTTTCATGAGCAGACAGTGTCATTGTTTTGTTTTCAGCCATGCTCCATAGTTCCAGAGTCTGAAAACAGCATTTCAAAATGTGTCAAGTCCAATGAGTATGACAACACTAAACCAATTCCATGTACATAACAACTCCCACTTTCTCTGTCACACACAAAGGAAATAAAGATTATCCCTTTTACATAACTCCCACTTTCTCTGTCACACACAAAGGAAATAAGGATTATCCCTAAATTATTCCCACAAACCAAGTTGCAAGCTGCTGAGAATTTCAATTCATTGAGAAAAGATATGGACTGGATATTTGAACTTGATGTTATGTTGCAAAATCAGTTGCAAAGCTGTATAGTGTAAAGCAAAGTAGTGATAACTTGCCTCATAACAGCCAACAACCAATAAAAAAGGATAAGTTGGATGGAAGACACAAGTGTTAAACTTGTTTCCGGAACAGTTTAACTCATGAATGCAATCCCCTTTGCTGCCAGAGCCAATCTTCCACAATCTGACCGAGTCATCACTCAAAGATGCTAAATACTCACCAGAAGGTTCCCAGCATACAGAATGGACAGGGTTTTTATGGCCCTATAATTAGCAAGATGGAAAAACCAAATACTGGGTCAGCCACTTCATGTGAACGATATGGAAGTAGTATACAACTACAAGATACAAATCTTATGGAGAACTTCCATGTATACTCAAAGGATAAAAAACATGATAGAAATCCTCTAATTTTCACAAATACATCTCAATCTCATATGCAAACTCATTTGGAATACTAACATAGGTTTTTTAATGCTCTAAGGCTTTTACCCTGAAATTCAGAACATGTTAGGAAATAAGAAGTGGATTATAGCTGCTTTTTCAGCAGTCATCAAGCCAGGTTAGATCCAGAAGAAAGATGCTTTGAGAGAAGGAAGTGGATTTAGATTAATTATGTAGACCAAATGAAGGATCATGGGCAGCAACAAATAAAGAAGTTTAGGAAAATTACTATTTTGTGCCGATAGTACCCTCTCATGTAAAGAAATACAAAAGCCAAAAAAAAAACGAGGAATACAAGACCTAAAAACATAATAGCGGCAAAAAGCACATTAAATAACTCCAAATTCAGAATGTAAACTGTACAATACTAATTTTCTCTCCCATTAGGCCAATTTGAACTGCGAAATCTTCATAACCCTCCCTTCTTAAACTCCATCTAACCCTCACTAGCAATTAAAAATGTCCATAAGTGACTTATAATGTGAGATTCAATCCCAAGACTTTAACCTGAAAAGGCACTGACAGTAGGGTGGACTCTTAGACCAAAAACCTAGTTCATATAAATTTCTATTTGCAAAAGAAACACCTGGCAAAAATTTCAACTCAAGTATTAGCAAGAGCCAAAATTGAAACCTAAAAACTATAAGCTCCAATCACAATTGCAATGCACACAAACTACAATAATGTGAGACCTTTACAATCACTGAAGCATGGATAACAATCTATCATTTGATTGCTTTTCACCAATTTAAAGTGGGCTTTAACATGCAAATCCAATAAAAGTAAACCTAAAAGGGAACAATAACCAGAAGTTACAAACCTGCAATTTAATCCTGCTACTTGAGGTTTCAACATCAAAAATAGTTACCAAATTTTCAGAAGTAGCTGCCAGGATACGCCCAAATCGAGGTTGAAATCTCATCAGACTAGCCCGAGACTGTAATATTAAAAAAGTCAAGAAAAAACTTAACTGTGGTATGCTATGGGTTCAAATTTATATATTATTCCTCCCAAGATAGGAGTACACTACATTCTATACCTTGAACACCCCTGCGCAGCTGCCATTTTTTATACTCCAGTAGCGCATCTCACTATTGTTATCACAGGAACAGATGACATCCTCATTAGTAGGGTGGAAGTCTACAGACGTAACAGTTGTGGAATGTCCCACAAAATTACGGAGTGAAAAGCCAGGCTGCAAATTAGAATGAAGTTTTATAACTAGAAAAGAAGGGGCATCAGAAGAACTGGCTCATGGTTCCACAACAGTTGTACAATTTATGTACCATTTGAAGATAAACAGTTATAATATTTCGGTATCCTTCAATAATACAGTAGATTAATTTCAAAATTCTACTGTTTGCAGGCAAAAACAAATGTTTGTTAAAATCTACTATAAATAGACCAATATTACTAACATTATCAGATTCCCAAACCCTAACAGTTTTATCAGCTGAAGATGTAGCAATCCTTGACATGTTTGGGCTGAAACGAACATCAGTAATCCATTGAGAATGTTCCTCAAGGGTAGACTTCGCTGTAAAAGACTCTGCACACCATAATGTAACCTGTAGTACATGACCATGACAATGACAATTAAAAAAAAGATTTGTTTGAAGAAGGATTTAACATCTCCTGCACCAGTTTTTTTCAAATGCATTTATGACGTTCCAGTAGACTCGCATATATACAATAGTTACCTTCTTATCATGCCCACCAGTAGCAAGCAATTTTCCATCTGATGAGAAGTCACAGCATTCAACTTTACTTGTACTTGCAGGAATATGCCGGATCTCCGAAAATGTAATACCTGTCTTGGAAATAATGTCAAGCTCTAATGGCCAAATACAGAATATATAAAAAAGATTGGAAACTTGTGAAAAAGGGGCATGAACCAAAAACAATATTTTAAAGAGAGAAATACTGTTACTAATTAAAGATAAGCGAAATGAAAATTGATTTATAAGTGACAACCATTAATGTTCATACTCTGGCAATATTAGTTGCACAAACCATACCAGATAATCACAAAGGATATTGCCAATATATGCAAACAAACAAAATCTATTAATAGTTTGCATCCATTGGTAAATTTTCTTCATCTGTTGACCACTTGACATTGTAAAGTGATAAATGTCAACTAATTGTATCTTATTGGTAAAAACACTCAATTATCATCTGTAAAAATTAGTGACCTGTGTCCATCTCTAATAAATAGTTTTGCCTGTGTCCCTTCTTGACAATTTAGCTAAAGAAAAAATCATCTCTCCATCCCAATTTCCTAGGTGTGGCTGCTTGCTTTATTCCATACCAATGCTTAGTGGGATGGAACAGATCAGTCAATCCAACTGGCACGGTCATTGATATGAGTCAGTTATACAATGAAAACCGGTAGGTAGAACAAGTTTTGGGTAATTTTTTAACTCCAAACAATTTGATCTGATTTCATCAAAACTGGGTTAATTAGTTAAACCTTCACCTTCTAAGTGTTCTTACGATACCCTGGTCAGACTAACAAGGAAGTTATACCTTTGGTGACATCTCCAGATTGACCAACTCGATCTCTAGGATCTGCCGCATCATGTGAAAAGAAGGATTCTACATTCTCATCTAGAATCTTATCATCCACAAACCGATCAATATCAGCCTGCATTTGATAATCTCAATCATCCAACTTTTACATGTAAATGACAACCACAATTCGTTACCAACCAACCACAATGAGATATCAGAGAAACTATCACAAAATTGTAAAATTACACAAGTACGTGAGTGTTCTGCCAGTATTTGTATAGAAGTAAATTAGAATCCAATAATCAATTTCCCTCCACATCTACTCGAGGACAAATCAATTTAAATTCTCTTTGACAACTTTTTGAGTTTAAATGCAACAAATTCCAGAGTTCATTAAAAATATATTATCATTGACAAACATATACTAGTATGAAGAAAACAACTTGCTTTGGAAATTATAGATTTCAGAATTGCAACTTATTTTGCCTTTTCAAACTCTAAAAACATCAGGTTTCACAGTTGAAGTTATCTCCAAAATGAAACATCGAATGTTTAAAGCCCTTTGTAAGCACAAGGTATTCAGAAAACACTACATTTGCTTGTCCCACCTTACATCAATTAACAAAACAACACATTTAAAGGTTAAAATATTAGTAACAAGCTTAAAAAATGGAAATTTAGAAGGTCAAAAATGCCGTAGAAGATAAATTATTTTGCTAACCAACTCATTTGCAGCTGATCCAAGGGAACCCAAGCCATCAGAGCCAAACATAAGCAAAGGTTTCGAGGATCCACCACTATGTGACAAAGGCATAGACATAGCATCTCCTGGTGTGTGTGTAGAAGGTGTTGATGGAGAACTTGGAGATGGTCCAGCAGTGTTACCAGTCCCCGAGCTATTGGCAGGGCCTGAAGACGACCCCGGTTGCTTTCTCTTGCGCCCAATCTGGCTTTTTGAAGCCTTTAATGAACAGAACATAATGAAAAGAGAACCAAAGAAAAATAATATCAATAATGTAACTAGTACAGAACATTCATGGTTGAAGCATCCACAGATTTGAAATTAAATCCATCAAGTATGCAGATAGGAATTCCAATTTCCGGAAAAGGAACTTTTCTAAACCAAAAAGAAAAGACAATAAACAACAATTATCTAAGAACAAAGTCAAAGGAAAAAAGTAAGGTCCATATATGGTCTAAGTATACAAGAGGATGATAGTTTTCTTAGTGTTCAAACATTTTACTTGAGCACCAAATATTTTGATGAATGGATGGTCATAGAAATCTGACCTACATGACATTCCAACCCTCAGGCCATTTATTTTTTCCTTTTGAAAGCTGACATCAGAAAATCAACAGTTTAACTATAGCCTACCTGTTCATTTCCTTGGAAGGTGCTTGACATGCTGCCATCAACAGTCATGCCACCAGAACCAATAATTTTTTCTTGCTGTGCGAGGTGTTGATTTGAGCTCTGAGATTGTTGACTTGAAAGAGGATGCTGTGGGTACTGTTGCTGCTGTTGACTGTTCTGCATATGTTGTTGCTGCAACTGGAAACCTCAACCATATAAGCAAATCCATGATGAAAATTAGCTGAAGAAAGCAAACAGTAGAAAAAAAATCCGGAGTCTAACATCAGAGAAATAAGTACCTTAGCCAGCACATCTGTTTCAGCACGGGACATTACAGGAGAACCAACATGCATTGGTGATCCAATGTTACTGAGCGCATCAGCAGAATTAAATGAGCCATCCTTCCCAACAGCCATAGTCTGGCTATTCACAAGCATTTTTAGCTTTCTACGCTCCAAATCATTAACAGATGGAGATGGCAAGTTTTGCTGTGCTTGAAGCATCAATTGCTGCTGAAGTTGAATTTTGTTAAGAGACTGTGGAGACTGCATCAACCTTTGATGTTGAAGGAGCCCAAGCTGCTCCAGCCCCTAAAAAAGGAACCAAGGTCAGAACTGTAATGCAGGAAAAATAAAAAGGATGAAATAAAATAAGTTTAGCATAAGATATTTTAAATAAATTTGCTAAAATTTCCCTATGCATCACTCAAGGAGGTTAAATGACCCAATCAGTTATCGTTTCAGAAACTTACAGTCAAAGGCCATCCTTTCAAAGTCAATTTGTCTCCCCCTTGTGTTGATCCTATACAAATACCAGAACCAGTTAGTTGCAAACTCAAATGATAAGTACTTCACACAGTTTGGTAATCAAATTAACAATTCAAGCCTTGATAACCAAATCTAGAAAGAAAAATGAAAACAGAAAAGATTAATGAATTGAACATCCTAAGGTATACGAATGCAATAAATTTGGATTCCTTTCTTTTCCCTATGACACAGCATTTCAAATCCAAAACAGAAAAGGTTAAAAAAAAAAATAAAGCGGAATGAAGAGAAAATGACAAGACAGTTAAGAGTTATGAAAAAAGTATGGAGGAAAAGGGTCTCAATTCCACCGCTAAACCTGAAAATACAAGTCAACCAAATATTTACAGTAAAGTAAAAGCAAAACTAAACATAAGCCCATGGATAAAAAAAATCTCACTCCCTAATTTGGCATCAATAAAAATGCCATATGAACCACTGCATTAATCTACAACAAATTTTCAACATCTTATGGTTATTTTCCAGTTCATGATAGTTGTCTCCAGAAATTTGATTAATAGCAGAGTCCAGATGAAATTTTAACAAAGACAATTTTTCATTGACAAAAAAAATTTATCCTACCAAACTAGCATGTGAGGAATGCCATCAGCTAGCAATCACAAATCAGATCAAACTTTCATAAGCAATAGGTAATACCAAATTTTTACAAATAAATCTAACAGAGAAGGCCCTAATGGGAAAGTAAATTTTTGTTCCAGAAAAGTTTCTAGACAGAAAGTACCATGAATCCCCATTAAAGATCCTTCAGAACCAGCATTCCTGGAATTAATAATTGCAGCCATCTCAGTCTTCATCTCCTGTTTCACAAGATTATATTAGAAAAATGGAGCATGTTAAATTTTAAACTCAAAAACAACTTTACCTGGGTAGACACAGGCAGCTGTTGACTACGGTTTTGAATACTTGAGCATCCAGGTGCACCATGTAGTGTATGTCTGGGAAAAAGAAGAAGAAAAAAGTGCATAAAGGTTTCACTAATTTGATTGGTAAAAAAATGTAATATCCCATAAGCATAGCAATAAAAACTACGGTGAAGAAGAGTACCCAGAAGGCTGACCACCCAATGCTGTTTTCAACAACGATGCATTATTAGGATCTAGAAGCTGACCCACATTGTCACTTAGCCGTTGCTGCAAATAGAAATGTTAGAATCGAAACCATAGTGATACAAGAATGAAGTCTATTGTTCACCAAAAAAATGAAAAAATCTTCCAATCTTCCTTGCTTCATAAAAACTTAGCACCTTCATTGCCACGTCATCGGAGGAATTCCTCTGAAGTGGAAGCTTTAATCTATCCTCGTAAATTTGTGTTGCCATAGCACTTGCAGTTGCAGTGGTATGTCTTGATGCATCATTAGTGGCAAGTCCAATGGAACCACCATTCAGATGTTGGTTCCCATCTCTTCTTTGGTGTTGCTGCTGCTGCTGCTGCTGTTGAGCATGCCTCTGTAGCAAAAGCTGTGGCATCTGCATCTGCTGATGTTGCTGAGGTTTTGGATGTGGATGATGTTGTTGCTGTTGTAATTCCCGAGCCTTAGCCAATTGACTCTACCATTTACCATAATTTTTATTTAGCAAGATTGCAAGTTATACTTCTACATAACGAATATATGACGTACAATTGAATATATGTCCTAATAAAAATGACTAGTTCGTTTCTATTAAAGATACCTATACTCATGCAGAAGTAGAGAAGTGAATTGAAAAACTTGGTAACCTCCAAACTGGAACAAAAAAACACTAGGACAACCATATGCATCTTTTCTTTCTACAAATAACACTAGATATTGCCAAGCTAATGACGTCAAACAGAAGTTGTTCCAGCCAATTTAGACAAAGAATTGATGGCTGCAAATCAAACTTAGACAAGTTGAATTGATTGAAAAATCTATAACCCAACCTCAATATAAGATGCAGCAGCTTCTGAGTGCTTCTCATTTGTCCTAGCAATGAATATGTCCCAGAAAATAGACCACCACTCAAAGAGAAAACCACCTGGTGCATCAATAGCTACACCAAAAAAGAATCAAGTGATTATTATAATAACGTTAAGGAAATGAAAGAGCAAAAGGTAAGGAATTTCTTTTGGCTATTTCTTCTGTTTTATCTTTTTATAACTTGAGCATCTATTCAGTTTGACAGTTGTCTTACCCACAGGATCTGTGGAGACATTCCCTTCAGCTTGAAATGCCTTCGCAGAGGCATGCAGTTTCCGCTTGATGAGGTAATCATATATGTAAACATCCAACCTTGAATGAAGCATGCAATCCATCAGAAGTCCAAAAATGTTAAACATCTCAATAAAGCAGATAGAAGTTGGACAATTGCAAGCAGCTAAAGTGTCAGCATTCAATCCTTCTTTAGACAAATAATGTCAACACAAATGTGGAACTTACGAAGTAAAATCTCACGTCAACCCACAGCAGGCCAAGAGAGGAACAAACTTTCCTTCTGGAGGTTTCAGAACCAAAGCAGTGGACCTTAACAATTAATTTCAAGCAGGCAAAAGAATTAAAGTTTAATATACCTCTCCAATTTACTACAAAAAGTATTATTACCATATTTATTTTCTACTTCCTCACCACCGACATAACAATCAAAACAACAGAAAAATGGGTTACAGTTCGTGTGTCCAAAATGGAAGATGAACAACCCACAACGTGTTTGATATTTTCTTGATTTACAACCAATTGACAGGATAAATAAGCAAAACAAGTTATTCCATGATGGTAAGTAAATTATTTCATTTCATTAAAGTGAAGAAATGATTTCACCTTAACAGATGAAACAAATATGCATACTTGGAAAGACACACACACACAGACGGAATCATATAAAAGGTAAAATGCCAGCCAATAGTCATTACAAAATACCAACACCAAAATATCAAAACCCTAGACACAGAACCGATTCAAAACCACCCAAAACGTCTAAAATAGAGAAAATGAGGAAAACACCCACAAACGCTACGACTTGCAATATTGTAACGAAGTGTCATAAATGAGTAAAACTTACATTTTATCAGCTTCCCAGTTAGTATGAGACATGATTATTGTAATACTTAGAATTCCAATAGGAAACTAAAAAGGGAGCTCTATTGGCCGAGGAATTGGTAAATATTATATCAATGGAATATACAATTCTCGTAGAGCTGAACTGAGAAAAAGAATTACCATAAGCCTCTCCTGGAGAATTGTCAAAATTTGATCCGCAGAATAGGCCCTAAATGTTATAACGATTGGGCTGCCTATCAC
>JAOTBA010000008.1:28201302-28211394 GCA_025629845.1 Erythroxylum squamatum | reverse complement strand
AACAAACTCCAAAGGCTTTTAAGAGAGAGTATCGTGAGAGAGAGCAAAATGGCCTTTAAAAAATTAAAGAATGGTTAGTCTTACGACATGGCATGGCAAGTGACACTTGTCACTTGTCACTTGCCACATGTCCAATTCCTATTAATCCAACTATGTTTCTCTTGTTAAATTAATCCATTAAACCCAATTTCTATTCCAATTGCCTCTTAAATTTTTAATGGCACTTGTCAATAAATCCTAAAATCATTTATCAAAATTTCCATTGTCATTGGACAGTAATTTCTACTACCATTTAACAATTGTTTTGCCACTTGACAATTTTCCTAATCCAAAAATTACCCCAAATTTTCAGAATAACAACAACAACAACAACAACAACAACAACAACAACAATAATAATAATAATAAGGATATTTTGGTCTTTTTGTTACTTATTCTTTTCTAATTCTAAGTTTATATTCTCAAATCAAACACTAGAATAGAAATTATTTATCTATTCCATTCCTTAAATCAAACAAAGTAATATTCATTCTTTTCTATTCCTCACCTTTTCTATTCCTAGGAATAACTATTCTATTCCCTGTCTATTCTATTCTTTGAACCAAACAGGCAGAGTTAGCATTCTAAGCTTACTCCTCAGTATAATACTTTTCGAGTTGTCCTTTAACTTACTTGTGAGAATATTTTTAAGGCTAAATAATTGCGTGACTAAAGTGGCTTTCATATAATATTTGGAATTTGATAGGAGGCACGTTAAAAAAATTACGCTTTATTAAGTATTATGATACGTTCTTCGTTAAGTTAAAAGTAATTTACCTTTTAAGAAATTATAATTTTTCTTCCATGGGATATGCGAAGTTACGTCCTTAATTCCAAGAGTTGTATCATATCAAATCTTTAGCTTCGTTTCATTGTTAATGTAATCTATTTTAGAAATTTTATGCCAAATATTGGAAGCCTTAATTACTAAAATTATTTCTTGGAATATGAAACATTCAGTCCATGTCAAGGCCTTTCAATTATAATCATCCTTTTCAAATCTAAATAAATTTTCAGACCAAATTCTATTGCCACATGAATGGGATGGATAGATATTTCAGAAAAACTTCAATGTTCAGAAACAAGCCATAATCTAAACTTGCTCCGTCTATTTAACTAGTTCTCTGCTCAGCAATTTGCCAATTTCAGGATGACAATTATTTCCCAGAATCATACTCTCAAAGATAGTCTACTAATGTGTTACAATTGCTTAACAATCTAAAATTTCCATGATTCTTATCTTAAAAAAGGTAAAGCCATCTTAACCTATTGTTCTGAAACATCATATTGACCAACTTCTTTTTTCACAAAATGGTTAACTTCTTCAATAAAACTGGAAGGCCGATAAGTTTCCAGGAGAAATTCAGAGGTAGTTTTTCTTATTCCTTGAAGTCATCTTTGTCATCAACAGGAATCGGTCTGTTCCTCCAAAGTACAGCAAGAGCACTCCCACCAAGCTGTGAGGAGCAGAATTAATAAGGTCAAGATTAATTCCCAATTAAATAACCGATGAAAGAAAAAAACTATCGGGAAGTCTTGGCAACTGTAGAAGTCTTACCGCCATACAAACAACACTAACAGCTGAAGGCACAGCCACAAGGGGGTTTGTGAAATGCTTCTGAGCAAGCAAAAATCCAAGTGCAGAGCTCTGCAGGCAAATAAAAATATCATACTAACACTTCGGAGGAAAACACTTGGGCAAGCACATAAAATTGTCTCACTTAACTTACCTGCATCCCACATTCTATGGATATGGTACGAGAAGTTGATTCACCAAATGATAATTTTGACAACCAATAACCTAGAGCAAATGCTGCAGCATGTAGCAGTGCGACTGGCACTATCAACTGTGCACCCTGGGCTTTCAAAACATCTGACACTTGTCCAATCTACCAAAAGTTGTATGAAACTCAATTTTAACCATGAAACAAATAACAGCCCAAATATACAAAACACAGAAGTCAGAATAGCCAAGTCATTATTACAGTGAATACAGGAATAACACATTCCTCAAACTTACTGGACTTGCACAGAGCAGAGTTGTGAGAATGACTCCAATCAATGGTGTCACCGTGATTATCTTTGAAGTGAATTTGGGAAAGAATTCATTCGCTAGAACTGCATTTTAAACAAATTATCACATTATGGTAACATGTCTGCACACAAGAACATGGAAAGCCAATGGTCAAATGCAAAATCTTCAACCAATTGATGCACGAACTTTTAAGTTACCTCCGACAACAGTTGGTACTAAAACAACCTGAAAAGTGCTGATAGCAAGACCCTGCAATGGGATCACATCATAATTATTTGTAATTTTGTAGTTGAACTTTTTCTCATACTCTGCTAACAGCCAACGGTTTTTCTGACATGGAGATTACACACTTCACAAGTTATTGACTTTGTAACTTACTGCAGCATCAACAGGAACCAGCTGACCAGCAAGAAGCTTAGTAAGAAGTGGTGTCATAATAATGGCTCCAATAGTTGAACACCTGCGGAAATTCAACAAAATAAGTTATGAAACAAGTTGAAAATATGCAATTGAAGGGGAACAACTAATTGATAGAATTCCTGACTCATATATTTGCATGAGTGAGTCTTAAGCAATGATAAGGTTCTAAAAAAGAGATGCGTGGAACAAGTTAGAGAAAAAATGTGGGACTTTAAAGGATCCCATATGATTAAGGGGAAACAGAGAAGAACAAGAAAAGACGAAAATCTAACTTGAGTTTGACAACATATATTAAAATAAAGCGTTTCTCCTAAGATAGCGTTTCTCCTAAGATAGCCTTTCATTATTGCTAAACACAGTTAAGTTATATTAGTAGACAAAGTAATCGGTAAGAGCATAAAATGGTTTACTGCTAAAAATTGCTACAAGAGGTTATTTTTCCAAAGAAAATATGCTTCCACATACGTTGTCATGAGAACTGAAAGTGCTACATTTCCCTTTGATATGTAGGTTGCGACATTAGATGCCTGTCCTCCAGGACAACATGAGACCAAGATAAGACCAGTTGCAAGAGGCGCCGATAGTTTCAAAGTCTAGAAATGAAAAGAATAGCAAAATCAGCAACCTCAATTGGAAACTAAAATTTCAGTAAGTTGGCAACTATTTTTCTTTTCTCAGATCGTCAGTCTAAAACAAAATACAAGTTGGAGCATGCTCTTCAATGAGCATCCCAGAAGTAAAGAAGCAGTGCAATATTGACAATTAATGACATGGTAACTTTGTCTACATTTAAAATCTGAAGCGTAGGTAAACCTGATTCTCACTCTGCCTTCAAAGATAGTATACCTGTTAGATTTCTAAATGCAATGTCGAAGAAAATGAAAATACACATTCCAAATGTTAAGACTTTCACAAGATTATGAAAGAATACAAACAACTTGGACATTCTTTTAAGAAATGAATTTTGTTAGCAGAAAAATCACTTTAATCACCATGCATTCAATCCTTGAAATTATTGAAACAGGAACAACTTATCTACTAAGATGAATGACAGCAGAGCTGGAAAAGTTTGGATGTCCAAAATGAAATTAACCAGAGTTTTACAGTTCTATGATAATTTTTTTGGAAATTAAAGAAAATTAGATTTCCAAAAAGGGAAATAGGCAAAGCCTTACAGTTGTATGATATTGGTGAACTAAACATTATTATAGCTATATTGAAAAGACGACAACTATTGACAAAGAAGACTGATGGATTCTAAGAACTGAACCACCATTTAAAAGAAATACCATATGCTTGAAAAGTGATGCGTAAATACCATTGCAATAACAAATCCCAATAGTGGTTTGATTATGTACTGAGCAAGAAATCCTACACCCACCTAAAAATCAAACGCAAATGACTCAGTTAGTGGAAGAAAAAAGGAAGTGATCTCCCTATTGTTACCTTTTTACCTCAAAGAGGTAGATATGAAAGATGATTCTCTTACAGTCCATGGATTTCTCAAACAGCGTCTGAAATCTTCAAATGTCAAGGTCAATCCCATTGAAAGCATAAGGAAACCCAGACCAAGAGTGAAGAGGTCAGTCTCCAACCATGTAACCTGCCAGAAAATACTTTGATTCATTATGCAACACATGTGCTGTTACAAACCAGTAAGTATGGTTTAGAGATTACCAAAGATGGCTTGTAGATACCAATAACAGTGCCCAATATGACCTGCCAATGCAATTAAAATATTAGTATGAAACATTCAGAAACATACATGTAACTCAGTTGCAGATTTCCCAGCTATACACATGAAAGAAAATCTGCATAAACAGTCACTGGAGTAAGGAAACATAAGACACACCCAGACAGGGAAAAGGGTGGTCAGAGTTTCAATTATCCTTTCATAATTGCTCGTCCCACTAGGTCTGCCACTGGGAAAATCTCCTGATACATCTGTGGCAGCCTTGCAGAGGACTGGGGAGTTCCTACATGAAGCAGTTAAAATGTTAGAATGCATTGAGGATGAATAATATTTTCTTTTTATATTGGTGGAATCCACAGGCACTATCATTTGAGTGCACATTGGATAAACAGCTGGACGCACATAATAGCCTGCAAACTATGTATTCCAAGTAAACTACTTGACAAGCCAACAACTCAAAGCCACCTGATAGACTCGATCTAAGTGGCATTTGTAGGCTTCAACGTGTATTTACCCTTGGCCAACCATCCTCTTCAAGGTGGAAGTGGGTTGTAGCCTACTCACTGTGATTTGAATCTTCAACTTCTTGGGTTTGAAGGTCAAAAGGGAACTTGCTTCACTGGTGGGACCAAACCCTCAAGGGTAGGATGAATAGAACTTACTAATGCTCAGAAGTCATTAATTTTCCAACTAACTAGTAAGGTCAATTCTATAAATATTGGCCAATAAAGGTACTGTCATACTGAACACGAAACCATTTCTTGGTAAAAAGCTATGTCTAGTGATCTAGAAATTAGATAATACTTATATCAGGAAAGAAAGGACACAAAAAATCTGTAACTGCTCTAATGCATAGAAATTAGATTACAATAAAAAAAAAAGTCCCTTCTCTAAACAGAACTACACAACAATGAGTAACTTCTAAGTTCCAGCTCAAGTCTCCGTTATCAATATAACATAGGAGAGTTAACTGATACACAATCTCACGAAGATTAACCAAAAAGGAGAGGTTTAATAGGTTGATTCATTCTCAAGCGGTGTAACCTCTCTTGCACAGGAACAAAAGCTGATGACTGTCATCCCTCCTTTGTCTACCATTTCAAACGACAAGATAATCACATTCTAAGTTAACTTTCAAAAAAAAAAAAAAAATCCACCAGACACGTCGATCACACATTTGTCCGTAAAACACTACCTTGATGGTCTGATGATTGAGGAAGAAGTTGCATGAGTAACCACTAGACTCCGTGGATTGCTTCGAATTGCGTCCATTCTTATCCTCGCAGCTTCAGGCATCCCACCTCTAAGATCTTCATAATCAAACGCATAAGAACTCGGTAAGAGGTGCACTCAAAGAAGTTTAATCAGAAAGTAATACGTTGCAAGCACCAACCATGATCCATCGCCACCAGAATCTGAAGCAACATAAAGAAAGGCGAAAGGAACAAATACTTGAAAAGCCATAGAGCAAAGATGAAATTTATCAGGATTAATACATACCCAGATTGCTGATTAGCCTCCTTGCAGGGAGACGATTGCTTGGTCTATAAATAGCTTCACATACTTGGAGCTTGCAATCCTTGAGCACAAATCTAGACATTGACGCCATTGAAGAAGGTAATGAAACAGAGAAAACGAGGAGGGTTTACACAACCGTATGTTGGGGGTTTAAGAGTGACAGCAAAAAGGAAGGGGGTGAAGGATTATATGAAACCGGGGTTCGTGGTAATAGACGAACCACACAAACCCAAGATCACTTCTCATCCAGATGTTTTGCTTTTGGTTGACGATAGGAAACGGCGTCATGCTTGTTGTCTTTTCTTACCGATATGGGTCCAATTTTCCGGACCTGCAGCTATCGGAAAGAACCATTAGACACTTTTTCCCAATTTCATTGCATGGTTACTTCAGAAATTCTTAGAAGTCCAAACATACGTAACTGTACCCAGTTTCAATTGTTTTAAATTAAACTTTTTTCCATGATTGCAGGACCCGTTTGATTTCCCAGTCACGGGTCTACAATTAGCCTATAATTTTGGATATCGACAAGTGGAAGCGACCCAATCCATCCGGTTTAACTCCCTTATTTTGGAGATTCAAAACTTAATAGCTAGAGATTGGATCGATAAAATACGACATATTTTGGGAGTGTCATTTTCCTGATTAGTTACTTGCGATTAATGTATTATTCTTTTGAATAAAAAAAATGTTTAAAATAAAAATTTGGTTTAGCCTGATCTGGTTGGGGTTGAACATCGTTGTTTGGATCCATGATCTGCGCGACTCTAGCTGTAGAATACCTGCAAAACAGATAACGGCGGGCCGGGAGTTGATTCCCGGAAGGCCCCTCCGACGCTCAAGTCAGTCTTTTTGAAGATTTTTAGCTGCTGAGAGTAGAAGAATAATAACTAGGTTGTAATCTCGTACCTGTATCCGGTAGGAATAGTACCTTATATACTTGGGGTTACCGCTAGGTTTAGGTCTTTATGTGAGTCGTCGTGTTTGCATGGGAATCTGACACCTGATGGGCCGTAGACGTGTAGAGATGGGCCTGGGCCCAGCACAGCCGACCCAACCAATAGGAAATTGTGATGAATGAGAATTAGTTATAAGAAATGAATTAAATGAGTAGAGATTAGAGAGTATGATGAAATAATGTTGGTAATTGAATTGTTTGAAATGATGATGCATTAGAGGGAGTGATTTTGGGACAATGTAAATTGAAAGAAAGGTTAGGAAAGATGGAATTTCAAGTTAAGGGGTTGTGTTTCCAGGGTGTGGCCGTGGCGAAAATAACATTGTAGGTTCATCGCGGCGAAAGTTAAGTTTCTTGCTGCGACGTATTTTATCCCGAGAGGTTCGGGGGAAAATTTTGGACCTTCATTGCGGTGAAATCAAGAGTTCGTCGTGGCGAACTTTTCTCGAAAGATTTACACAAAAGTGCTCATTCGTTCACCGCAACAAAACATGAAGTTTGCTGCGTCGAACTTTTGGACCTAGGACCCAATATTTATGGTTTCATGACTTAAGAGTAGGACTCCAGAAATAAGGACCACATGTTATGGTATCGAAGCATGAGGATGAATTAATAATAATTCAGGTGTTTTTAATTGGAAACAGCTCAAGTCTTATAATATTCCGCAAGAGTTGGACTTCGAAAATGGGGTCCAACACCTTTGTCCAGGCTATGGGTCAGATGCTGCAGACTTTTGCTCCAGCCCCAATTAAGAAAGGGAACTAGTTTGATAAGCTCAGGAAGTATGAAGTAGTGGACTTCTATGGGATCACTGATCCAGAAGAGGCTAAGACCTGGTTGAGGAAGACAGAAAGGGTACTGAAGTAGGTAGGCTATGAAGATGAGGAGAAAGTCGATTATACTGCTAGCTTGCTTCAAGGAGATGCTTTTCATTGGTGGGAAAGTGTGTCAGGGAGCCAGATGAGATCGCCAGTGTTGGCATGGAAAGACTTCTTAGCTGCTTATAAGAAGAAGTACCTATCTGAGGTGTATATGCAACAGAAGTAGAGAGAGTTTCTGAGTCTCACCCAGAGGGAGATGACATTGAATGAGTATGAGCGCCAATTTACACAGCTGTCCCAGTATGCAACTGAGATGAAGATGAGTGAGGCGGTTGAGTGCATATGTTTGAAGCAAGGTTGCATCTAGCTATCAAAGAGAAAGTGGTGGTACATATTTTTTTTATTTTCAACAGCTGGTTGAAGCGATTCTGAGGGTTGAGAACATTGAGAACATAAAGAGCATCGTGAATAAGAGGAGAAAGGAGAAATAACAGTTCAAAAGGGGAGGTGGTACTTCTATGCTCGAGAGGAGTGTCAAGACTTTCCCTGTGTAGTCTAAGGAGAGGAGCAGTGACGCGAGTAGGTCCAAACTGATGAGAACTTCTACTGTTTCTCATCAATCCTCTACGGTGGGAGGCAGTAGAAGGGGAGTGGGGGATAAGCCACCCATTCCTAAGTGTGATTATTGTGGCAAGTTCCATGGAGGAGAGTGTTACAAATTAACGAGAGCTTGCTTCAATTGTTGAGAGAAAGGGCACATGGCTAGGGAGTGTCCACAATATGCAAGAAGAGAGGGAACTCAAATGCAAGCTTCAAGGAGAACTGAGACAGTAGGGCATAAGACTGCAACTAAACTGGGCAGTTCAGATGAAGCTAAGAGAGTGAATCTTCTAGGGAGACCAAGGGGACAAGCACCAACTAGAGTGTTTTCCATGACATGGGAGGATGCAGAGACCGCTCCAGAAGTTGTGACTGGTACGGTTAAATTATTTGATGCTGATGTTGTTGTTTTAATTGATCCGGGGTTTACCCATTCCTTTGTTTCATTAGGTAGAACTGTGTATGGTAGGAATTTGAGCTCATTGGATACTCCTTTGATGGTGAGTACTCTAATCGGCTAGTATATTACTATTAGCCAAGTTTTTAAAGACTGTGAAGTATATGCCGGTGGGGAACACCTAGTGGTGGACTTAATGCCATTGAAGATGGGAGGATTAAATGTGATATTGGGTATGGACACATTAGAAAGGTATACTACCAACTTAGATTGCAAACGGAAGATAGTGGAGCTCGAATTGGATAATGGAAGAAAGGTGGTATTTATGGGGGACAGAAAAATAGGTCCGCAAAGATTTGTTTCGGCTCTGGTAGCAGAGAAGATGATGAGGAAAGGGTGTGAAGCAATTTTAGCCTATGTGTTAGACACGAGGGCAGATAGAGGGAAGTTAGAAGAAATTCCTATGGTCATGGAGTTTCCGGATGTCTTTCCTGAGGAATTACCAGGACTACTGCCACCTAGAGAAATTAAGTTTCCCATTGAGCTTCTTCCGGGTACTGCACCGATCTCAATTCTACCTTACCGAATGGCTCCGACGGAGTTGAAGGAGCTTAAAGAGCAATTGAAAGAATTATTGGAGAAGGGGTACATTAGGCCAAGCTCTTCGCCTTGGGGAGCTCCAGTCCTTTTTGTGAAAAAGAAAGACAGATCATTAAGAATGTGTGTGAATTATAGGAAGCTTAACCATGTCACCATCAAGAATAGATATCCACTCCCATGCATAAATGATTTGTTTGATCAATTGCTAGGGGTAAAAGTCTTTTCTAAGATAGATTTAAGATTGGGTTACCACTAGTTGAGGATAAAGGAGTCTGATGTGTCAAAGACTGCTTTCAGAACATGGTATAGGGATTTTGAGTTTTTATTTATACCCTTTGGATTGACAAATACCCCTGCAACTTCATGGACTTGATGAATAAAGTCTTTAAGTCCTTCTTAGACTAATTTATCATTGTATTTATTGATGATATTTTGATCTATTCCAAGTGTGATAAGGAGCACGAGGGACATTTAAGAATTGCTTTGGAGACACTGAGGAAGAACGAGTTGTATGCCAAATTCGACAAATGTGATTTTAGCTAAAGAAAGTGGCATTTCTTGGACATGTGATTTAAGAGTAAGGAGTGCATGTGGATCCAGGAAAAATAGAAGTTGTGGTGAAATAGGAAGCACCTAAGAATATAGCAGAAGTGAGAAGTTTCTTAGGTTTAGCTGGGTGTTACAAGAGGTTTGTGGAGGGCTTTTCCATGATAGCAACTTCACTTACCAAATTGATTAGGAAGAATCAGAAGTTTGTGTGGACAGAGGAGTGTCAGAATAGTTTTGAGGATTAAAGAAAAAGGCTCACAATTGCACCGATTTTGACTTTACCTTCGGGTAGTGATGGGTATACAGTTTATAATGATGCCTTAAGGAAAGGATTGGGCTGTGTGTTGATTCAAGGAGATAAAGTGATTGCTTATATGTAACGCCGGACTTTCTGAGCCCTTAGGTGTTGTATTGTATTTGGAGATACTACTGTATATTTGATATAGACATGGTTGTATATAA
>JAOTBA010000008.1:28170197-28187481 GCA_025629845.1 Erythroxylum squamatum | reverse complement strand
AAAAGACTGACTTGAGCGTCGGAGGGGCCTTCCGGGAACCAACCCCCGGTGTGCCTTTACTTGTTTTGCAGGTATTTCATAGCCAGAGTCGGACAGATCATGGATCAAAACAACAACGTTCAGCCCCAGCAAAATCCGACTGAACCAGGTTCCCATTCCAATAACTCATTAGAATGAATCATTGCTTCAACCTGCCTTGGAAGAGTGTCAAACCTCTTGGAAACTCTCTTCTTCACGTGAATTTTTGCTTGTTTTTCTCTCCACTATTCTGTCATTTTTATAGCCTCTGAAACACAACCCAAACACCTCACGTTACTATGCTTTGATGAGTTTCAGCTTATGCCTTCCTTTTATCTAATCCATTTCAAATGGACTTGGAGATTTCCTCTTATCTTTCATGTGGTGTTTGAGATGAAGGCTGGATTTTTGGTGCTCTATTGCGTGTTATATTTTCCTCTGCGTTTTTTCTCCTCTGGTTCTCTGCATTTTCTGTACTTTGCATTTTATCTTCTACTTCTGCTACTGTATCGTTTTGTCTTTTTTCTCCTTTCCTGGCATTTAGCGTTTTACTCTGGTGGGTTACGTTCTGCTTATTTATTGGCATCATTTTGGTGGGGTTGTTTCTTATTGTTCTAGGCTTCCTTCTAAGATGTGTTTCACTTTTCCTTTTAGTGCTGCATTTTTGACTTATTCTCTACTATGTTTTGCTTAGCTACTGTGTTGCTTCTCTTTTCCTCTACTCTGTCATTTTGTCCTTTTATCTTTTGGGCTTCCTTTTGGTCTTCTGTTGTGCGTTTTATCTCTTTATGTTGTGTTATCATTTGTTCTTCTTTTGTTGGCGTTTTAGTCTTGTCTTCTCTAGTTAGATTTTCTTCTAACTTCCTTTCCTTTACTCCTCCATGCCTACGAGAAAATATTTAGTACCATTAAACCCTTTTTTGATATAAAATATAAAATTAAATAACTTAAATAACTAATAAGAAAATGCAATAATTTAATCCAAATGTGCTATGTAAATAATATAAAATAAGGGTATAAATGCACTATAATTTGTACTTAGATTTAAATAGAAATTATTATTAAATCAATATTCTACTCAATGCATATGACTATATCATATAAATTCAATGGTAAATTTAAAGAAATATAAGTATTCATCATTTAATGGATTGTTATTACATCCCCTATATGTATAAGATTTAACAATTTACAACCATCATTATCCTTTCACCAAAGTTTGATTTAGTTATCTTTGTATGGAACCTTATGAATCTCATTATATTGAGTATAAAAGGATATTCTCAGTTATCTAACTTTGTATTCTTCTTACTTATATTAAGCATAAGTCTCCTTGTATCAAACATATACAAATTATTTATGTAAACTTGAATTAACTACTTTTACTCAACAATCCATTTCTTATCATATCTTAAGCATTGTAACAATGTTGAATATGATTTTAGCATTAAACACTCAAAAGTATGAATTAGAAATATTTATGATCTCATGTCATGCATTAACAAGAAAAGTCATACAATGATTTTTCTTTTAATGATGACTATTTTCATATTATAACAAATGGCTTTAATTGGAATCCATATTTGTCCTTTAATAGGCTGAATTTAATGGAAGAATTCTTTCAAGGTACTATACCTTTTATTTTTACTGTATGCAACTATTCGTATTGTGTTATTATAGTATTGGCATCCATATTACATTTTATTATTAAATTTTATAAGACATTTGTCAACTCAAAATATCATCACATTTTTTCATTATATGACATTGAGCTTTATAACTTTGTCACCAAAACCCTTAACATAAATTTATAGTAAGATTGCATAATAGATATGCAACTTTTCTTTATAAATTTGATAAATCTTCTCAAAACTAAGCTATGTTTAATAAATTTGGTTCATTAAAATTTAGTATGAACTATAATAAATAAAGGTAGTTTTCTGCTCAAAGTAAAATAGATGTAAACCAAGCAAGTAATATGTTATATTCCATTACAACCAAATAAGATTAGACCTTAATAATTTGTTTAGTTACTTCAACTATATTATTCTAAATAATAGTTCTTACTACTATATCTCTATTATATCTAGTAGGGGCTAAAATCATATTTAAATTTAGTTGATCGTAAGTTTGCTCAATAAATCGACTAAACTTAAATTAGGTAAATAACATCTTTATCAATCACATCCTTATGCGACTCCTAAATCCATTAAGTGAAAAATCTTATCGAAACCTATCTTATATGTTATTCCTATCCTTGCCTTTAAAATTATATGATCATGAGTTTGCTAATCAAATTCCTACAAATTTAGTCAAGCAGGACTTGTTGTTATAAGACTAAATATATTTGAGTTAAAGCGGCTATGAGTTTGCTCAACAAGCCTAATAATAAATAGAACTATATTTATTCTTATAACAATGGAAGGTAACAACTATGTTTTAAATATGTACTTAATATTTTAACAAGGAGTTTAACTTTAAATGGTCTTTAAATACAAATTATATGTAAAATGTCATAAATTTAAATATGTAATTTAATATGCACTTACAATTATCAAACATGTATATAAACATGTTTAACTTATTATGCAAATACAATCAAATTATATGTATGGAATATAGAGAGAATGATGAGAAATTTCTTATAGAATGGTGATGCTTATGAGAATTAAGGGGCCAAAATAGCTTAGAAAGACATATGCAAACGTAAAGATTTGGGGGTTTTAGGTTTAAGATCCATTCAAACTACAAGCAAAGTCCGCCTTATTATTGACTAATAAGGAAAACTTATAGGTGCAATGGATGCATATGCATTACTTAAAAGACCAAAGCCTTTAGGAATTTGGGCTTAATATGAATATCTTATAGTCATTAAATAACATACTCAGTTTAAAGGAAGTGGTGTGTAAAGAATTCAAAATCATGGTTGGTAATGGTAAGCAAACATAGCTTTGGTTTGATGATTAGAGTGAGTGTGGCCCTTTATACAAGCTCCTTGGAATCTTTCATCTAAGGTACATGCTAAAACCTAATGGAAGGGCCAAGGAGTTGATAAAAGGAGATGAGTGGCACGTCAGATTCATAAGGCTTAAATGCTTACAAAAAGCTCAACCCAAATACAAGATGAGGTTATGGAGGATAGAGTGTTATGGACTTGGCATTCCTTGGGTACCTTTACTAACAATACATCTTTTGAGCTATTCCTTCAACCTATACCCAAGGTATCTAGACGGTTGGCTCATATGAGGAAATGTGAATAGGAATGAGAATGAATATAATAATTATGATTATGATAGTTAGTTAAGAGGAAAGAATGATTACCATTATCATTGATAGTGATTGGTTTGTTAAAAACATTAAGAAATAAAATTTTGTTAAACTTTTAAGAAATAAAAATGTGTTAAATTTTTGTTTTACAACAAATTTTAATATATTTTAAGTAATTATATTTAATTTCTAAAAAAGAGATTAATATAATTAATTATTTATATTGTAATTATTTATATTGCAATCAATTAGTTATATTTTGATTAATTAATTAATTACATTTTAATTAATTATATTGTAATTAATTTATTATATTTAATAAAAAAGATGTACTCAGGCTCAGGAATGAAACTCATTCCTTTGATATATGAGGGGTATGGACGATTCCCCGAAAGTGAGTATGCCCTATAATCATAATATAAAATCAACCACTTGTATTCATTCCATACCCATTGATTTATTCCCAAACTCATAAACCAAGCACCCCCTAAATCTATCATTTATCATGTGGTTAGCCATTCTGAATAGGCTACGCATACTAAACAGGGTAAAAATAAACTCACTAATCAACCTTCAATGCATTTTTTAAAGAGTTGAATTCGAGACAAGGGACTACCTCTTTTCTCAATGTAGCTACACCAAAGATCTATGGCATAATATACAAGTTATTTGTAACTTCCCTAGTAGAGTTAAAAATTGGAATAATATCATATGCAATGTCTCCAATACATCTCGTTTCGGTGATAATCCTAGCCTACTAAAGCTAGCTTTATTGGCAGGAATTTATAAGGTTTGAAGGAGAGAAACAAGAGAATTTCCAAGCTCAAGCAAATTGATATACAAACATTCACTTCCAAGGCTTTGGCCAAAATAAAAGAATACTTCCTAATCAAATGTTGAAGGTTCCAAAGTTATTAGGAAATTTTCCATCAATTGGGGACTTAACTTACTATATGCTCACCAAGCCAGATTATTGGTTATTGGATCAATGTGATTCAAGACACCTTATGTTTGAAAATATAATGTAACTCTCAATCTATTGAATTTAGCTCTTGTTTGTCATTGTTATCATTAAACAAAGTAGTCAACATTAGCTTGTGTCTTCTTTGGAACTTTTGTAGGGCTTAGACTTTACATTTTTTGAATGCATCATTTAATTTCCAATATACATACATATATATATATATACATACATATATATATATATATTGGACTGTTTTTTAATTCTAATTGTTGATCTTTATAACCTAAAATAATAATTTTAACTTTGATAACTAAATTAAATTAAACTTATTAATTCCTATATAAATCAAATTCATATTCCAAATAGAATTTTTATTTGATTTGAAAATAATTTTTAAATTCAAATTGAAAATTATTTCTAATTATCTTAACTCTTTTAATAAAATTAAAATAATTTTCAAAAACTTATTCTTCTTACTTATTATAATTAAGAAAAACTCCTTTATCAAAAATTGTATAAATAATTCATTGTGATCAAATTAAAAAACTATTTCTAATGTAATTAGAAATATTTTTCCTTAATTAATTAAATATTTTCTAATATTAAAGGAAAATCGTTTTTAAAATTAAATAAACAATTTAAATTTAATTAAGAAAGTTCTTTAGTTATTTATTTAGAAATTAGTTACTCAACTAATTAGAAAATCGTTCCTAACAGTTTTCTAAAATATTAAAAAACATCAATTTTCTTAATTAATAAATAAAATATTTTCTAGATTTAATAAAAATACCTTTATTATTCAAATCAATATAGAAACATTTGTAAATAAATAGTATAATTTTCTAAATAAATAAAATAATAAATTTTATTTATCCCAATCAAATTAAAATAAATAGCTTTAATAAGAAATATTTTCCTAATTTAATTAAGAAAACAATTTTATTAATTAGAAAAGAGCTTGATTTAATCTAATTGAAATATAACTAATTCTATTTTTAAAACAAATTTTCTAAAATTTAAATTAAGAATCAATTTAATTACTAAATGTAATCAAATTAAGCAAAATAAGTGTTTATTTTGAAATTGACCCTCGGAGAGGTGTGCCCCCTTGGCCCGCCTACGGGATTTTCTCGAATTCAAAAAAAATTAAAACTATTTAAAATTTTAATTTGAACATGAACTATTCTAAATCAGATTACTTCTAATCTAAGAATAAGTCCAAATCATAGTACATCTCATTATCTTAAGTTAGGAATATTATATTCCAACCTAAGAACAGCATGTCCACATGTTCAAATAGTCCTCTTCTTCTTTAGTCTTGAACCTAATCTCCCAAAAACCGTAGCCATTAATTAGATCGCCGCTACACTTTGCTGCTCTTATGTGACCATCCAACTTGTGTGATCATCTCTTTTCTAATCGTGAGAGAAACTGCATCCCCTTGCTAATATCAGATCCACGTCGACATCTTCTTCATCTTCTCGTTAGCATCGCTATTGCTCCTCTACAACATCATGAGACTATTACCTTCTACCAGCAACACCACCCCAGAGAGAAGCACATGTGATAAATAACACTATCGCTCTTAAGATTTTCAATTGTGAAAGAAGGTGCCTCACAAGTATATGTTAATACGCAGTGGGAGCCTTATTACGTATCCTGGATCTACATAAAAGGATTAAAAACGAAGGTAATTCGAATTACTTGGATTTCGGTTCCATCTCTGATTCTGATGCCGATTTCGAGCTCCAAACGTCTTTGAATTTTTCGGGACTTTTAGTGAAAAGTGATCACCGACTCATAGGCTAGGCCTTTCTACAGTTTACTCAAATCACGAGCTTCCCTAATGGGTCAGGAATTCTTATGCTCGTGAATGATTTCTTTCTTGAGTAACTGTAGGAGACCTTAATCTTTATATAGCTTCCATATCGGGCTTCCCTATCACAAGGTCGATATGGACCCGGTCCATACTAATCGGGACCTATTTTTCACTCAGACTTCGACCCATTAATCTAGATCATTTATTGGGTCATCTTATTATCTTTATCTGGATCAAATGACACAACTTAACCGATTATTTATTTAAAAACCAAAATTGCAATTAATGTTAGTCCAACTTTATGAGACAGGGACAAAATTGTCCCTAAGGACAAAAATGTCTTACAATCTCCCCTTTGGACAAGCATTAATTGTAGTAGACTCTAGTTTAAAAACAATTTTAAAACTCGATTAAGCCACACTACTGTATTAGTTGACTAAGTTTTGAAAACAAAACATTTGATCCAAAGATAACGAAAGTCCATCATTCTGTTCCGCAAGGCTTTCGGTACCAAAAAACATCAGATACATGTGTCCTGTGTGACACAGATCCAACACAATCACGAATACCTAATACCTCACTAACATGAATGGGATATATATATATATATATATATCTATAATGCATGCTCAATTGACTTTCTTGGGTATGTATCCTTAATCACAAGTCTTGATCATTCATACATCATAGCTTGTATACATCTAGTTTGCAATTAAGTTTATACTTTAATTAAACTTGATTATTCTCAATTCATCAATCTTACATTCACCAATCCTTTTATAGCATTATACATTCATACAATTTCCCAATTTTCATTCATTTATACCCAATTCACATTGTTCATATCCTTTGAATCACACTTGCATTCATAAGAACACTTTCAATCCTTTAATAACTTATAAATTCTCGATTTAGGGACATTTATATCAAACAATCTATTCCTTGAATTATAACATCAATCAACAATCTAAATGTATCAAACCCTTAACCAATTAATCCAACATCAAACTAGGTTCATTTCAAGCCCCAATTAACTCCAAATGCACCAAAGTATAATGTCTTATCCTTATATGTTTTAAATATCACACAAATCATAACTTTTCTCATTATATGTTTTAAATATCACACAAATCATAACTTTTCTCACTTCCATACATTGCCCATGATCGTGGGGTACCTTTCCACGATCGTGGAAAGACAAAACATAATGTTTCTCTTATTAAATCATTGCCCACGATCGTGGGAAGTATGGGTGAACAGAAAGTTCACCATCCATTTCCTTCAAAAAAATTTCCAGATTCTAACATCATCATAATAGTCCATTGATTATAAGTTAATTATACCTTAATTATACTTCATTTTCTTCACCAACTTCATCTCCAATTCCAATTCAAATCATTCATTTGGTAGCTCACAAATTATGGTCTTTTATGCATCAAAAATCAAATAAGAAACTATCATTCATTTTCTTACATGTAGTCCTAGTTCTTTCCCATTTCAAGAACACTATACTAACAACTTTCATTAGCATAAATTCACCTTCATTATACTTTAAATCCCAACCTAAAATCATCCATTAAATAACCTCTAACCTACAGTTTCATACATCAAAACAAAACCAATTCATCCATCAAATTCCAGCATCACTCATCATCAACCCTACATAAATCCCATCTTAATTTAATCATCATGAATGTTATGCTAAGATACATCATAATAGATCAATAAATCACTTACTTTTTTAACTCTAAACCTCCTCAATCATCAAGCTAACTTAGACCTTCAAACATGCAAGCATAAAGCATACTCTAAGAACAAGGTGGAATAAAAAGGGTTTCAATCACAAGATGAAGGCAACATGATTTTGAAGTGGCAAAGTGTAGAATTTTGGCAAAACTTATAGTTATGGAGATTTTGTGGAAGTGTCGATGGTGAGAAGGAAGAAGAAGGTAGCAAGTAACAAGAACAAGAGAAAAGGTGGTCTTTCATGTGTAAAAATCATGGGTGTAGGGGTATGGTGAGGGAGTGAGATACATGTCATAACACTTGTCATGCTAAGATCCAAGACATATGTCTCATCCTTTAACTACCAATTGTCACTTTATGTTTCGTCCATTTGTCACTCAACTTATGAGGCCCTAAATTATACCCTACTTGAAATATTACATGTTCATGAAAGTACATATGTTATAGGTGTTAAAATTGTGCTATGATTTAAATGTGAATTTCAGATGTCTAGAATTTTAGTCTAATGGATTGTATTTAGTGATTGGGAATTAGCTGATACCATTAGAGGATTGAGGTATTAAAATGTACATTTGGACTAGGAAAATTTTCAAGTGGCAAGTCAAGTTGGTACATGGAAAATAGAATGACTAAGCCTATGAGTTAGTGCCATTTAACCTAGCTAATGCATTGACATTTGACAACATTGGTTAAGTGACAAGTGGCCTAATTGAATTGTGATATTTGGCTGTCACATATGAAGACATGTAGGTTGCTTTAATGAAGGACAAGTATCAAACTTTCATGTGTGACGTGTGGCCATTGCAACCCAAGACACTTTGCATTCAAAGAGTTAAGCAAGTGATGAATCATCTTCACCTTTGAAGTTTCTACAGCCTTCTCTCTACACTTTGCTCCTCTCCACCAAAACCTCTTACTCCCTCTTAACTTCTAGAATTTTGCTTGATTTTGGATCATCTTCACTTGGAATCTTTGTAAGTTACTTCATTAAGAAGTAGGTCCTGCTATTTTTTGTGTTATTGTCTTGTTAGTGCTGAAATTTGCACGTTGATCTTAGGTGTGTGCTGATTGCTTGGAAGGGCTGGATTAGCTAGTTCTTTGGAGTTAAAATTTGAAGTTAAGAGTTAAGGGAATGTTAAACTTGATAGCATACTATAATATGAATTATTTGATGCTTGAATTGGATATAATATCTATTGAATTGATGATGAATTGAGGTTTGGAACATGATACTTGTTTGATAGCTTTTGCTTTGGATGTTAATACCTGAAAGATCATGGATTGTAAGATGCTTAACGAATTATTTTTGAATTGGTTTGGACATGAATTTGATGAGGTATTGAAGCATGAATAAGGTACAATTGAAGTGAAATTGATGGACTTTGGTAAAGGTGTGTCGAATGGAAGCAAAGAAGTTAAGTTTTGGAAACAAACTGAAGGTTCACTCATCCCACGATCGTGGAATTTATAAGGCACATCCCACGATGGTGGGAAATGGTTAGGAAGGTGGAAAACTTGGTTTTGTGCAATTGTTGAACTATATAAGGTTAGGTCATTTTATTTGGTACATTGGGACTTAATTGGACTTGTTTAAGGTGTGAAATGAACTTAAATTGAGGTTAGATTAATTGAGTTAAAGTTAATTTAGTTATGGATTGTTAATTGAGGTAATTACTTAAGGAATGTGTGGTTAGTAAATAATGTGTCTAATGTTGAAATGTATGGTGTGTTCAAGGATGAATGTGTCCTTATAAACACAAAAGTGTTTCAAAGGATTTATGTGATGTGAATTGAATATGATCGTTTATAAATTGGAAATTGTTGTAATTATATGTAATTTGTAAACAAATAATGCATTTATTGGTACATTATTGCAAATGTTTATGTTCATGAGGTATGTTAAGTTGTTGGATATGAAAGATTATGATAAATTTGAGAAAAATGGAACAAAGACACATGTTATGCACTACATCTTTTGCATGTGATTATGAAATATGAAATGTTTTATTTTAAAACTACCAAGTCCTAGTCGTAGGTAAATAGTCATTCCTAGAAAGATCTACAGCTGCTTCTATAACTAGACACTAAGGTGTCTTCTGTAACCAGATTCTAAGGTGTCTTTCGTGACTAGACACTTCAGTGTCTTATGTGCCTCCAGTGTCTTCTGATTTTAGACACTTCTATTTCTTCTGTGCCTCTGATGTCTTCTGATTTTAGACACTTCTGTATCTTCTTCTGTTTCAGATACCAAACGTGGGTATCTTTTGTTATGAAACTTGAAATGCTATTGAAGTTTTTTGTATATTCTATTCTCACTTTTCAACAACAATACTAATTGTAAACTAGACGGTCACAAAGTCCGCCAGAATTCAGAAACTTTTTCAATTTCAAACGTGGAAGAAGATACTTTTCAGGTTTGACTTGCCTATCCTCTTTCGGTAGGCAAAGAGTGAAACCGAAATCCGGATAATTGAAACCTAACGTTTATGTGTTTAAGCCATGGCAGCGGGCTTAATTGTCATTTGTCAACTACCAAGTGCAGATGTTGGACTTTTTGATCAGTTTGTTTTGACTATGCATCCTTTGAATGTAACCCTGCAAGTTTGAAGAGATAAATACGATATCGATCACATTGAATGTTATCTCATTCAAATTAATGGCGGAATCAGGTTGTTCATTATTTAAATTACATCATTGAATAAGAACTTTAGTAGCTGCGCAAAAGATTTGGTAACCTACAATAATTGAAAATATTTATCATGTTCGTACGGTGTCAAGATTTTAAGGATGAGGAAAGAGCGGTTTTATTAGTTCAGTTGGAATTGGTAATTAGTTCATGATATGAATCGAATTCCACAAAAGCTTAATCGAAACAATGCAGTTATCTTACTACTAAAATAAGATTAGCAATTAATTAAAAAAAACAAAACAAAACGTTATTTTCCCTAAAAATGGTAAAATTAAGGAAAAGGAGCCATGAGGTCAAAATCCAGTAGCACCATTACTGAACCTTTGAAACGTCTCTAGTGTTGTCTGTGCAGGACCCATGAATTACTACGACTCTCCGTGCTTCAACCAACTTTCACGTTACTTTGTACATCAAAAACAAAAATGAGAGGCAAAATGTTTACCACAGAAGGCAACAAGGAATCATCAATCATGAGACTTCGTTCCCATGTGATAAATATACATTGAAAAAACAAGGAACCTTTAGACTGACAGTCTCCTCTATAATACAAGGTGGCCTTGCAAATTATAAGATTCCACTAGAAATATAAGCAATCTTTTCCCATGCCTTAAACCTGTTTATTTATAGTGGACTTTGTTACCAGTGTGTGTCATAATAGGAGCCAAAACTTCTCTTTTGCATCCTTCGCTTAATGAAGGAACAATTTTCTTCTGTCCCCATATTCAGGTTTAGTATTCATACATCTGTTTAGTTGAGTACTTTTCAATTTAGCGTTTATCGCAAGAAGGATCTTGGCCGTTGTATTAACGTATTTGGCCTGATAGTGTCAGTTATCATTCTGTACCTTACACGTAGATAAAATCATTATAGATTATTAAATTAAGGCACATCCAGACATGAAAGGAATAAAAATCATGCAGGATCCAACCCATAAAACAAAATAAAAATACAACTCAAAAGGTGATTAAAAGAAGTTCACGCCAAATGGAGAGCCAACTAGACAAAGTCATTCACTCCACACAGCTCCACCAATGTTGCCGCTTGCCACCCGTGTTTCGGCGAAGAGACAGTATGCCCTTTTGCCACGTTTAAGGAATTGCCCACACATACACGAGTATGCCTTTTTGCCACGTGCAAATAATTGCCCACACTTACACATATACACTTTGATGACATTGGGGTTTTACCTTGACCATCTATCCATCGAGCAACGGAGAGACTTATCAGACCACCTTGCCTGGGTCCATTTGATTAACGCATAGCCTGCATCATACCTGTCCGCAAATGAGAGGAGGAAACAATATCCCACATCATAAATGTAGTATATGCCACTCCCCGACCCCTTTCTCGCTACATATTTAAAGAACTTACTGTATTGGATGGGTCGGATCCGTTTCACTACCACAACATTATCGCACGCGCTATGGAGAAGAAGCGTTTCTAAATCAATTCTCTAACGTCTCTTCGACTTTACTAAAAGCAGATACGAATGAGGCCCACCGTTTTCCAATAACCAACACCACGCGCCTTATCCGCCAGTGCCCTTAAAATTATTTTCGAAACAATAAAAACCGAACGCAGTGAAAAAAACGTTTGACTGGTGTGTGTGTGTTTCTCTCTCTCAGCTTTTTGTTGCTTTTGTGTCCTCGTGATACTCTTCAGACAAAACTCCCCACCCCCCAGTCCTTCTATAACAAACAACAGTCGTGCTGTTACTCCTTATTTTCTGTCTCTCTTATGGCGACGGGGGGCTCTGTTTTTTGTGGAAACAGGCGTCAGAAGCCTCCCATCAGAAGCAATATCACCCTTTAGAAATTAAAAGTCTAAATATCTGTTGCCCTCTGTTGCCTTGCTTAATGGGTCTCCCTTTTGATTTCTTTGTTAAGCTTCTTCTTCTGCTTGTGTTAGTAATGGGTCTCGATAATAATGTTGTTGGAGTTCGATCAGAGCCCGTACAAGACAAGCAAGCCCTTCTTGCCTTCCTCTCTCAACTCCCTCACTCTAATCGTCTTCAATGGAACTCATCTCAGTCAGCTTGTACCTGGGTGGGCGTCACTTGCGATTCAACCAACTCCTCTGTTGTCATTCTCCGCCTTCCTGGAGTTGGCTTTGTCGGACCTATTCCGGCCAACACGCTAGGCAGGCTCTCCCAGCTCCGTGTTCTGAGTCTCCGTTCCAACCGTCTGTTCGGGGAAATCCCCTCCGATTTCTCCAACCTAACGTTTCTCCGTAGCCTCTTCCTCCAAGACAACGACCTCTCTGGCAACTTCCCTCCGACTGTGACTCGGTTAACTCGTTTAAACCGTCTTGATCTTTCCTCCAACAATTTCAATGGCTCCATCCCTTTCTCTGTTAACAATTTGACCCGCTTGACTCGACTTTTTCTACAGAAGAATCATTTCTCTGGTGATTTGCCAAGTCTAGACCCTCCTAATTTGACAAGCTTCAATGTCTCCTACAACAATCTAAACGGGTCTATCCCCAAGGTTCTTGTTAAGTTCCCGGCGTCCTCATTCGCAGGGAACGTACATCTCTGTGGCGGACCATTGCCCCCGTGCAGCCCATTTTTCCCGTCTCCAGCCCCATCACCGTCGGAGTCTCCACCAGCGATCCCTCGCCGTAAGAAATCCAAGAAGCTTTCAACAACCGCCATTGTTTTGATTGCAGTTGGTTCAGCTTTAGCAGCTCTGCTACTTCTACTACTGTTACTGTTGTGTTTGAGGAGAAAACGTCGCAGACAGCCGGCGAAGCCTCCGAAACCGCCCATCGGAACAAGGGCGGCGCAGGCGGAGGCAGGGACGTCGTCTTCGAAGGACGATATTACAGGTGGGTCTGCGGAGGCGGAAAGGAACAAGCTTGTGTTCTTCGAAGGAGGGGTTTATAGCTTTGATTTGGAAGATTTGCTTAGGGCATCTGCAGAGGTCTTGGGTAAAGGAAGCGTTGGGACATCGTACAAGGCGGTGCTTGAGGAAGGCACCACCGTGGTGGTTAAGAGGCTCAAGGATGTTGTGGTGACGAAGCGTGAGTTTGAGATGCAAATGGAGGTTTTGGGAAAGATTAAGCATGACAATGTGGTTGCTTTGAGAGCTTTTTACTATTCCAAGGATGAGAAATTGCTCGTATACGATTTCATGGCTGCTGGTAGCTTGTCTGCTATTCTTCACGGTAAGGTTTTTGATTCCTTCATTTCTCGTTTCTTTTTAGGTTTTTCCCAATCTTCATCTGCTTAAATTAATTTCTCAATTTCCAAATTGTTTATAGTCAACCATGTGCTAACATACTTGGCCTAATTCGTTCGTGTCCGAATTCCAGTTTCTCTCATTTTTATTATTATAGTTAGTTTCACATGTAAACAATGTAGCATCATCATATAATAATACAAGGAGATTTATTTTTGGATAGATAGGTTGATCAATAATAATACAGGGCAATTTGCTTATATGTAATTTGCTGAACATTCTTAGAGTGGCAACCACGCCAAACTGGCTGTGGCTGTCGTCCGGTATTGGTTGTGTGATTCCTTTCTTTTCTTAATTGTTTCTCTACTTTTACTCAAACCCTATCATTTGCACCATCACCTACTTAGTTGATGTCATCATTGTGTTTCGAGACTGTAAAAAGAAGAGTAAATTTGCTTTAATTTTACCCTAGGAATAGGAACCTTTTTTGAATTCAGTGTATTCTTCATGAGCTGTGTTTCACTAACCTGCAAAAGCTCTGTTAAGGCCAGTGCCAGTGGACTCCACAATTTCTCTTTTAAGATTGTTGTTGACCATTCATTTAAAGGATCCTATTGACCGCTCATATATATAGCCCGTGCATACTTTCACATATTTTTCCTAAATAAATTTTATTTTCACTGTAATTGCTAAAACTCTGGCTATATTTAGGAAGAAGACCATTTAGGTTCATCTCAGGGTTTGGCCACTTGGCATGAAATGTATTTCCCTTTTTATGCTCGTGAAATTTGACAACCAAAATCATATGTTTAAGGTAGGGATTGAGTTAACACTGTAATAATGAATCATAGGTAGTAGGGGATCAGGCCACACCCCGCTGGATTGGGACAAGCGGATTAGAATAGCAGCAAGTGCGGCGAGAGGGCTAGCCCACCTCCACCTTGTAGGCAAAGTGGTGCATGGCAACATTAAATCCTCCAATGTCCTTCTCCGCCCTGACCATGACGCAGCCTTGTCCGACTTTGGTCTGAATCCGCTCTTTGGAAGCTCCATGCCGGCCAGCCGTGTGGCCGGATATCGAGCTCCAGAAGTTGTGGAGAACCGCAAGGCCACATTCAAATCCGACGTTTACAGTTTTGGGGTATTGCTCTTAGAACTCTTGACAGGGAAAGCACCAAATCAGGCATCATTGGGTGACCAAGGCATTGACCTTCCTAGGTGGGTTCAGTCGGTGGTTCGCGAGGAATGGACGGCTGAGGTCTTCGATGTGGAGTTGATGAGGCACCATAACATTGAGGAAGAGATGGTCCAGTTGTTGCAAATAGCTATGACGTGTGTGTCAACGGTGCCTGATCAAAGACCAGCCATGCAGGAGGTTGTGAGAATGATTGATGACATCAACAGAGGAGGAGAGACTGATGATGGGTTACGCCAGTCGTCTGATGATCCGTCTAAAGGATCAGACGGTCATACGCCTCCTCCCGAGTCCAGGACCCCACCTAGCGCAGTTACACCCTAGATGTCCTCATTGCAACAAAGAGAATGGACGAGAATTGCAAATAAAATAATGAAACAAAGACGCGGTGGTTAGTCGTTGATTACAGCTCAAAGCGAGCACGGGGAGCGTAAGTAACCAGTGTTACAGTGCACTCTTTGAGATTTGGGGATATAGTGGTCAATGTGTTCTTTTTCTTTATTCAATTATTTGAAGTTTATTAAATTTTTTTTCGTGTTTGATATTTTGTTTATCAAGTTTGCAACTTGCAAGGCGATTTTTAAAGGTGGGGAAATTTAGGATTGTTGGATTGATTTTGGGGGCATTTTCATGAACTGATTGGAATTGACCATTTAAGTGGAGTTGACCATTCTTCCTGTCTCCTTCTACATATAAAATTATTACTATTATGTCTGTTTATGTAGGAGTCGGCTTTTGTTCCTTTCGTAGGCAGTTGGGGCGGTTTGAACTCGTAGTTTATGTTGGCATTATAAACTATAAAGCGGCCAATAAAGGCGATGTCCGAATTTAACAATGTCATGTCATGAAAAGTGACTCTAAATAGATAATTTTAACTTTTATGAGCAACGCAATTTAGCTTATGCACGTATTATATTTGCTTGCTGCAACGAATAATATACTCTTACCACCAATTCTGGAGCGTTTTTGTTGCGGGATGACCCGTGAGTAGGCAGTAGGGACCCTTAATTTTTATTGAAATCAATAACAAGTCTTTAATTTTTATTGAAATCAATAACAAGTCTTCTACCGTATTTGCTGTTGGGGGGTTGATTGTCCGTTTAGGAAGTGGCCTAGCCCCTGTGGAAAACAGCCTGGCCTTCCCTTCCTTCCGACAGATTTTATGCAGCCATTGTTTTGTTATGTATCATGGGTCCCTCCCAATGCCACTTGCCTCCTCAATCACCGTTTGCTTTCACGCCTCCACTTTATTGGTGAAATAATTGCTACGAATAAAATTTTCTACCTTATAGTCTAAAATAAATACACCCTTCCCCACATTTGGTTTATATAATCGATTTGTAGCAAAATATAACCAAAATTTCAGGCCTCGTTAGGGCAGGTTCTTTGTTGGGGGGAAAGCACATTTATCCCTGGCTTTAGTGCACCGTAAACACTTTCTGGTCGGGGACTGCCTTTCCTGAGAAGACCTCAAGCACATGTAGATCATTCAATTCTTTCAACCTAATTACTATCTACAAATTCCTACAAGCTTTCACTTTTGTTTTAAAAAACCAAAAACTATAATCAGTTGTACGTCTTTTATAATTTAACATCTTCTTTTTCTTTTTGAAAAAAGAAATGGAATTAATTAATATAAAGAAAGGTCATACAATCATAAAATAACAGGAGGACCCTCACCGCTGAAGGCAAAGGTTTAAAAATACGAAAGACAAGATGAAAGAAAATGCAACAAAGTTATACTGAAGATGCAGTGAAACCTGTATGGTGGGACTACAAGTCAAATGAAGGTTCTTCATTACAATGAGTTCCCGAACTTCAGAGATGATCATGAATATCAAAACTTCCTTTGAGGAAACTATATTGGCAAACCGTCTCAGGTTTTGTTCCCTCCAAACCATATAAATACAAGTTCCCAGTACAAGGATATGAATATGAAAATCCGATGTCGAACATGCATTTTGATTGCAGATTCTATGTATAATATCTATGAGAGAGACAGTCGGATCAGACCAAGAAGTTTTAGCAGTAACGTAATCCCAAATGGAGTTGTTAAAGGGGAATTCGAATAGAAGATGGTTCCGTGATTCATCATGCATTGAGCACATTTGAACAAGATTTATCCATATGCAAGTAAGGTAGCTGATTAGAGGTGGATAACTTATACTGTATGGCCAACCAAAAGATAAATGAGGTTTTGGGAGTTAAAACCTTACTCTAAACCATCTTAAGCAAGGGAACTTTTGTTGGCCCCCGAATTTTTTATTATTATTAGGCATGATTTAAATTAATGTTGAGGTTTTGAAGGATTAATATTTGGGATTAATTAGCATGTTAATGTGGGTAAGATAATATGACATAAGTTAAGGGAATTGAAGTATTAAAGTAGTAAGAGTGAGTAAGGGCA
>JAOTBA010000008.1:28153778-28164952 GCA_025629845.1 Erythroxylum squamatum | reverse complement strand
TCATACAAGTCGACTTATGAGTACTGTGCAGGTGTAAGTCGAGTTGCATAAGCGCACAAGTCGACTTGCACTTACAAGTAGGGGGTATCAACTTATTCAGGACTAAATTTCTACAATAATAGCAGCAAGAGGAGTATCAAATTCTTGAAGATGCTCTTATGAAATTTATTGCATCAACTGAAGCTACCCTTTATAAAACCAAAGTGCCAAGTGTTTTATCTGGGTACACTGAGCTAACTTTGAGGAAACATGTGAATATGATAGGATTATGGAGTGAAGAGGAGTTAGAGGTTAAAGATATAAAGGAAGCTGCTATTCAAGAAGAAAAGGAAGATGAGATGGAAGAAGATGAAAAGGAAGAGCTAAATAAGGATGCTATTAAGGAATTATCCCCAGTTGTCTTAAATACGGAGGCTCTTACTTCCCATAAAACAAACCATTGGAATCAATTAAAGATTCAAAGAGTTTTATTTTTCCTTATTATATTGACAGTTTGTTACTAAAAAGGGCATTGATGGTCTATTTGGTTTTATTAATATGATACCTTATATCTTTAATATCTTGTAGCATGTGGCCTATTTATAGGCTAGTGAACCCCTATATAAGAAAACAAGTGGAAAAAAGCCACAGATTATATATCCAAGTTGAAGAAATACTTGTTGAGAAGTCTAGCTACAAGATTCATAAAGAAGCACTAGATGGGAGGCAACCCAACAATTAAGTGTTTTTGTTTTGATTGGATAGTTTGTACAACTTTAATTAGTAGTTTAGATTATTTTAATAGTTTTAGTTTGATGGTATTAATTTTGTACATGAGATTTGATGGAGTTCCACAGGTTATAAAGGCATCATTACCCTTTGTGTTAAAGTAGAGAAGATGTCACTATCATTAGATGGATGTTGCTGAAATTGGCCAAAGCTAGAAATCTTTTTCTATTACGGGAATGCCAATTATCTTCACCCCTTCTTTACTTTTCATATTTTTTATTGTTCTTGCATGTTTTGTACATCAAAGACAATGTACGACTTAACTAGGGGGATTTAGCAGTTAAAGTTGTCGATTTTCTTATAATTAGCTTAGTATTGAATAATTAATATTTTTAAAATGAATTTGATTAAAATGATTCATTATTAGTTTCTTTATGGTTATGATTTGAATTATTTAGATAAATAGTTATGAGCTTTGATGATTTAGTTGATTTCAATTTAGTTTATTAATTTTGAGAATGGATACTTGAGTTGCTTTATGATACTTTATGTATAATTTGTACATATATTGAGTTAAATATGAATTCTTTTTTAGCATTTTCAATACCTAAAATATAAAATAAAAATAAAAATAATTAGTAGTACATGAATAAAAGAGCATAAATTATTTCACTCAATTGGCTTTGTACCAATAAAAAGGTCAAAGCTAAAGAGTGGTGCTAGTAGCCATTTCAGATAGTGACCTAATTGAGTAATTGGGGGTATTCATGACAAGGTGTTTACTCTTGCATCAAAAGGCTAGGTGACTTTTCAAACAAGTTTCTAAATGCTCGTATATTGTTTAAATTTTGTGTTTCTAATAAGGGGTTTCAAAATGTTTGAAGGTTTTAACAATTTTTCTTATGTATGTTCACTAAATGCATTAAGTGGAATGGTGTGAATTAAGTTAAATTTTGAAAAAGTGTAGATTGAATTGAATTCATTTATAGTTTGATGCATGTAACTAAGTGCTTAAAAATTCAGTGAACTTTGCAATTAAAAGAATAATAAAGAAATTTGATGGATATCTTCGATTTGTTTATTGCTTTCCCAGAGTTATTTCTTATTAAGTTTATAGTAATGAAATTGATTTATTTGAGGATAAACAAATGCTTAAGTGTGTAGGAGTTTGATAAATGCTTAATAGACCATATTTCTAACCCCATGTTTAGAGTTTTTCGTTTATTTATTTGAGAGTCGTTTATTTATTTGAGAGTCTTTATTTATGTTTGATACTTAATTCATTCATATTATGTTTTTAGGTCTTAATTGCTTTTATAGGTCTAAAAAGCATGAATTAGAGGGAATCAAGGCAGGAAATTAAAGGATTAAAGAGGGAGGCGCTTATGTAGAGGTAGACAAGACTGTGTCCTAGACCATATCGATTTTTTGGAATTATGCTTTTGCATGATTGTCAAAGAATTAAAGTGACACTAAGGGACTTAGTCAAGCACATGGTCATATGGGTATTTTGAGTTGTAAAAGGGCAAAATAAAGAGAAAAAGATAGGTTGAATAAAGGATTAAAGGGAGGCTTAGGAAACACAAATTGAAAGAGGATTGAAGGGAGGCTTAGGAACACAAATTAACAGTCTAGGACGATAGAAAGAAAGAAAAACAAGTAATTAGAGTTGATTATCATAAATCTAAAGCATATTTCATGAAAAATAAAGGTGATTTCACCATGTTTCTTTCGATTTTCTAATTTTTCTTTAGTTTTGATGTTATGTCGTCTATGATTAAAAACTAAACATTTTTTTGTACTTGGATTAGATGAACCTTAGGATATAAGTTGAAGTAATTTTGTTTTAATTTTATTCATTCTTTAGTTTCATTAAGTTTCAATTATATGTTCTTAATTATTTTTTAATTAATATTGCATATATGTGATTTTGTGCCTTTGAGATTAAGAAATCCAATGTATGAATAGATCTAGCATAATTGAAAAGTGTTACATACAAACCTAGAGACAAGTTTACATAAATATTTAGGATTAGGGTTAAACATAATAGATGAATTCATAAATCTATTAAAACAATTTTATAGGTTTTAACTAGAAAGATATTTTAGTTAATTAATCGAGGATAAGGTATTAATAGTCTTGAGAAGGACATTAGCACATTAAGGAATTTCCATAGTATAATAAATATAGATTAAATTGATTAATGAAATCATTATTCAATGAGAAATCTTAAGAGGGATTCGAAGTCCAAATACCACTATTTTTTTGTTGTTTCTTATTTTAATCTTTGTTCTAATTAGTCAATCGTGTTAGTTTATTTTAGTTTATTATTTTAATTTTGAATTTGACTAATCACAAGCACCATAATTTGTTAAACTAGACAATAGAAAGATGGTAAGTACTAATAATTCTAGTCCTAATAGGATTGATTGACTTCTTCTAAGTGTCAATTATGAAATAACTGTAAGTGCACGATGTAGCTGTAGCTAGTACTGACAAGCACAGGTCGATCCCACGAAGACGATGAATACTAGTAGTTATCATTATCCTATTATCTAGCCTACAAATTTGATTATGATTTTTAGTTAAAGAAAATAAAACTTAAGCAAATAAAATAAAGTAGGCAACAAGATTAAATAGAGAATTAAGAAATCACTTAAGAAACCACCAAGATCAATAATTAGTGTTTAGGTTTTGAATCTTCCTAAATACCCTTAATAGATTGATCTTTTATTACACGATTTTTTTATTGATTTATTGCACCGTAGAGATTCCGATGATATGTTAATAGCTCACTCTTGAGTCTAATAACAAGTAATCATATTGTTTCAATCGAATTACTTAGGTTAAAGTTTATAGGATTGCCTTACCGATTTGTGAATCCGATTATTAAGTTTGATCCTAATCCAGAAGATTTATGTTATCCTTCTAGCATTGAAATCAAATCTTTCTAATTATGATAGATCTATTCATACACCGATTTCTCAATCTTTGTGTTATGAAATCACATTATGCACTAATATTCTAGATCTATTAGAACATATAGTAAACATGTAATTGAATCACAATATATCAATCCAAACAATTGCGTTAGCTAAAAAATCAAAACATTTTATTGCACAAAAATAGTGTTAATTTAACCTAGGCACTAAAAGAATTTAGCTACACATGATAGAACACGAAATCAAACTTAAACAGAAAGAAAAATGAATTGAAGACAACAAGTTCATAATTTTAAATCTCCCTGATTGTCGTCTATCGAATATTCTTGTAAGGTAGAGGTTTGATCTTGTATTCTAATGGATCTTTCGATGATTTCTTCATGTTTCCCACTTTTTTAACTTAAAATTGCCCCCTTTTACATGATCTCAGCTTCTATAATCACCATCTAATGTTTGCTCCCTAATTTTACCTCTGAGCATATATTTTTATAGGAAATTTTAGGGCTTTGAGAGATGCACAACCGTGCATCAAACCATGCATAAACAAAAATCTCTAAATTTCACCAATTTGTACAACCTGAGATAAGGACACGGGCTTATGCATTGTTTTGTATCCCTTTTATGCTTCAAATCTTTGTTTTATAATCCATTTTGATCCAAATTCTTCTCTTTTTAGTCCGTGAAGGCAAATATAACCTATAAATGCACTTGGAACAAATTAAGTACCAAATATACAATATAAGTATAAAATATCAACCAAAAATACATCAAATATGGAGTATAAATATGGTCAATTATGCATCTATCAAACATCCCCACACTTAAGCTTTTGCTTGTCCTCAAGCAAACCATATTCAAAATTATAAGGCTTATAGTATCTATCCTTCATCAATATCAACCTGTCCATTCATACTCTAAATCATAATATCATATTAATCAAATTAACATACAATTGGAGTCAAATTATCTTACAATTAGCTTCATAAATCAATATTAATAGTGATCACATCATAATCTCATTGAAATAAAAAGCATAAATCTTTTCACCCTCAACAAGACTCCACTCAATGCACAAAAAATGTTTTGGGTAAAAAGTATCAAAACTTTTCATCAATGCATAGTAGAATTCTTACTATATGCTTGCAATATTATCACATCTCCATTATTTGTGTCTAAACAAGAAACAAATATCAAAAGGTCTTTATACAGGTTGTAATAGGGCTAAGGTGTGATATGGTTGGGATATCAAAAAGGTTTAAATTAAAGGAAATTTAAATATAAAAAGGGTTAAATTAAAGGAATTTTACTAAAGAGAAATTACAAGAAACTTGTTTACAATTATATAGGTCCACTTATTATAAAACCAATGGTATTTTATACTTTTCTTCTTTCCTTTTTCTATGCTCTTTTTTTCACAACAATTTGGAGCATTCATATTGTACCACAATTAGAGAAATATTGGAGCTTTTAAGAATTTCAACTTTTAAACAAACACAGAATGTAAATAACCTTTAGGGTTTAAATTAATTAGAAAGGCTAAGGCTCAACTTGGTTACTCCTAAAGGACAAATTTTGGGTAAAGTATTAATTCAAAGAAATAAGCTAAAACAAATTGTTGAATCTAAGTGCCTTCATCATATTAATGCTTCTAATTTAACAAATATGGTCTCAATATGTATAATAAAAGTAAGTTTTAGAATTATTCTACTTTACATCTTGTTAGATAACATCCTCGTTTGGTGATGGATCTGATTCACCATATTTTGTATTCAAGCCTCTATTTGTTGATGTCTCATGTTTGATTCCTAAAGAAAGTTAACCATCATATCTTTCAAAGAAGAAGTTACCTCCTCGCTTTCTTGAAATGTATCTTTACGTGAAATCGATCATCACCTCTTCTTCACTCTGAGATGTTAGGGAGCTCAGATAGTTTGAAGTATTATGTTCATCATACCCAGGTAAAGAAAATCTCATCTCAAATTCACTTTGGTTAGCTACACACTCGACAAGATATTCTGTTAGCTTATCTATAATACTTTCATATTGTTGCTCTTATGATATATATTTAGTTAGAGCATAGTCATTCCATCCAAATGTATAAGGGTTTTCCCACTTTGAATTATACATATTCTTGTATGATGGACCTTGAGGTTGGTTATATATGTTGTTAAGTCAGGAAGATTTCACTTCTATTAATTTTGGTGACAATCAAATAATAATAATCTTAGAAATGTATGATCTGCTTTGATAAGTGTGTTAACTATGCAGAAAAATGTAAGTAATAGATGAAGCGCAAACATAGACAAAGCGCAAACACAGACGAAACACAACAACAAACGAAGTGCAAACACAGACGAAGCGCAAACATAGACGAAACGCAAACAAAGACAAAGCACAAACACAGACAAAGCACAAATACCAGACAAAGCGCAAATAATAGACAAAGCGTAAATACCAGACGAAGCGCAAACACAAACAAAGCGCAAATAACAGACAAAGCGCAAATAACAGACGAAGCGTAAATACCAGACGAAGCGACAATACTATATGATACAAAAAAAGAAGATACTCTAGAACGTCAGACAGTTAGTTAGTTGGATTTAATTACAGGACTCAACTAAATAACGGTTTCTAGAAGATTAAAGAAGCAGTTTCTCAAGAAGACAGTTGGAGACTTTGGCTATAAATACTAGTCCTAGTCAAAGACTAAAATAACGTTCTTTTACAAGAGAGAAAATTCTGATTGTACAATACTTAGAAAATTTCTGTATTCAAAATGCAAAAGAAGAGAGCGAATACTACTGTAACGGAAAGCTCAAAATATCTTTCTTAGAGAGAGAAAGAAAAGTCTAGAGCTTGGAGAGGCTAAGATAGCAGAAATAATACTTTGTAAAAGAGACCTGAAGAGGCTCTAGAAGGGTGAAAAGAATACTTTTAAAGTTGAAGAATATGGTGAAATATCAGACAAACTCTGAGGACTGGACCAGCCCAAGGTTTGGGGTGAACCAGTATAAAATCGCGACGTCTATTCTCTAATCCTTACACTTCAATTTTCTTATTGTTAGACGAGTAGATAAAATTACTTGCGATTCCAATACTTATCAATTTTAGTAAAGTATCTTTGGTATTCATCTAATAGTTATAAAGATATTTCATGAAATCTCAAAAGATTAATATTTTCGAAAAGATTACACAATTCAACCCCCTTCTTGTGTATTTTATATACTTTACGTGATTCCTATATTAACAAGTGATTTACTTCAACGTAATCCCAAAAGGAGTTGTTAAAGGGGCATTCAAATAGAAGATGGTTTTGTGATTCATCATGCATTGAGCACATCGGACAAGGTTTATCCACGTGCAAGTATGGCAGTCGATCAGTGGTGGATAACTTATTATGTATGGCCAACCAGAAGATAAATGAGGTTCTTAGAGTTAAAAACTCACTCTAAACCGTCTTAAACTAGGGAACTTTGCCACCACGTCTGCATAACAAATTAAGCATGGTTTCGTTGGTAAGATTCTTAAGTGGAATATCCCTCCAGAAAAAACGTCGAGAGAGTGTATATTAGGGGAATATCCAGGTTGGAGTTGTTGCAAACTGCATGGAAAATTCAAGGAATTTCCATTAATGAATGAGCAGAGCCTTATATACTGAGAATATAAAGAGGAGATAGTGCTGAGGAGAGTGGATCAGTGGAGCTCAGCCTGAGCAATCATCATACCAGAGGGAGACCAATCTTTCATTACCTACCTGATAAGAGACCTCTTGTTGAATCGCATCTTGTAGTTTCAAAAGCTGAGTGAGGAAATAGGAGTGAGAAGCTTGCGACTTAATGTGCAATATATAAGGGCCTTTAAGGAAGTAAGAATGCAACCATTTGATCCAAAGAGTGTTTTTATCCTCCAAAATCCACTAGAACCTCTTGAGAATTAAAGCATGATTAGTGATTTTGATCGATAAAATGTTGAGACCACCTTCATCTTTCGAATAACAAAGGTTAGACCATGTTTCTCTAGGGTCACCATTCGGGTGACTCCATAAGAAAGTTATGAGAATCCATTCAATCAATTTGATGATGCCTTGAGATAAGAAGATACGGGAACTCCAATAAACATGCAAGGAGTTTAGGACATATTTAATAAGCTGCAGCTTTCCAGCATAAGATAGGGATTTGTTCACCTAAGACTAGACTCGCTTTTGAATCTTTTCAAGGAGAGCACGACATTCGGAGTTATTTAGCCTCTTAGTGGACACAGGGAGACCAAGACAAAGTAATGGTAGAGACTTAAGTTGCATTCTTGTAGCTGCAGATATAAGAGATTCCAAAGAGGAAGCACTCTTGGACAAAAGAAAATAACTCTTGTGCAAGTTGATTTGCAGACCTTAAAATTGCTTGAAGGTGTCAAGAGCCTTCATAAAGGAGTGGATAGAATCCAAATTTGCCTTGTAAAAGAGAAAAAGATCATCTACAAAACAGAGATTAGTAAGGCCAATTTTTTTGCATTTTGTGTGATTTTTGAATTTGGGATTATCGAGGGCCTCGTGCTTGATTAAAGCATTAAGAACTTCCATACAAAGGATAAATACACAGGGGGATAAGTGATCCCCCTGTCTCAGTCCACGTGTTGCTTTAAAGAAGAAGGAAGGAGTGCCATTTATTAGAACTGAAAAAGAGGCAGTTGTGAGACATTCTATAATCTAGTTGATAAACTAAGTGGGAAAGCCATAAGCAGAAAGCATTGTCCTTAAGAACTGATAGCTGATGCTATCAAAAGCCTTGTGGAAATCAATTTTCAATGTGCAATTGGAAGGGTTGTTGGTGGTAGAATATCCTTTCAACAATTCTTGTACAAGGAAAACATTATCACCAATATGTCTATCAAAAGAACCTTGGTTTTCATTTATTAGAGGAGCAATTACCTTCTTCAACCTTGCGGCCAAAATTTTAAAGATTGTTTAGTACAAGAAATAGGGTGGAAGCCCCCAAAAATGGAAGGGTTAGAGCCTTTAGGGACTAAGAATAAGAAAGTTTTATTAATCTCCTTGAGAAGGATAACATTGGAGAAGAATTCTTGGATAACATTTTTTACAAAGCTACCAATGATATTCCAAGATTGCTAGAAAAAAAACCCATTAAAGTAATCTGTCCTGGGGCTTTCTTTCCACTCATACCAAAAACAACCATCTCAATCTCAACGTCGTCTACTGGTTTCGTTAGAAGATCAAAATCAATAGGAGAAATTTGTTACAGATTAAGCTGACGTAGAATAGAGAGTGAAACTGTTGATAAACTCCCAGTGCTAAGAAGAGCGGAGAAAAATCTGTCTGTTTCCTTTCGAATATTTGGGGAATATTGGAGTAATACATCATCTTGAGAAGTAATAGAGAAGATCTTGTTATGATTTTTTCTGGCTAAGATTGACTTGAAAAAAACTTGGAGCAGTGTCCCCATCTTGTGCCCAGTGGATACAGGCTCTCTGTTGAAGAAGTGAGGAGTGATTGCTCACTGCATACAAGAAATTTAAGAAAGTAATCTTTTCTTTATCGATCAATAGTTGATCATCAGGTCGTGATGTAAGAATAGACTGCAACTGGAATAATTCAGCTCTGGTGGAGATGATGGCATTGGTAGTAGGACCCTTAGAAGAATTCAACAGCTTGAGTTCATTTTTCATTAATTGTAATTTCCGAGTACAGCAGAACTGTTTGGTGCCAACAACCCAAAGGTCGACTCCTTTCCTACAAGCCACTACAAAACCTAGGTCTCTAAAAAGAAAATTGTTAAAGCAAAATGGGTGATGTTGTATAGAGTACTGAAGCAAATTTGAAACTAAAATGGGAGTGTGATAAGACCATAGAGGGTCCATGAATTTGGCAAAATTGTTGGGAAAAGTGTGAAGCCATTGGTCATTAATGAGAGCATGATCAAATTTTTTTTCTAATGAACTAAGATGAATTTTGTTATTTGACCAAGTAAAGGAATGTCCGACAAATTTGAGGTCTGTCACACCAAGATAAGCCACACAATCACGAAAATCAGTAGAGAAATTGCTGAGGTTGATGTGGCCCTAAGCTTTGGAGGCATAAAGTGTGCAGTTGAAATCACCACAGATCATCCATGGTTTGCTGATAAAACCACTGAGATGTTAGAAATTATTCCAGAGGTCTCTTCGTTGGAATTCAAAGTTTCTAGCGTAAAAAAAAGAGACATTCATCTCGATGCTCCATCGCATGAATAATAAGTGAAAGTGAATGGCATGTTCAGTTGCTTCCAACAGATCCACCTTTATTTCATCATAATTATAACAGACAATAATACGTACATAGGCACGTTGGCTATGATTGGAAAGGAGCTTCCATTGGGAAACCAAAAATTTGTAACTTAGCAAAGTTCTCAAACCTGATTTTAGTTTCAAGCAACTGTACAACGAGAGGTTTTTCTCTCCAAAAAAAATCAAGGTGAGAAGCTTAAAAGGGCAGTTTATTCTTCTAACATTCCAAGCTGATATTGACATATTAAATAGAGATACTGGTATGGCCTTTCCCATTGGCCCTTTTAGATTTCCTTCTTACCGCAGACTGCAAAGTGGCAGTTGAGTCATCTTCATTCACATCCTGTATAGAGCTCAACAGTTCATCTATCTCAGATAAAGATAGGGCAACAATAGGAGGAACAGGTGAGGCTGCATTATTGTTTGTTTCTATAGCTCAAGGAGGTGTTGGGCTCTGTTTCCGAAGCCTAACGATCGATCCAAATATCATAACCATAAGACATGAGCGTATTTCTGATAGGGGTATCTCCAATTAACCCTCATTATCCATCATTATTTCAACTTCATTATTATGATATCCCAAAAATTTGACTCGCAATATGATCAATGGCGTGCCCATACAAATCAGTCGCCATGCACATACTCATTTCTCCTAATTGTGAACATAATTTGGAAATCTTCAAATCCGAATTTCAATTTGAATTCTTCATAGAAATTGTAACTTTAGGTCTCTAATTTGTTTTGAAGAAAGAATCACCTCAATTGGAGTTCTACAAATCAAGATATGCTTAAAAAGCCTAAGTGTGTACATACTCCAATTATGCTCTTCAACCCGACCCCTCACTTGTTCTAATGCAAACTCTCTCGATACAACTCCAAATGGTACAAATTTTTATGAAGAGAAAGATACATGTCTTATGAATCTATGGGTCCAAGAATCACTTCAATTTGAGGTCGGATGAGGGAGTTATGACCGAAAGAATCCAACATGATTAAGCCCTAGTTTCAACTGAACATGCCTTGGCGTGAATGCCATAACGTTTTCTACAAATGTCTGATTGCTTTCGTTTTTAAACCATTGGAAAGAAGACATCGAGATCTACAACTCGTATTAGAGACCTCAAAGCGAGATTCGGCCTCTAAACTGGTCAAAATCGCAAATTACTGAAGCTGACCCGAGGATGTCCGTTAAACGGACTTGCATGTCCGTTTAACGGACATACACTGGCCAAACAGCCCAAATTCGTC
>JAOTBA010000008.1:28076935-28091500 GCA_025629845.1 Erythroxylum squamatum | reverse complement strand
TGTCATACTGAGTTTTCACCGACTGATGTAGTACGCCACCCTCGCGGGGCACGGACTCGGATATCACCAACGATATCAGGTTCGGGTCACTCGGGAGTGGGGTGTTACACCATAGGTCTCTTTCCTCTGGGTCCCTGCCTAGTCTCAGCTTGTCTCTCCCTCATCAACTGTTCAATTCTCATTGAAGCAGCTCTCAACTCAATAAAATTACCCATATCAGATCGTGCCAATCTAGTTCTGATCTCCATATTCAACCCATTCTCGAACCTCCGACACTTATCTGCTTCTGTAGGAATTAGAGAAGTAGCATAGCCCATCAATTCATTAAATCTCACCTCATAGTCCGCAACTGACATCCGACCCTACTTCAATTCCAAAACACATAAACTTCTCCATTCTAATTCAAGCATTCTTTAGTTTTGTTTTACCCTCATAACACATAACACTCAAATGCACCGTCCATGACAAGTTTAAAAATGCAATGCACAAAAATTGGCTCGAGGGTCCCATGGAAACAGAATGGAGAAACCGAAGTTTACCCCATGAACAGAATGAGTCTGAAATTAGAGCTCATATGCTATAAGCGGGCAACCGGGAGAAGGCTTTTGTCAACGTGCACATGATGAACAGAATGGTTCCACTCTCGCCCAACCAAAAGGCACATAATTGTTTTCTCATATTCTTATCCTTTTATGCTTTGTCTTCATTTTCATTTAATGAAAAAGTCATGACCTCTTTTGAAGTAAAACATAACCATGCATTTTTCAACATTTACAAACAAGTCAATCTTAACAAATCAATTTTAGTATACACATATAGGCAAGAATTTGCTCAATTATACTATAACCCTAAATATGTTACCCACCTAGTTAGCTTGCGAAAACCAAGTCAAGCTTGCCTTTCCCTTTGTTCTTGGGTAGGATTCCCTTGGTCCCCTACAATAACCAAGGTTCCAATCAAAACAACATTCCAATCAAATTCATAACTTAAAAGAAAATCATACAATTTCAACAAATACAAATTGAACGCAAATCTGACCTACCCATAACCAATCTAGGTTAGAAAGCCTAAGACCTAGCGTAGAAACCCTAAAATCCATTGGTTTCTCCTAATCCATCTTCTTCCAACACAACCCTTTTCGTTCTCTACCTTAATCCCTTTTTCCTTTCTAACTCCTTCTTCACATCACCACCCATTCCTTTAACAGAGCAAAAAGAAAAGATGGTTAACCTACCTTAACAAGTTAATTTCTCTTCTTTTCTTCTTTCACCGAAACCTTTCTCTTCTCTCTCTAAATTTTGTTTTCTCACTCTTCTCCCTCTTGAATTCATGTTTTTTGTCCTCTTAACAAGAAAAACAACACATCCTTTTTCTATTTCTGCCTTTAATGAGCCCAAAAAGTCCATCTTACCCTTGAACATCCTTATTACATCAACACTTTACTTCCATTTTTCCATTCAACAAATCCTACTAACCTTGACACCATTATAGTTCCAAAAACTAAATCTATCTAAATTCCAAAATTATTTTGAAATCATGCTTACCTAAAGAAAAATTTTCCAGGGTCCAACAATTCCCCTCTTACAGAATTTCGTCCTCGAAATTCTTACCTGAGACATTAAAAAGGTGTGAATACTTCTCCTTCACGGCCTCCAAGGGTTCCCACGTAGCCTCTTCTGGATAATGATTTCTCCACAGAACTTTAACTAGCATTACAGTCTTGTTCCTCAAAACCTTTTCCTTTGAATCTAGGTTCTCCACAGGTTGCTCCTCATAAGTCAAATCCTCCCTTAACTGAACCTCTGAAGGTTGAACTATGTGTGAAGGATCCGACCGGTACTTCCTCAGCATTGATACATGAAAGATATTGTGAATCTTAGATAACTCTGGTGGCAAAGCTAACTTATAGGCCAAGGGCCTAATCTTCTCAATGATCTCATAAGGGCCTATATATCTCAGACTAAGCTTGCCCTTCTTACCAAATCTCAAGACTCCTTTCCATGGAGAAGCTCTAAGAAACACCCTATCTCCAACTTCGAATTCCATTTCCCTTCTATGTGCATCCTCATAACTCTTCATTTTGTCTTGAGCTGCTTTAATTCTTTGCTTCACCAATTTAATCTTTTCCATTGTAACTTGCACCAATTCAGGTCCTACAAGTTTTCTCTCACCTTCCTCAACCCAACAAATAGGTGTTCTGCACCTCCTACCATACAAAGCTTCATAAGGTGCCATTTGAATTCCTGAGTGGTACAAATTATTGTAATCAAATTCAATTAAAGGCAAATGATCATCCCATGAGCCTTTGAAATCCATAACACAAGCTCTCAACATTACCTCCAAAGTCTGGATTGTTCTCTCCGATTGTCCATCAGTTTGTGGATGGAAAGCTGTACTAAAATGCAACTTTGTTCCCAAAGCTTCTTGTAAACTCTCCCAAAACCTGGAGGTGAACCTGAGATCTCTATCTGAGACTATCGAACTTGAAATCCCATGTAATCTGATTATCTCATCTATATATTTCTTGGCCAACACACTCAACAAATTTGTCTGTTTAATTGGCAGGAAATGAGCAGACTTGGTTAGCCTATCTACAATCACCCATATTGCATCATGCTTCCTACTCGTTCTTAGCAATCCCATTAAGAAATTCATAGTAATCTTTTCCCGTTTCTATTTCGGAATAGGTAAAGGGTTAAGCTTGCCTGAAGATGCCTGGTGCTCAGCCTTGACTTGCTGACACACTAAACATTTACTAACATACTCTGCAACATCCTTCTTCATTCCCTTCCACCGAAAGTGTTCTTTCAAATCTCTATACATCTTTGTACTCCCCGGGTGCATTACATAGGGAGCATTGTGCGCCTCATCAAAGATTTCATCTTTCAACTTTACTATGTCTGGAACACACAACCTGTTACCTACCACCATCAGTCCATCCTCTCTTATCTCTATTTCCAAAGATTTACCACTTTTTATCCCTTCTTTGAGCTTGGTCAAGTACTCATCCTATTCTTGCAATTCCTTAATCTTTTCATTCAATACTGGCCTTACTCTAAGGTTAGTCAATATACAATCTGATTCAGCCTGTGTCAATGTCACTATGAGTTTGGCTAATTCCTTCAACAAAGGGAGGTACACTGTCTCCACATATGCCATAGTCGATTTTCTACTCAGTGCATCCGCCACTACATTAGCTTTTCCTGGGTAGTAATCTATCATCAAATCATAATCCTTCAGTAGTTCCAACCATCTTCTCTGTCTCAGATTTAACTCTTTCTGTCTCATTAAATACTTAAGACACTTGTGATTTGTAAACACCCTAGTAGTTCCAATCAAACAACATTCCAAACAAATTTATAACTTAACAGGAAAGTCCTACTATTTCAACAGATGCAAAAAGATTGAGCTCAAATCTAGCCTACCCATCACCCATCTAGGTTAGAAAACCTTAGACCTAACTTAGAAACCCTAACATCAATTGGGTTCCCAAAATCTATCTTCTTCCAACACAAACCCTTTCCTTTAGTAAAGTAAAAGAAAAGATGGTTAACCCACCTTAACAAGTTGATCTCTCTTCTTTCCTTCTTCCACCGAAACCTTTCTCTTCTCTCTCTAACTTTTGTTTTCTCACTCTTCTCCCTCTTCAATTCACGTTTTTCACATCTTAGCAAGCAAAACAACACATCCTTTTTCTATTTCTACCCTTAATAAGCCCAAAAAGTCCATCTTACCCTTCCTTATAAGCGTATGCTCTTTTATGCTCAAGTGATCTCCAAAAAATGTCCTTATTACATCCTTATTACATCAACACTTTACTTTCATTTATCCATTCAACAAATCCTACTAACCTTGGCACCATTATAGTTCCAAAAATTAAATCTATCTAAACTCCAAAATTATTTTAAAATCATGCTTACTTAAAGAAAAATTTTCCAGGGTCCAACAATCTCAATCCGAATATCTCAGATCACTCCCCAATAGTGGTTAGGGCCTTGATAAGTCAGCAGAAGAGATCCTCCCCCTTTAGGTTCTCCAACTTCCTAGTTAACCAGCCTAGCTTTCTTCAAACAGTTACTGAAGCTTGGTCTTGTCAAGTAAAAGGATCCCCAATGTATAGGGTAGCGTCAAAGCTTAAATTGGTCAAAAGAGCCCTAAAATTCCTAAATTCTGGCCAAATAGGAGATGTTAGTGTTCGAGTGGAGAGTTGTCAAGCCAATCTCAACTGTATCCAAGAGCACATGAGAATTGAACCTCAGTCACACTTTCTGAAAGATAGAGAGACTGAAGCCATTCATGATTTGCTAAGAGCTCTTAGAGATCAGGAATCCTTTTTCAAGCAAGATTCTCATATAAAATGGCTTCAAGAAGGGGATAGGAACACAAAAATTTTTCACCAATACCTCATTGCAAATAGAAATAGGAACACCATTCACTCTTTAAACTTGGCCACTGGGAATAGAATTGTAGATCTTAAATAGATTCAAGATCAGTTCTTGGATCATTTTCAGGCTTCTATAGGGAGCTCTAAAACTCTTCTTCCTTCTCAAGAGTTTATGGCCACTCTCTTCCCTCTTCCTTTACCCGAAAGCCTAACAAACTCTCTCACAGCTGAAGTCTCAACACAAGAGATAAGAGAGGCTTTTAATTCCTTAAATTCGAACAAGGCCCCAGGGCCAGATGGCTTCAATGGTTACTTTTTTTGACATTCTTGGCAAACAATCGGACAGGAAGTTACTGAAGCCATTAAGATTTTTTTTTCATCATAGAAAACTTCTAAAGAAGCTTAACTCTACCTTTATCTCTCTTATTCTAAATAAGGCCCAACCAACCACAGTGTTAGATTCCATACCTATTTCTTGTTGCAATTTTCTTTACAAGGTCATCGCCAAGATTATAGCAAATAGGCTTAGAGAGTCTCTCCCCCTAATTGTAAGCCCTAACCAAAGTGCCTTCATTAAAAATCGACGCATAGGTGATAATATTTTGCTAGCTCAAGAAATTCTTAGGAATTAACACCTTTCCAATAACCACAAGCGTTGTGCTTTCAAAAAAGACCTAAAAAGGCCTATGATACCATTCATTGGGAGTTTCTTATAAATGTTTTAGTATCTGTGGGGTTTCTTGGGAAATTCATTGAGTGGATAAAAGAATGCATCTCCCTTCATACTCAATTCTCATCAATGGAACCCCATCCAGTTTCTTCAGAGGGAAGTCAGGTCTTAGACAAGGAGATCCCTTATCCCCATTCCTCTTCATTCTATGTATGGAAGTCCTTTCCAGATGGTTGAATAAGAGTTTAGATGGAAACCCCTCTTTCAATACCATTGGAGATGCAAATCTCTTAAAATTAACCATCTCTTATTCGCTGATGATCTCATGCTATTTTGTCATACTGATTTGCATTCGGTTAAATCTCTGCTAGATTGTCTAAGTACCTTCTCTCAATTGTCTGGCTTGGAATTGAACCCCACTAAGAGCAACTTTTTCTTGTCCCCGGATTCGGTTAACTTAACACATCAATTGGAAATGTTGTCAGGGCTAAAGAGAGGCTGTCTCCCTATTAAGTATTTGGGGGTTCCCCTCATTACTGGGAGGTTGTACAGAAGGGACTACAGTTCCCTTTTGGAAAAGATTGAAGCTAGGATTAACAAGTGGACTAATAAAACCCTTTCCTATACTGGTAGACTTCAATTGATTATCTCAGTGCTTTCTTCTTTTCAAGTTTATTGGTCTACCATATTCACTCTTCCTTCATCAGTCCTAAAGGAGATAGAGGCAAAACTTAGAAACTTTCTTTGGTCAAGGAAGGGTACCTCAAAATCCTATGCTAAGGTCAAATGGTCAGACATTTGTCGAACCAAAAAGGAAGGGGGCTTAGGGATCAAACACTTACATACATGGAACAATGTGTTGCTAGGAAATAGGATTTGGATTTTGTTTCATGATTATGAAGCACTGTGGGTAAAGTAAGTACACTCTATAATCTTGAGGAGGGAGAATTTTTGGAGTATCCAACCAAATAGCAATAGCTCATGGAGTTGGAGGAAAATATTATCAGTAAGGGACAAAATAGGGAACCAATTTAGATTTAGGATTAGAAATGTAGCTTCCACTTACTTTTGGTAGGACCCCTGGCATCCGAGAGGAATTCTCATGCATTTTTCTACTCCGAGGGCCATTAATGGATCAGAACTGAAAATGATAGCTACAGTATCAGAGGTGATCCGAAACAATATGTGGTGCTAGCAAGAATTAACAGCTGAAACCTTATGTAACCTGGAACCCATACATTATCAACTGAATAGCTCTCAACAAGATCGCTTGGAGTGGTTAGCTGGGTCAGCTAATCAACATGCTTACACCAATTCTTCAGCCTATACTTTTTAAGACCCCCCACATAAACAATCCCTTGGCATACACTAGTTTGGTTCAAAAGGAACAGGCCAAGATGCTCCCTCATCTTTTGGTTGGCTTTTTGTAGAAAGTTACAAACTAGAGACAAACTTCTTTTCCTTCAAACACCAAATCATTGTTCCTTATGCCTCCAAGACAATGAAATAATGAAACATTTATTCTTTGACTGCCCCTTCTAAAAATTAGTGTGGGTTCATTGCTTTACCTATTTCAATCTCAACCTTCCACAGTAGATCAACCTCCACGCCATTCCCTTTTGGTTGAATCATCCCCAAAATTTCAGAACCAATAATCCCAATATCTTCCCAATCATCCTTTCAGTTTCTGTTTACACTCTTTGGAAAGAAAGAAACGTCAAAACTTTTAAACATGAAGCTTTAGAGGTGGATGAATTGAAGTCCAGAGTGATCACCAAAGTCCAGGAGCAACTCAGAGCAAACACTGATGGGAGGTAATGGTAGGAGAGTTTTTTCAATCACTAACAACATCTATATAGTTTCTGTTTTAGGTATGCAAAAGAAAATATAGGCAAATACTGCAAACCAATCAAAATCAGTAAAGAAAATAAAAAGATCCTAATAGATCTCCATAGAACATCAAGAGCAGTTAGTCAAACCTCAGCAATCACACTCTTGGAAGGATTCAACAGCAGCAGCAACAAGTTGAAGGTTGATCAGAAGAGTGCAGGAGCAACTTCAGTGGATTGGGATGAGGCTGTGTGGTCCAGAAGGGGATGAAACAAACTTACAACCAAAGCAGACAGCAAAGAAGGTAGGGTCCAGACTTCTATACCATGGGTTGGCACAATCTAAGGAATGCAGAAAACACAAATGGAAGGTCGAGAAAAAAGGTAATTCCAACTGGTGTGAAGTTATTACTGGTAGGTTTCAGAAGGCAAGATAACACCAATGAAGAAATGCACAGTGGAATCATTCTGCAAAATCGTAATTACCGAATGCTCCAATAGATGTTTGTATCTTAGGGATATTAGGATCTCAGTGAAGCGTTTAACCAAATTCAGGTTTTCAGTGTATTGTTGTCATAAGTGAAACATTATCTCAAGGATAATCATGTCCGTATAGGGGTTTCCTCTTTTGATTGGTATGAGGTTAGTTTATATACAATCTCTACCCATGTACATAAACTCTTTTTTTTAACATTTATCTTATTACTGATTTACCAAAAAAATATAAAATTAATATCAAGTGGATCTTATCCTTCCTACTAGTCAATCAATCAATCCACTAGTTATTTATTTATGTAAATAAGAATTGGGATTGGAAAGCATATGTTAAGAGATTCCTACTCCTCTTTTAATAATAAGTAGTAGAATACAATTAAAGATAGAAATTGGAAAAAGCTTGCCACACGTGGTGTAAGTAAAGAAAACGTCATCAACAGTTATATTTCCCATCTCTTTGAAATGGATTCTATTGTTGTGAATGATAATTTTTGAAATTTATGCTCAATGGCTTGACTTTACTGCTGATGGTATCTGCAAAATGGTAATGAGTACCAGCTGCTCTAGCAAAGATATCAAGGTTGAGACCATATCAACTTCTAACCCTAAAAAATAAGAATAATCCATGTCAACTCCTAAATTTTAATTAATCTTTTATTCTCAACAGGCAATCAATGATAAACAAATCCTTGATGAATTATATTACACTTTTCTTTGAATGGTCCATATTATTCAAAATAATGAAAATAAAAAAGGGTCGATTATATTTGAAGATTGGACATTTTTTAACAGAACAAGAAAAGTGAAGAATTTATAGGTTTTATCCATGATTTTGAAGGTCACAACACCACCCAAAAGCTTACGTCAACCTTGAGATAAAAATATGAGCAAGGAATCAACCATGAATTAAGCATGTTTCAAAGGTTAATAAACATTTAATGTTCTATTAAAAATCAAGGTCTCAAGAGGATAGACATGAAGAATGCGGAGAAAGAAAAAAAATTAATTCTAGGCACTTTAACACTTAGTGTGTTAGAATCCAACTGTGATCGAATCACGGGCGCAGCGGAAAACAAAAATTTTTACGAATTCCAAGCGAATCTCGATAATTGAATAAACTTGAATAAAACACAAATCGATTTAGAAATTGTACTTTGTTCGCTTTCTGTTGAAAAATCTTTGAAACCTTTTCTAATTGATCAATCACGAGATGGCCCATTGTCGAACCTCTAATGGTATCCACAGAGCAATTCCCAAACTGCTTTGAGAGGAAAAAGACAAAAAGTGTTAGCTTATAAAAAGCTCTTCCCTTTAAGTAGAAAAATCATGATAGTCTTTTATTAAAAATAAATCTCTATAATTATAATTAAAATCAAATTCTAATTATAATTAATTGAATTTTAATAAATCAAATATCTCATATTTTATTCCCAAAGTTTCTCAAACTTTATAATTAAGTCCAACTTAATTAAATTGATTTTTCTTTTATAAATTGCTCTTTGATGTATGACCCATTAGGTTCCTAATAAATTGGCAATAATTATATATTATAATTCTAATTCATAATTAGAATTAGATAAATTAAAACCCCTTTTAATTTATCTTTAATTCTCAAATTAAATAATTCATAATCATAAATCATGATTGACTTCTAGCAACATTTCCTTCGTACTCCTTCATAATTCACAAGACTTAGTTGCACTATCATCTCTAGTATCACATTTAAACCTTGCCCATCATTGAAGATTTTTTTCTAATGCACACCAATGCATGCTAAAATTCAGCTACTCTCATGTTTTCATCAACATTATCCATTTTACCTTACAAGTTTTTGCCTTATTCCATCATCAACATACCATTTTTATGTCAATCTAAGTGTTAAACATTGATCAAGGCTCGCCGATATTTACACGATTATATAATTTAGGCTTAATGATCTAACACTAAGAGAGGAGAAACTTTGGTTATTTATAATACAGACTCTAAAAGAACTTATATTACAAAAAAGATAACAATAATAAAAGAAATGATATAAAAGGATCAAGTAAATACTAAGCTTATCGGTTCTCTATTCACAAATTCATTTTCTTTAAATATATGAAAATATTAAAAGCAACATGCCATAACTAACCATTATCATGTCCAAATTAACCACAAAAATTTTATTTCATTTTCATCTCAAAATTTTCTTTTACCTTAAATTTTAATCTATATTTTTATGGTTTAATTTTGTTTGTTATTAGACATTTTGATATAACAAAAAATTATAAAGCCTAAAATGATTCCCTTATATGTAAATTTTTTAAGAATAAGTTTATTTATTAATCGGGTTCCATCAAGCTAGAATGAGGTCTCCATTTCAAATGCCAATATTAAGTTTTAAAAATAATTTAAGAGATATCACTGGTTAGAGTAAATAATATCTCTACTTTAAGTTTTTTCATTAGATTAGTTCATATAAAGTAAGGTTTTTATTTTATGTGCCATCGCTAGGTTTTAATAAGACATTAATTTTTTGGGAAAATTGAATAATTCATCAAAAGCCAATACATGATTATTATAAAGGCATATCCATAAGTTTAAAAATAAACCTTAAACAATAACCAGGTAAAGAAAGATACACTTGTTATAACTAGATAAACAAAGTTGTAAAAGAACATCAGCTCTAACCCGCATCTATGTTTCATTGATGTGCTCAGATCAATATGAGCCTTATTTGCAAGAATAATTTCCTTGATCCATATGATTATTGATAAAAGATTAATTGGCTTTATTTATATACCCATATTTAATGTGTTTTACTTATTATTTAATTGTTTATAGTATTTTTGGTACTTATTTCACTTAAAGTGTGTTTGTAGGTGATAATTGCTTTCATAGACTTCAGGTAAAATTATGACATAGAATGGAAGAATTGGAACAATTGTGGACATACACCGTCGTGTATAGTGATCGTGTGAGTCATTGTAAACGTATGGACCTTTAATAATATAATTTCTGCCTGTGTAAAGTTACACGCGCCACTGTAAGTTAACGTACATGACCATGTATTTTTTCCATGTAAGTCTCTATAACCGTATAAAGTCACAATTTGAGGTGTTTTTGGAGATACATGGTCACCTATATAGCCTTGTAAGTGACCGTTTATATCCTAGAAACCCTAGTATTTAGTATAAAAGGATATTATTGAAGGCTATATGAAGGGGGTTAATTAAATGTGTCCTTAAGTCATAAGAAAAAGAGAGGAGAGGTAGTTCTAAACATAGAATAGGAAAAACACAAAGATTACGTCACAAGATCCAATAGAGAGCATTCTTCAATCCAATTTGCAAGAAGATTTCATTAGAGACAAAAGGTAGAATGTGAATTCTTTTATTTCTATTTGTTCTTTGGAATATTTGTTATTAGATTTGTTTTCTATGTTTAGGAACTAAATTGTTTAGTGCCTAGGTGTGATAAACCCTAAGTTATAATGATAATCTGATATAATATTTTATTTATTGCAATTTTATTGATTTATTTATTGTGATTCAATTATGCGTTATATCCTTACACTAATATATCCAGAATATTAGTCCAATGTTTGATTTCATATTATCAAAATTAAGAAATTCTTTCATGTGAATAGATATACCATAATTGAAAGGAGTTCTATGCAAACCTAGAGATAGGTCGACATAAATCCCCTGAATTAGGGTCAAACCTAATAGTGAATTCCATGAGTCAATAATGCAATCTTAGGGGTTTAAACTATAAAGAGATTTTAGTTAATCAACTAAGGGTTAGTTGTTAATAGTCTTGAGAAATATATTAACATAAGATAGGAATTTTCATGGTCCAATAATTAACATTTTAATTCCATGATAAAAGGTTAGTGTTTCAGATATCTTAGGGGATTCATCACCTAGTTACTACTTATTTGCTATTAAATATTTGTAGTATTTTCTTTATCTTAGTTTCATTATTGTGTTAACTTTAGTTTAGTTTATTTTCATTGATTTTCAAGTAAATTTAAAAACCTGATTTGGTGAAAGGGTTAACACTAATACTTACAGTCCTTGTTAGATTGAACCATACTTACCGGCTCTTGCAGTTAAAATCTATAAATCTTTATAAGTAAAATAATTCAATCAAGTTTTAGGTTTTGTTTCCAGGGACTATAATATTAGGAAAGCCTAGCTTTTATTAATCTAACCATTACTATTTTATGTTATTTTTATTCTAATTTATTTGTTTATTTTATTAACTCTTTAGTTTTCTTGTCTTTCACAAATCTTGAGGTCAATTTATGACCCAAAGTAATCCATCGAGCTTAGTATACGAAGATCCAAAGATTGAGAGAATATCTCATAGAAATCTTCACGTAACATAAATTAGAGAGTTCAAGTTAGATAAAAAAATAGAGGACTTGGAAGGTCATATTAATTATGAAAAATCATGAACCATGATAGACCAACAAAGAATGATGTTTGATTATACTAGACTGAACTTGATAGGAGTAGAGTCCAGCATTGTCAAATCAACTGTTAACGCCAAAAATTTCGAAATTAAGCCAAGTATCATTCAGATGGTGCAACAATTTGTTTAATTTGATAGGTTATGAGATGGCGATGCTAACATATATATGTCAATATTTCTTGAGATTTATGACACTGATAAGATTAAGGGTACCAATGATAACATAATCAGATTGAGACTATTCTCATTTTCATTGTGGGGTAAGGTGAAGCAATGATCGAACTCTCTGCCTAGATCATCACTTATTGATATGTATTTAAATTTTGATTCATGTGGTATGCTACACTTAGTGATTAATGTCTTAGATATTGGCCCCCGAATTTTTTTCTTAATGAATAAGCATGATTTAAATTAATTTTGAGGTCTTGATAGATTAATTTATTTGGAGTTAATTAGCATGTTAATATGAGTAAGATTATATGACATAGGTTAATTGACTTAAAGTGTTAAGCTGGTAAGATTGCATGAGGAGCATTTTTGGAAGATCGCTTAAGTTTAAAAAGATATAAGCTTATAAGGAAGGGCAAAATGGGAAGAAGGAATTGTTGTCTTGCATTTGAGAAGAGAAAAACGTGAGTGAAGAGTGAAAGAAGAGAGAAAATATGAAAATAAGGGAGCAAGAGAGAGAGTGTCGTGGGATGAGAGAAAGAAGAGAGTTAAGCTAGGTTTCAATTTTTCTTAGTTTTAAAGAGTGATTTTGAAGTTGCTCAAAAAGGGAAAAAGAAAGAGAAAGATTAGAGCTTCCATTAGAGCCAAGAAACTCATTGTTTGGAAAAGATTCAAGGTAAGTTTATGTTTAATCTTTTGGATTTTTAGAAGGGTTTTGGTTCAAAGAACTTAGGAAATGCATAGGTTTAAGTATTCTAGGATCAATTTCATACAGATGATTTTTTGGGTTTTCCAATTTGAATTCCTATTGAATGGGGATTTTTGCCAATGTTAAGCAAATCAAGAGAGGTAAGAGGAGCAAGAGGAGAGGCATCCTTGAGCAAGATTTCAAGCAAGGAATTAAAGATGGATTACATTTTTATAATTAAGTAATAGGCCATTAATGTTTCTTTCAAATGATGGAAAATAAATGATTTCAACTATTTTATGAATGTGTAATTATTGCTCTTTGAATGCTTTAAGATGGTGTTATGTGTTTGGTATGTGAACTGTGTTAATGATTCATGAAAAGAATGTGAAAATGATTTCAAGCAAGTTTCAAAAATGTGCCATTTTGGGCAACAAATTTACAACTTATGAAATACATGTTATGTGGGTTTGGTTTGGTTCATTCTGTATGTTAAGTGCACTTTGACTAATGGCTTCTCCCACCTGCCTGCTAGTGACATGGAGCTCCTACAACGACTCCCTCATATTTACGACTACACAAAACTACTTTGTAGGATTGTGTTAGTTCGTTTTGTTCACGACTACACAGAACTATTATATGGGAATGTGTTAGTTCGTTCTGTTTATGGACATCCCAAACCATTGTGATGTGCTTATGTGTTGACAATTTTGCTGAATACATAATTTATTTTGTTTATAAATTGTTTGATAAATTGAGAATTGCGAAATACGTGTTTCATGATTCAATGAGAGTTTTTAAATGGAAATGAATCTTTAAATGGTTTTTACTTGTTACTGATTATAAAACTGTTGCCCACGAGTTTTAAGCTCACCCCTCCATTTCTGTCCCATCTTTAAGTGAAGAAAATGAGATCGAGTAACCAAGAGTCGAGGCATCACTCCACTGTTCTAATGTTTTTGTATATTAAGCTAGTTTTTGTAAAACAAGGCTTTAGTCGAATTTTGAGCGATTCTAGTTTATGTAAACTTTGTATTTTTGGATTATGATGTTTTGTGGCTTGAAATGCCCATTAAAGCTTTGTAAAACTCATATCTTAGATGTTAATGAAATATTTATACATTATGTTTTGCTCATGACTTCCCAAGTCTTTACATTATTTCTTTCAAGCTTTTCATATGGGTAAAATTTGTGTACTGACTTCAGGGGAAAATATGGAATAATCTAGGCTGAATTAGACAAAGTTGTTTTCTTGGAAGTTGTAGCTTATCCTTTTAGCTTTCCAACGCTATAAAGTATGAAAATTTTGGATATCGGAGTTGAGAGATATGATCTTTATAAGTTGGTAATGCTTCATAAGATGTATATCAGGACAGCTATGGTAAATGATGAGATGTTGTTGAATGTGATAAATCAAATGAGTTGAGAATTGAGAATTTTATGAGATCAATTTGGTGGTTGAATTGTTAAGAAGTGATATTGCACTAGAAGAGGTGAATTTGAGAAGATTTTGAGTGAAAGTGATTTTAGAATGGATGTAGGAACCAATGGAGAGGCTTTGGAGGGAGTTTCGTATCAATTATGCCGGTTAGATGGACTTTAGGTGCTGGACCCCGTTCCCAAAGCCCAGTCGAACAGTGCTGGACCCCGTTCCCAGAGTCCAACTATCCAAAACGGAGTCGAAAACGAAGACCGCTGGGCCCGAGTCCCGACTCCCAAGGTTAAACTCGGGGTGACCCGTCGGAACAGACGAATAAGATCATTTGCGGAAGCATACTTATCTCACTCAACATACATTCATTTGTATCATATCTATCAAACTAAGCACGGTTATCCAAAATGCCATTACAATAACAAAATATTCAACAACTTT
>JAOTBA010000008.1:28042353-28052621 GCA_025629845.1 Erythroxylum squamatum | reverse complement strand
CTTAAAATATAAAATACTCAATGGCGTACTCAGAATAATTTTTCAAACCCATTAACCTCGTTAATCACAATAAAATTGTCTTCGGCACAAAAATCGGGAATGTCATGTATGCATGTACAGTAATTTCATGTGCACAGATTTCACTGGTTACTAGTATCAGTATGCATGGACAGTCCTAAGTCATTCCTATCCATCTCATCCATCTCATCCTATGCCAATTTTACTATTTTACCTTTCCAGTAGGAGGTGGGATGTTACATGATGGAAAAAAATACAAGGACAAGCAAATAACTAATAGTAAAGGAAAACTAAATAGGTAGAATATTCATTCTAGTGATAAAAAAAGAAATAATAATGAAGAATACTTTATATTAATAGTGGTTCAAACTTTTTTCTTGATTATTTGAAACAAAAAATCAATTCAATTATGACTAAAGATGATTTGGGTGGAAGCTATCTACTTTTCTCAATCCTCTCTAACTACACAACACCTTTATTAGTTATGTAGCTACTATTTACATTTGCATCTTTAATGCACTTGATTATTTGAATCAATGGAATTCACATTGCTATAATAAGAGATACTAGTTTTATTTACAATTTCCTTAAGTAGAGGATGTGATTTAATTTAGCTTGAAGGTGAAAAAATGTTAACATATTAAAAAAAATAATTGAAAGGATTTTGATGTAAACAAAATGGCTATAAATTTTCCATTATGATCAGTCTGTGAGTTAGAAACATCAATTTGATGGTAATTGTACTTGATGATGTAATTCCATCTTTAGATTTTTTTTTCCAAGATAATATAAGGTAATGTGTACCCATATTTGAGTAGCCTTATGTTCATGAAGAAATAGAGGTTATGCTTTTTTTGATGTTGCCATTTCTAAGTAGTGAATCAGATAGCAAGAGGAAGTCCCCAATAGTACCATAGATGGATTATTTTGGAGCAAAGTTGCTCAGGATATAATCTTGCAAACAAGTGTGTCTCAGGCCACAGTCTTTCTAACCCAGTTAAGACAAGTATTACAAATATCTTAAATAGTAATAAAAACAAACCCAAACAAATAAAAATTAATAATCAAGATTAATTGTATAACATTGCAAACTCTCAAAATAAAATCAAAAGTTATTAAAATTTTTGGTTAAGTGCTTTTTAAAAGTCTTTTAATTGAAAACTTTTCTTACACTTGATTGATTTTGTGGAGCACTATGGTTGCTCCCTCCTTCACAATGATTATAGAAAGTTTTACTCATAGGGTTTTTATCTCTTATTTTGACTTTCTTCCTTTCTCTTTCTTTGTCCATCCTTTCCTTGGCACCTTAACTTCTTGCATAGTGATCAAAATTAGAACAATTAGTTTGTGTTAAGAGTCATTGTTAAGCATACACTAAGTATCTCATTTCAAAATTTTATTTATCTCCAACCCTAAAAGTTAATTTCCCTTTCCAAATATATATGATTGCACTTGTTGTAACGAGGAATGATCTATCAACGATTAGGTAATTTTTCATCCTTTTCTGTATCTAGAATATAAGAGTTTATTGGCAATATAAATAAATCAATTTTATTATGACATTTTTCTTAACCCTCATATTTTGATTCTTCTAATCTCAGTTTCTTAAGTATAACATACGACGATACTAGTCTCTAAATCCATTAGTTTCTTATTAATATAAACTCAATCAATAATACATAAAACATTAAAACTGTCTATATCATCTAGCTTTGGTAGAAATGTGTTTTAGGGGTTGTTGATGTTTTCTTCTAATTTTTTTCTTTGAAACTTCATCATTTAGATCTTTCTTTGATGGATATTTTCCATACTCCTCCTAATTATTTGCTTCTTTCTTTATGATATGGATCAACTCCTCAATCTTTAGGTAATTTTTTTCACATGTTCCCTAAGATTAAATATTATGTTTTTAGGTAATATCCATTTTAATGTCTCAATTATTTTCTCTCAATTATTGTCTTTAATAGTTTATGTCTTTAGGTAATGGATGATTAACTAGCATTGTCGCTAAATGGTAAGTTTTTGGTGACGCATTTCCAAAATTGTTGCAAGAGGGTTATCCTTTGGTGACTATTTTAGTAATCGTCACGAAATGTTTACCCTTTGGCAATGATTTTTGAAATCGTCGCTAAATGCTTAAGTAACAAAATGACTCTTTTATTTATAATTATGAATTTAATAACTTTGACTTGATCATTTTGTGAATAAACATCATACTGATAAAAATCAAATTTAATATTATTGACAATGATTCTAAGTCTATAAATAAATTCAGTTAACAATAATGTCAAATAATTTCAATAATTTATGAAACTATAAACTAAAAATTAATTAATATTACACAGATTTATACTATTTATTTCTCTTTTAAATTATATGATTTGACAAATTTATATGGTATGACAAAATTTTCGAATAGTTTTAACATGAATTTTGTAATATAATGATATATGATTCTTACATAAAAAACAATAAATAATGATATATGGTAAGTAATATAATATAATGATACATGGTAAGTAATATAAGATTTTAATTACAACTTTAGCAATTCTTTCAAACAAAATAATAAATAAAGAGAAAAAGCTAATGGATTTCATGTCTATTCCATCGAAGAGGAAAAGAAATAATTATTTTTCTGGATTCCAAGTGACATGAGACTCGATAGATAAGGTAAAGGAGTTCCCTATGATTGGATTCCCAAGAAGACTCGTTGCACTTTTGAAGGCATCAATTGAAACAGACAAAGATCTTCCCTAGTAGTTGGTTTATTGACAGTTTCTTCCAACAACTTCTTGGTTTTAACTAAAATAGCAAAAGATACATTGAACAATTTCCCAGATGCGTTATGAAATAGTGAATTAAATGAATCACACGTGCCATACTTTTCACCTAAGGACCAAATAGTATAGAACAATCACCTTAATTTCTTCACAATCCTTTGAAAAATTAAATCCTAAAAACTATAAAACTAAATAAAATGGTATAAGGAACCCAAATTTGAACACATGCATACCTCATTAAATGACTCTATCATCGTCACAACGAACAGGCATAGTTTTCGCTTTTGACAACTTTTTCAAAAGTTCCAATTTGCCTAATCCTGTACGTACCATTAAGACATTGCCACTGCCTCAATTCTTATCTGCTTTCTCTTGAAGATTTGAGGAAGCTTTACACAACACATAGTATATTTTTGATTGTAAAAATAAACTACTTGTTTTACGGTAAAAAATGCAAGTATACAGGTCGTTACTTGTAGTAAAAAGCAGATATCATCCTACAAAGATTGAGCTTGGGCACCACTTAATTCAAATTGTGCTTTGTTTAAGACTCTAATTTGAATAATAGATTGAAAATAAATTAAATCCAAACAAACTAGCAACGAACGAATAATGTAACAATGGAAATCCATCAAGAGAATTAATCAAGTTATGAGAGAGGGGATTTTACCTATCAATAATGCTAATCTAGCCATTTGTGTGTTTATGGGGTGTTAGTTTTAGACAATCGTATGGCTGATTACTCTCCCTCAAATTATAACCATTCCCTAAATTCTAAACCCTAATTGAATTATGGACTTGCAAACTCTCAAGTCATAAATTACCCACAATTCTAATTAGTTCTAAAGCTCTCTAATAAATAATCGAGTCTCCCGTGGGATCTCTCTCCATGAAATTATCGACTAGATTGATTAAGTGGTCAATTAGATCGCCTAACTCTCATTAATCTGATCCAATCATTTTATCCTGCTCACCCTCTCGGTTCGTTACCGAAACATGCAAATATATTAATCAATCACAACACATAAACCAAATAAAAACAATTATACTAGATTAACATTAAATATATGCAAAATCTTGAAGGAAAAGTTAGAGTATCATTAAAATCATGAAATATATAACCATACAACCTATCCCAACCTTACATATTAAATGAATAAAAAGGGAAATAGGGAGGAAATGAAACTTAGGTTGGTCTATTCAGAAAACAATCTTAACCTCACAACACGATCTAACATCCCATTAAACATGAAGGTATCATAGATCTCTAAGAAATTGGCAAGATGGGCGTTTGTACCTTTGTTGGACAACCTATAGAACTATAAAATAATCTGAATTATGTTGAGGAGTGTCAACTTGATCTCAAAATTATTGGCTTGAATGGTTGGACTTGCAACTCCTTGAGGAATGAAACCTAGCCTCATAAAGTCCATCAAAGTCCTCTCATCTCCTCCTTGCTCTTTGATAAGTGTAAATTACATCATGTTTTAGGGTATATTTTGATATGTGTTTAGCTGTTAATTCATAGTATATGTTTAGGTTAGAATTGTGTTAGTTTATTAATTATTTATGTTTTAAGTGTTTTATGGGTTAGTACAAGTATTTGAGTTTAAATATTATGTTTTTGAGGAACCTTGAGGTGTTTGCTTGTTTTTTATGGTCAATATTGAAGAACGGAGAAGTTTCAGAGTCATTCGTGCTGAAACAAAGGCCTAAGATTGTGACTTACATGCCACGATCATGACAAAAGCCCAGGGAATGGCCCATGAACGTGGCTTACTTCAGGCAAATGCGCAGACATTTAAGAATGTAATGTTTTGAGGGATTTTTAGGACCTTTCGGACCCCGAAAAAATCATAGGGTTACCCAAAACACAAGAGGATATTTAAAGAATAAGAAAAGAGGCAAAAGGGAGCTTTTTCATCAACCACCTTGAGAAACCCTAGAGAGAAAGCATCGAGAGATTGAGGAAGAGAAGAAGGAAGATAGAAGAGGAGAAGAGGTTGACTCGATGTACTTGCCGGATCAGGAGGTTTCCTAACGTTCGCTGCCTCCTATCATCCATTTAGATTGTACTTCCTGTTTATTTTCAGTTTTGTTATTGTATAGAATTGGAATAAATAGTTGATGATAGATCTAGAATGTTGAGGATGTTCTAAACTCACCTTCGGAATTTTATTCTTGAATTAATGAAAATCTAATTGTTTATCTGTTTATTGGATTTGCTATGGTTTGATTACGTGATTGCATAATTCGATAATAAACTAAGAGGGTTAATCGAATGAAAAACAATTAAATTGGACTAACGAGAGTTAGGTGATTTAATAGAATAAAAATTGAATCAGATCAGGAATTTGTTCAAAGAGAGATCTTGCATTGGTTTCCAATAGTTTATTAGAGAACTTCAAAGCTAATTAGAGTTTTGGATAGGTTGTGAATTGAGTTCACAACCTCTATTATCTAATTAGGGTTTATGATTTAGGTTTAAAGATTATAACTCGAGAAAGAGTAATTATCCCTAAGATAGTCTAGAATCAACAATCCAATAATTCATAATCAGTTAGGTTAGCATTGAGGATAGGTAAAATTTCCTTTTTCTCATTGGTAATTTCTTTTGGTTGATTTTAGGTGTGTTGCAATTGCTTAGTAATTAGTATTTTCATTTTTGATTCTTAATTTGAGTGACTGAATTAAAATATCATTTTAGTTTTGTTCCATTTTGAATTTCTTTGATTTGTTTCTGGCATAAATTTAGGATTAGATTAGTTCCCTCCTCATGGGATTGACACCTTTGGTACTACGCTAACAAACTGTGCACTTGAGGACTATCAAGGTTTATTAATTGAAACTTACAGACAATCAAACCACCGATCACTCTCCTTCTTCTACCATATTCCTTTATATTTTGTCTTGATGTCTAGCTCTTCTTAGCTCTCCTTCGAGCCTTGTAATATTTGAAAACTCTTCTTCACTAAGCTCGTTAGACCTTCTCGTGCTCTTTATGTTCATGCACCTGTAAAAATGCAAGGAAAAGTATCAAACACTCTTAAATCAAAGTCACCCAAACTAAACAAGATGTTAATCAAAACAATCTCCAGCAACGGCGCCAAAAACTTGTTAATTGCAAAACAAACTACTTGTTTTACGTTAAAACCACAAGTATATGGGTTGTTACTTATAGTAAAAATTGAATATTGTCCTACAGAGATTATGCTTAGACACCACTTAATTCAGGTTGTGCTTTGTTTAAGACTCTAATTTTTATAATATAATGAAAAATAAACTAAATCAAACAAACCAGCAATGAACGAATAATGTAACAAGGAAAATCTGTTAAGAGAATTAATCAAGTTATGAGAGAGGGGATTTTACCTAGCATTAATGCTAATCTAGCCATTTGTGTGTTTATAGGGTGTCGGTTTTAGATGATCGTAGGGTTGATTACTCTCTCTCGAGTTATAACCATTCCCTAAATTATAAACCCTAATCGAATTATGGACTTGCAATCTCTCAATTCACAAATTACCCATAATTTTAACTAGTTCTAAGTTATCTAATAAACAACCAAGTCTTGAAGGGACCTCTCTCCAAGAAATTACTAACTAGATTGATTAAGTGGTTAATTAGATCACCTATCTCTCGTTAATCCAATCCAATTATTTTTATCCAGCTCACCCTCTCGATTTGTTACGAAAACATGCATATACATTAATCAATCACAACACCCAAACCAAATAAAAATAATTTAACTAGATTAACATTAAATATAAGCAAAATCCCAAGGGAAAAGTTAGAACATCATTAACAACTCGAAATACATAACCATACAACTCATCCCAACCTTACATATTAAATGACTAAAAAGGGAAATAGGGAGGAAATGAAACTTAGGTTGGATGATTCAGGAAAGTAGCGGCATCAAGAGATCACCTAATTTGGAAATCTTTAGCGCCAGAACCCTCATATTCTTCCTCTTCTTCTTTTCTCTCTCACTTCTTTCTCTCTTTATTTAGGGTTTCCAAATATAGGCTAATTGTAGAACTCCTTCTAGGGTTAGCTCATAATGCTTTTATAGTATTTTCTAATATAGGTAACCCTAGTGTCTTTCCAGGGTCTGAAACATCTGAAACGTCCCTCTCGAATCTGGAATCGACCCCGCGTCTATCTGCGCGCAGGCCACGATCGTGGCTAGTTTGTCTGCTCTCTATCATGATCATGGCTGACTCCCCATGATTGTGGTCCTATGCTCGAGCTTCTATCACGATACGATCGTGGCCTAGGCTTATGTTGATGCTTCTGTCATAATCGTAGCATGCATACCACAATCGTGGGCCTGTGTTGGTGCTTTTGCCACAATCGTAGCCTGCCTACCACGATCGTGGGCCTATGTTGGTGCTTCTGTCACGATCATGGCCTACCTACCATTATTGTAGGCCTATGTTTTGGTTCGGGCCTCCTCTGAAACTCCTCCGAATGCACTGAAACACTAACAAACTCTTATATATATATATATATATAATTGAAGCTCAAAAACATGTTCTCATCCAAAAAACACTTAAAACATAAATATTTATGAACTAACACAATTTCTTCCCCTAAAAACACACTAAACAATCAAATTAATCACTAAACACACACCAAATTACCTACAAAAATATAATGCAATCTACACCTATCATATATACAATCACAAGCTCATCTAATAGCTTCTTAATAGAAAATGAGATAAAGATAATAAAGAAAGAGAGCTAATTCGAATGATACTAAAAACCTTGAAGAAAAAGATCGTCAATTGAAGGAAAGTGATGGTTACATTGGTGAGCATATTTGTTATGCATTGTTATGTTCTTTAGCAGGGAGAATTGTTTGAAGCAAAAAATTGTTTGAAGTTATATGCAATTAACAAAATATTCAAAGAAGAAGCAAAGATCATTGTAATTTATTTTTTTAACCAGCCAAAAATCCCCTACACAAGCATATTCTATCACCCTTAAAGATTAATAAAACCCAGAGCACATGCCATGGATTAATAAGTGATCTGACGTCTTTAAGAATAGAAGAATTCTTATTTGAATATTCTTTTAACATCTGACACACTTATAAGATTATTAATGGACATGAATAAGTCAGTATAACTAGTTGAAGTTGAGTTTATAACCTATTCAAATAAGAAAGAAAGTTTGTATTACACACATAATTAGTACTTTTATACATTGTTTATTCTAAACATAAGTCACAACATACATAAATACACTGCCGAATTATACAACATATACCATATAACTTTTTTAAGTCTTCTATCATCAAATCTAATACAAAGATGCTTATCAATCAAGGTAAAGCTCACCACTTATTTTTGTAGCTGTGATCAATCCATGCATTAATTTTGAACATGGGTATAAATATATTGTGTTATTTCTAACTAGAACGATTAGCAAGAGAGAATATCTTAAACTTGAATTTATAATGAACAATAAAAACATTGAAATTAAGAAGAAATACTGACAAAATGACTTTTGAGATCTCGGATAATCATTCAGACACACAAACATCTCACTTCCCAAAAAATGTTTTCCTTCTGATGCGGAGGCAAGGAGACATGTTTCAGAATGAATTTCTAAAGAAAATTGGAATAATTTGTTTGATTATTGGGCCTCTCCCAAAGTTAAAGTTTGTTTACTTTCCCTTCACATTTGTTTCTATTAATATTGTCAAATGATTTAATTACTTCCTAATCTTTTTTCGTTATTAGGAAAAATGTGATAAGGCAAAGGTCAATAGAGAAAAAATGAAAATACCTCACAATTAAGGGTCCAAATCATTTGTAATCATCTGAAATGAATATGTAAGATCTTTGTTTACAAGTTACAATTATATCAATAAATACAATATTATTTATTGTACCTTATATTTTTCTTTCATAAAATAGAGTGAGAAGGAATTATATAGACAAGAGTGTGATAAGATCACACCATACAAAGTCACTCATTATAAGGAATGTCAATGGTGGATGTCAGAAGAAGCGAAAAATAGCTATGTAAGCATAAAATTTTGTTTAAAATTTAAGTCTATTTATTTATGTAGTACTAATAAATTTACATTGAATATTGGTTTTGTTTTTTTTATTTTAGAATAAGATGCAAGAGTTGTTACAAAAACCAATGTCTGAGGGGAATGACATTAATGTAGAAGACATTTGTAATACTGTGTTTGGTACACATTCTGGTTATTATCAAAGGTCTTAGCTTCGACCCTAAGCTAAATGTTTCAACCTAATCAAGATCCTCATACATTCAATGTCTTGAAGAGGAAAACAAGATGCTTAAGGTTGAATTACAGCATACATAAGAAAAAGTTAGTCAAACATGATAAGTACCTCAACAAAAATACTTGGCCTAGATTATAATAACAGTGAAGATGAAAGTGAATGGTATTAATGACATCTTTTATTCTTTTTTTTTCTTTTAACTTCGTTTTGTATTATAATTTAAATTTAATAATTTTTTTCTGCAATTACATATTTGAAGAAGATGCAGCAGCTGAGTAATTTGTATTATAATTCGTAAACTAGTCTTTGTATTTATTATATTATATATAAGAATTTTCGAAGTTGTAATTAAAATCTTGTATACAAAGAAATTTAATGATTTTTTTATATACATTGCTTCAAATTATAAATTATTTTTGTAAATTTTTTATAATAAACTAACAATAAAAATATATCGACACATTATATGCAATAATATAGATTAAAAATGTAAAAAATAATTTATTCCACGACACATAATCGTAGCCAATGGTTAGCATAAATGTGGCCAAAAAATTTTGCCTACATTTTGTTAAAACATAGAAAAAAAATTTTACTACATTTTACAAAACGCAGCTAAAAATATTTGGCTACGTTTTCATAAATGTGGCCAAAAAATTTAGCTACATTTTTAGAAAGGTATCTAAAAACATTTGGGTCGTTTGTGGAAATGTAGCTAAAAACTTCTAGCTACGATTTTAGAAATGTAGCTAATAATTTTTAGACATGACAAATAATCGTAGCCAACGGTTAGCACAAAAATGTAGCCAAATGTATTAACGATGATTAGCACAAAACTCTCCTATAGTTTTGATTGGTGATGTTTTGCCTGAAGAAACTAAATCATTGCCAATGCCTATTAGTGACGATTTTAGTACCTTTAACTACGTTTTTTTCCATAGCCAAAGTTCAACTTTGTTGTAGTGGCTATGTTGAACCCCTATTTTATTATTATTGATTTATTTGTTACATTATTTTTGAAATTGAGCCAATATTTTAGTGGGTATAAATAGAAATTAGAAATTTGATGGAAAGATTAAAATTAAGTTAAAATTAATATGGGAATGTTAGAATTAAGATTGATTAAGGAGTTAGTAGATAAAGACAAAAGGAGGGGCATAAGGGACATTGTATTAAATGATGAGGGCATAATTGGAAGA
>JAOTBA010000008.1:27962884-27974519 GCA_025629845.1 Erythroxylum squamatum | reverse complement strand
GGGAATGATGTAGGAATGTTATCTACGGTTAAGGGATGGCTGAACGAATAGTTCTCAATGAAGGATTTAGGAGAGGCAAGTTATATTATAGGGATCAAGCTTATAAGGGATCATAAGAACAAACTGATAGCCTTGTCTCAAATAACCTACTGAGGGGTTTCACACCTATTTGACTTGGAATCAAACTTTCAAATGAGCAAGCACATAAGACCCAAGAGGAGGTCAAACGTGCATAACATTCCATATGCTTCGACAGTTGGAAGTTTAATGTATGCTATGCTTTGCACTAGACCTGATATCTATTACGCAGTGGGACTGTAAGTAGATTTTAGTCCAATCCAGGAATAGAGCATTAGACTGTGGTTAAGTGCATATTGAAGTATCTTCATAGGACGAAGAACTTAATGCTTGTTTACTTTGGAAGTAACCTTATTTCGACAGGATATATAGATTTCGATTTCTAATCAGATGTTGATTCAAGGAAATCAACTTCTGGTTATATATTTGTTTTAGGAGGTGGAGCCATAATCTGGAGGAGTGTCAAGCAATCTTGTGTTGCTAATTCGACTATGGAGGCTGAGTATGTTGCTACTTGTGAAGCAGAAAAAGAAGCAGTCTGGCTCCGTAAGTTCCTAAACGATTTGGAGGTAGTTCCTGAGGCAAAAAAGTCCATTACACTTTATTGTGATAATTGTGGGTCAGTGGCTAATTCTAAAGAACCTCAGAACCATAAAGCTGCCAAACACATTGAGAGAAAGTATCATCTTATAAGGGAAATAATACAATATGGTGAGGTGAATGTGGTAAAGATTCCCACAGAGTAAAACCTTGCTAATCCATTTACGAAGACACTGTCTCAAAAGAGTTTTGAGGGTCATCTAGCAGGGATAGGAATGAGGGATGTGTCAAACTTGCTTTAGGGAAAGTGGGAGACTGTTGGAGTTATGTAAATATAGCGCCCTGGAAAGCAAGTGTATTTACATATAACTTAATCTTCTTCCAGTTACTTTTGTAATGAAAATATTTATTATTAATAAAACAAAAGAGTTTTTTTATTTTTATGAGCATTATATAACTAGTCATAAGGTATCAAAATTCTTTTATAAATAATATACATATACATGGAGATGTACGGCAAACATGTATATTATTAAAATCTAAATTAGTTGATTCACAGTTGAATAATCAAGTTGGTCGCTGGATTATAGTTTAGACTGTAGTGTTGCGATTTATTTTCGTGTAAGTAAAGGAATTTACTTCAAGGGAATGATAAGTTTCATATCATGATAGTAGTTAACTATTGATAATGGCACTATTAAATAAATCTAGAATCACGTATGTTTTTAAAGAATAAAGTAGGCGATTACTTTAATCTTAAAACATGCACTTTAGCATTCTTTTATTGCGAACCACAATCTTAATGAGTGGTGAACTCATATGTGTTTCATTATAATTCTTGATATGATCAGAATGGAATTTTACAGAGTATCAATCTAGAGTCTACATGTTGGAATCATTAATTGAAACATGTATCAGGAAACATTCACTCAAATAAAGAGTTTATAGTGATATCATAAATTCTATATGCTTTACAGAGATTGGTGATTAAACTGGCACCAGTAGTTTGATGGACTAGCTACCCATCAACTCTTAACACCAAGATGAGATCTTGTGTGTTAATCGCCATATAAAGTAAAATGGGAGATCTAGAAGGAAAAACCAATTAAGGCAAAATGGTAATTTTACCCTTTATTATGCGGATGGCTATAATATGGCTTATAATAGAGTTTGCAATTGGACATCTTATTTGAAACATGTATTCTCATAATATTTTGTAATTCAAGAGTTTAGCTAATTGCCTTTAGTGGATTGACATTTGGTTAATAAGCTAGAATTAATTCTAATGAGTTTAAATTAATTTTAGGCTTACCGGAACTTGAATTATACAAGTCCAATTAGATTCCTCACTTGGCTTCTAGGAAGGTTATCAAGCAAAGTAAGAAAAATAAATAGAGGTTATCGGAAATAAGAAAGAAGAAAGGGCCGAATTAGATTTGGAATAATAATACCGGAACAATTTAATTAAGTTAATTAAATTGGGTTTTAAGCCTATGATTAAATGATGGGCTTACTCTTATTAAGTGTTAATTAGAAGCCAAAAGTAAACATTTAATATTGGGTTAGATTTTGGTTTGATTTAATTAATTAGATTAATTAAATTAAAACAAGTTTTATAAAAGACAAAAATGAAGGCAAAAAATTGAAACTACAAGAATGTAGTTTTCGGTTTTGCATAGCTAAATGGACAGCTGCACATTTAGCATTGAATTGCTAAATATAAGGTGAGTTTTTATCATGCTTCATCATCAATCCTGTCGAAATAAGGTTACTTCCAGAGTAAAGCATTAAGTTCTTCATCCTATGAAGATACTTCAGTATGAACTTAACCACAGTCCAATGTTGCATTCTTGGATTGGACTAGAATCTACTTACCAGTCCCACTACGTAACAGATATCTGGTCTAGTGCAAAGCATAGCATACATTAAACTTCTAACTGTCGAAAAATATGGAATGTTATGCAAGTGTTTGACCTCCTCTTAGGTCTTAGGTGCTTGTTCCTTTGAAAGTTTGATTCCATGTCTAGTAGGTATGAAACCTTTCTTGGAATCCTGTATGGCAAACTTATTGAGCATGTTCTCAATGTAGGTTAATTGAGACAAGGCTATCAGTTTGTTCTTACGATCCCTTATAAGTTTGATCCCTATAACATAGTTAGCCTCTCCTAAATCCTTCATTGAGAACTGTTCATTGAGCCATCCTTTGACCGTAGATAACATTTCTACGTCATTCCTAATGAGTAGAATGTCATCGACATACAGGATTAGGAAAATAACCTTACCTTCTTGTATCCTTTTATAGACACAAGGCTCATCTAGATTTTGTATGAACCCATAAGTTTTGATAGACTTATCAAACCTAATGTTCCAAGACCTAGATGCTTGGTTAAGTCCATAAATGGACCTCTGTAATTTGCGTACCTTATGCTCATTACCTGGCTCAACGAATCCTTCTGATTGGGTCATATAAATGGTCTCCTCAAGATCCCCATTAAGAAATGCGATCTTGACATTTATTTTCCATATTTCATAATCGAAATAGGTTGTTATGACCAAAAGAATTCTGATAGACTTAAGCATGGCAACCAGAGAAAAAGTCTCCTCATAGTCTATACCCTCTTTTTGAATATAGCCTTTAGCTACCAATCTAGCTTTAAAAGTCTCTACCTTTGCATCTGATCCTCTTTTCCTTTTATAGATCCATTTACATCCTATGGCTTTTACATCTGGTGGTAGATCTACAAGGATCCAGACTTCATTGGTGTACTTGGAATCTATTTTCGATTCCATCACCTTGAGCCATTTTTCGACATCAACATCACTAATAGCCTGTGTATAAGTAATGGGATCCATTTCTTCTTGGTCTAAGATGGAAATTATGCCTTCTCCTAGATCTAGATACCTATCTGGCTATCTCACATTCCTCCTACTACGTCTAGGCACTACTTGATGTTTAGGCTGCTCTTTTGATTCAACTCTTGAATCCACTTCGACATCTTGTTTTGCTATATCCAAATCAACAATAACAATCGAAAGTGAGTCTCATGAGCACTGCATATTTATCTGATATGTATGACTTAAATAGTTTGACTAATTTTTGAATGTGATATTTGTTTAAGTGAATATGAAATGTATGTGACTCATCATAATGAATTGATAAAGTGATTTGAATTATGTGTGTTATATGATTGAGTGAGCCAGCAAGGATGGTCCACTCATTGAGTTCGCAAAACTCAACCCAAATTTGCATTATTTTTCAGGATCAGAGGAGTTACCCTGTTAGGCAGACGAGAGTCTAGGCACTACATTCAAGTAAGAGATAGAGGTCAAGATCATTTCGCGTCCGTATAGATTTTTCATTATTTTGTATCAAAATATGTAGTCATAAGTATTGTACAATGTGTATGTGAATGATATTAAAATGTAATGACATTATGACTACAAGTGTTTTGTATCTGTAATGGGCCCAACTGGCTATTGAATTGCTGATGTTATGTACAATGGTTGTAACTCTTGTGATTGAAAATGATTATGAATAAAACAAGTCGAAATTCATTATTGATTTTTCGCATATTCGTGGGATTTATGAAAATTTTGTAATGAGTTTGACTGACTGACTATTCTAGCATGCCACCCTCGTAGATTATGTTCTCGAATACTATCGTTGTGTTCAGGGATATGCACTATGAGAGTGAGGTGCTATATTAAAAACCTTGGAAAATGCAAAAGAAAAGCTAATGTGAATAGTATGGGAAGTAACCATGTGAGAAGTTTAATGGTCGTATCCTATAGCTTAAAGATAGTGATATTGTGTTTTATACACTTATATGATGGTGTATAAATACGAGATACATGTTTGAGTAGTAAATACATCATATATTTTTGTGTGTAAAAGCTCGGGAGCTATCTCATTTCGAAGATTGTTGAAGTCAAGGGAGTGTACACCTTCTTTTGAGGTGAGTTGGGGAAACCATATATCTCAAATAGGATTAGAACATCCTAAAACATGCATGATGACTTGTATGTGAATTTTGAACCTAGGTATTGTATAGTAGAATTGAATCTCAAATGGATGCTAATACGCTTATGTATTTAATAAACGACATTTTTTTGAATAACACTTTGCACTTGGATTGCAAAAGATGACTTTTATTACATGAAATAATGTTTTGGAATTTACATATGCATAATCGAGTCTTGTATGATGCGTGATTGTGTTCTCTTTTGGCTTAGAGCCATGGAAAGATTCCATTTTATCGGTTGGACCGACAAATAACGGCATGGTGCCTTACTTGATTTTTGTACTTAATATTTTTATATGATTTTTTTGTGATTGGTGAGGTAACGATTGGCCAATCGTGTGCTAGGCACAACAAATTAAACGGCCTCTATACCCTTGACGTTGGTACATAAAAGTTGAGTCCCTGTATCAACAGCTTCTACCATACTTGAGGGTGATTCCACACCTAGGGTTTGGACACCGACGAGGTCATCACTTAGGGTCATGATGCTCTTGTTGACTGTAGTCCGGAATCACCATAGATGTAAGTCGAGCCAACACCGGGAATCGGTGGATGTGCATACTAGTTTGGCTGACTAATGGTGACACACATGATTGTTTTGGCTTATTCTGAGATTTTTTCTAACGACATTTGATTTAAACATGTGATTTTTTATGCTTTTATGTACTAGAACTGGAACCTATGTTCACTAGAAGAGTGATTGATAGGCTAGGCCTATGTAATTCCTAACCAGTATACGTTAAGTCATAGGCTAGGCCTATGTATTTCTATATCATGTATGTTCACTTCATAGGTTATCTACACCGTCTTGGTATGTATCGAGCTCTATTTGCGATATATGTTTTTCCTGCTAACTGAGTACATAGTGTATTCACCCCCTCTGCTATCCAACCATGCAGGTTAATTTATTGAGTTTGATGCTTTGAGTGGATCGTGCGATCTTTTGCCATTTTTGAGACATTACCATACGTGAGTAGTCTCTGTTTTGTAATTTTGTTGCATAGTAGCTCATGAACTATTTTTATTAGGTTGGTTATGTTGATATGCTTTATCATTTTATAAATTAACTCTTGACTGTCTTGTTGTTTATAAAAGACCTTATGTATGAACCTTTGGTATTGTCGTTGAGATTGCCTTTGAGTGGACTTAAAAGTCCAGAAGTTATGGTAAAATTTTAATGTGAATATAGAAGTGTGTTTAAAACTGATTTGCAGGTGTTTTGATTGAGTTTTGAGATTTTTAAAATAAAGTCGTTGTGCTGCCCAATTGTTTTCAAAAAAGTATTCAATTAGCTTTGCATAGTCAGATTAAGGGTACCGTGAGTGTCCTTAGCCTGAGTATGCGGTAGTTATCATGTGCCCGATGTGATACCGGGTCATGACATAATGTCACGGCTTTCTTGAGTTTTGCTCAGTATTGCTAGGTAGAGTACATTGCAACCTTTTTAGAGACAAGTTTAGCAAGTTTCCCAATATACACTCTTAATTTATGAATAAAATAATCTTGATTTTGAAAGTATGTCTCAAATGCAATGGTAAACGTAGCTAAAGATCCACTAGTTTTAGCTTTCTTTGTTATTGATATTGTTGTTGTTGTTGTTATTGTTAATAAAATTCAAGCAATGCATTTCTCTCTATTATCCTTAGTTACTCTATAAAAAATTTGGATGGATCTTTTATCCCACATTAGAAGTATTATTATAGGGGTTGTTTTGTGATCAACTTCTTATGAAATCAACTTATTCACTTGACATTCATAATTTGGGTTTTGTTTACTAAAAATGTTGCAATTTATTGCATATAATAGTTAAGCTGCCAAAATCATTTTATCAATTTGCTTCCTAGGAGCCTCCAGTTTTCCCACCATATTAATATTATGGATGCCACCTATCTTTGACTTTAGTCTCATATCCATATTAATAGTTTTTCGTTATAATATTTTTATTAGCTATTTCAATTCCTCGTGAGTTTTGAAAATAATGGTCCTACTCAAAGATGCATCTATTAGTTAACTAGTTAGGCAGCTCAATCCGCTATGAAATGTTTGCATCTACAAACCAAAGTTAAGACCATAGTGTGGGAACTTTGTCAACAACTCCTTCCATCTTTACCAAGTGTCATATAATCTCTCACCCTTTAGCTGTTAGAAGGAGAAGATATCATCACTAAGATATGTCGTTTGTGTTCGATTGAAGTACTTAACTAAACAATTTTTCGCAAGACAATTCCATATGTTGTTGGATATTGAAGGCAATGAATTCAGCCATGATTTAACTTGCTCCCTCAATATGAAAGGGAGTAATCTTAATCAAAAGGCATCCTATGAAACTTCTTTTAGCTTAAATATGTCACAAATTTCCATAAAATTTACAATGTGAGGCATTGGGATCTTCATCTAGAAGCCCATCAAATTTTACCAATTGCTAAACTATTTGAATCATATTGGGCTTAATATCAAAGTTTTTGGCCTCCACTTTTGGTTACATAATACTGGACTCAGTCCTGGTGAGTGATGGTCTAGTATAATTCCCCATAATTGGATCTCATCCTTAACCTATAGTTGCATTCAAACTCTTATGTTTCTTTCCCTCAAATTTCAAAGTAACATAGGTTTAATTTATAATTTCGTCTTAATTAATATTTTGGGACCACTCTTGATTATACATTAAAGAATCCGAACCTAAAATTCAACCACTGCCACAAGGTCAAGAAAGAACATTCTAAAATAAAAAATAAATATAAAAACAAACAAAAAGTTAATTAAAATAATAATAAAAAAAGCTTTCATTATATTTCAATGTTGCCAAAACCTTAATGTGATAAAGTAAATGAAACATAAAACAATACTAGAGAATCACTAGGTAAGTGCATTTGTAGTTTTATATAATATAGCTTAGTGAATCGAGTATCAATCTCACAAAGATTGTAATTATTACTACTAGCTATTTTTCTATTATATAATCTAATAAAACAATTGTTTGAGTGAAATATATAAATAAAACAAACTAAAATTGCATTTTAGAATCACCAAGTCAATTAATAATAAACAATCAATCGATACATAAGATATAAATAAGAATAACCTTGTAACTTTCATATACTTGAATTTATCTTGATTCAATGATTTAGTCTAGTTCATTAGATTGATAGGAACTACTAAGTTGCATCTATAATCTATATTAAGACAAATAATTCTTAAGTATTTTGATAGAAAATTTTCTAAAATCAAAATCCTTCTAAGAATACATTAATATGTATTATAAACTCCTATGATATATTTCACTCTTAACTTTGACAGATCATGTAGTCTTATTTCTAGGATTCTATTTAACCCTTATTATTCATGTTGTGACCTAATCATATATCTAAGATCTTCTGAATTTGTCAGCTCAATATGACATTGAATTTTCAATGTTTATTACTCCAATTCAATGTAATAAATAAGCATGAAGAATCCGTAAATAACTAAAATCTTTTATTAAATTAAAGAAATCATTTTAAAATAACAATTCTAAGATTCATTTCACCTCGATTTATATCTTAATTAATTCATAATAAAAAATGAAATTTACAATAAACGAAAAAGAACACAAGAAATAATAGTGAGTTCTTATGGCTTAAATCTTGAATGTTCTTATTTTTCTCTCCAAGATTGTTTCCTTCTTAATCCTATATACCTTTTATAAGAATCGAATTACTTTTTCAATGTTTCAAAATTGAATCTCTTTTTGTTTTCCACTATCCTCATATCTTAAACATAAAACCCTAGAAATTTGAACCAATACAAGCTTATGAAGGACCTTGTTGGTTCCTGTATTACTTTACACCCCTTTCAACTTCCTTTTTGTAATAATTATTGCCAAAGTTGTTCGAGAACATAGGACTAGTTTCTCTCATGTTGGATAATATAGGCAGAACATGGTAAGATATTGGTAAATGCTTGGAGAAACAAAAATGACCCCTTGTTGAACATAATAAGAACATATGTCCATATCGTATCATGTTCATTAGGTAATAAACTCTTTGAGGAACATAATGTGACATGTTAGAACACAAGAAGCAACATAATACCATATTGGTACCTTATTTTGAGTTTTTAACTTAAAATCTACTAAAGTTGCTCAACTTTAACTCAAACGTTTCCAAATTTACTCCTTCTTCATTGCAAGATTAAAATAAGACATCAAACAAAATATAAATCAATTTAAGTATCAAACCTTATAAAAAATTCACAACGTAAGCATAATAATTTAGAAAATCGTCCCAAAAACATAGTGCAATTGGCACTTATCAGGGTTCTGATGGTGGTAACTTAAGTTTTAATAGTTAGGCTTAACCAACACAAGTTTAGTGAAAAGGTTGTCAAAATCAAGATAGATATGCTCTTGATCTTACTCTTTTGACATATCAAATGATATTGGTCTATGTTGATGCATTGTAGGTAGGGTTGGGGCATTTTTTATTTCCAAAGCTTTCCCATTTTGGTGGTTTGTTTTAATATGTTTTATTTGATACTATTTTCTCCTGTTGTGTATTATAGGGTAGTTTGGACCTAACTTTATAAGCCTTCACAAGTGTGGGCTGAATTAGAGAGTTGTTGTTATGACTAGTATTTATTGCATATTCTCCATTGTCATGGGTAGACTCATAGTCAAAGTTTGAAGGCAAATGTGAGGGAAGAAGAGTCAGGTTTGAGGGCACTTGAAGTAGAGGAGGAGGTAAGTTTGAGGTAGTTGAAGTGGAGGAAAAGGAGAGGTTAGAAGTTCTATTTCTTGGTAAGATATAGAGAAAAACGGATTTGTGGTCAATAATTGTAAACATGTAATAGTTCTAACGCAAGTATTACTTTATTATTTGTCGAATCGAACCTGTCTACTGTTGGACATGTCATTATCACATTACAGACCTTATTCCCACCCTTCAATAAAGGAGTGAAATCCTCTGTTCCCCTATCCAAGACCAACCTTGTGCCATTCAAGCATGGTGGGAACAGAGGATTTGATCCCTTAATAAAGCTTGAACCCCAAACCTCAATTCGGCTCCTCCACTCGCATTTGTGTCTGCAGACATTTACATTGCTTGAAGGTGGCTCACATTGTAAGGCCAGAAGAGAAGGCGACTCCTGCCATATTAATCCCCTTCATCCAACACGCAGGCAGTGGGACCTGACACCACTCACTTCTTCCCACATCGTGCGACAACCAGATTATGTCCCATGCATTTTCAAAAGTGGACAATAAAGCTATCCTAATCATCCCACCGTTAACCACCTCTAAGCACCCCATCATCACTTGGTACGGTTTCCTTATTCCCTCCATCATTTTTGTTGGCAATTTTGACATGTATTCCCAGTTCCTTCCGTTTAAGCTCAAGCTCCATAATTCTACATCTTCTAGCTTTCGTACCCCTTTGTCCATCCCATCGACGCCGTCGGATTTAAGTATCACCATGTGCCCATCACCGTACACGTGTAACCGATCCATCACGTTTCCCCAATTAAATCCCACGGTTAGTTGCTGCCCGTTATCTTGTCCTGTGTAGAATCTCGGCCGTAGAATCACGGGTGCGTCGCGTTCTGATCCCAACGCTATCACTAGACTTTCACGAGGTCCGTTTACCACGTTCAGGAAAATAAGGTTGCCGTCTGTATGATTCACGCGTGGCAGCTCGTCTGAAGTTTCTATTGCTTTCAAAGACCGCCAATTGTCAGTTTCCGAAGCGTAAAAAAACACCACCGGGCGGTTGTCGACCAACTCGGCGAAGAAAAACCGAAAATGATCCGACCCGGAAACTAGTTTCATTCCAGATCTCCGCCAAGAAGACGTGCCACGTGGACCGAGTGGGCTTGGCGGAATTTTTTTAACCACCTTCGTGGCTGAATTAACGACAATGACTTCCTGTCGGGAGTTTGAAGCGAAGAGGAAGAAGTTGCCGTCTGCCGCCAGAAAATAAACGCTCTCCCCGGGAAAAATGACTCTTTTCAGTAACCTGGTGAGTCCAACCATGTTGAACCACCGAGTTGACTGATCAGAGACGCAAAGAAGGGTGGCGTCGTGTCGCCACCGCTTCCTGTAAACAAAGAGCCAAGTGGTGGAACTCGATTGCAAGTTGTATTCGCGCACGAAATTTTGATCTGAAATCATGTTTGTTATGGACTTGTTAAGTGACCCCAGAAGTCTAATTTCAGGTAAAGGTAAATGGAGGAGAATTTTCTGCATGAGTTCTGAAGGAAGGAGGCAAAACCCAATTGCATTTGTTGTCAAAGTGTGATGATCTTCCATTAGAGGCTTAAGACTTTAGAGAGGCATGTGAGATCATAAATTTATACCATCAACTACTTTCTTGGTTATAATCAGTGTGGTTATATGTATAGAGAGGGAGGGGGAGAGATTAGAAAGCGTGACTCGTTGGGTTGTGTGGGCGTTCGTTTGTTGAAGTAAACATGTTTAACTTACTGGAATTAGAAGACAAATAATCCAACAAAGCATCCATGCGCAGAGTCACATCGTCATAGTCAGACATTAAATTTCTTTATCCACAAAGGTTGCCGTACCGATTAAGTTGATGCCTTAAAAAATAAGGAAAAGGTCAACTACTCCTGGGTGCAGTAACTAAGTGTGCAAGCCTCGTAAGAGTGACGTAACATATGGAGCCGAAAAGGTGAAGCTCAAATGACCTCTACTTATGACAGCTCTAACACACAACCGACAATCAATTACCTAATTCCCATGCTTAATGACTGGACTCTCTTGTACTGTCTTTGTCGTATCCAACATTTTTAAAATCGAACTGGATATCGAACCAATTGAAGAAAAGGTTTAAAGTTTAGAAGTTCAACTAGTAATGAACCGCTATCAAATCGAAATATAATAAATAAGATGAAAATTTTATAAGAATAAATAAAAATAAAATATTTTACTGAAATGAAAAATACACCAATGTTTATTATTATCTAATGAACTAAAAATAAATAAATATGAGTCCAATATAAAACTT
>JAOTBA010000008.1:27935923-27955665 GCA_025629845.1 Erythroxylum squamatum | reverse complement strand
ATGGCAAAAACTACACTCAAACTCAAAGTTTCCACCACCCTCTGTTTTATTTTTCTTCACCACATATTTTCATAGTGATTTTTCTGGATTTTCTTGTTCAGCACCACTACTAGAAGCCATGAAAAAAGGAAAATAGTGGACTGAAATACCTAATTAAGATACTAAATTGTATTAACAAACAAGAAAACAATATCAAGAAATAACAAATTATTTTTATGTCGATGAAAAAAGCAAGACGGGAAAAGCAACTTTCAACCAAACACATTTCTAATTTCAAAATCACACATAAAGATTGCTACTTCTAAACTCGCTTTCTTTTTCTATGACCAACACAAAGATGCTTATTAAAAACAGCAACTTTCCCGATAACCTCTTCCGAATCGGCCTCAAACTGCATTAATATTTAATAATTTATTATTAAATCTTTAGATAAGCTCAAAAACTAGCTCTTTTCATCCAAAGAAGAAAGCTTTCAATCGCAAGACTACACTTGGGCTGCCCCATTAATAATTTAATATTAAATCTTTAGAGAAGCTCAAAAACGATGAAAGGATAAATCGATAAACTATAAAGCTTTCAATCGCAAGACTACACTTGGGCTGCACCAGAAGCTTACAAATTACAAATTACAAATAATATAAGAATTAAGAGCTACACTGTAAATTCTCCTGGACGTAAAAGAGGGTATCAGGTAGCAACTAAACGAAGGATACAAAGGGCAAGAATAGTCGCAATACAGAGGGCAAGCATCGATATTCGATACAGAGGGCAAGCATCGATTAAAAGCCGAGTCCTTTCGAATCACGGTTTTCTTACACACGACTCTGAAAATCGATTGGCAGCACTACAAACACACGACTCTGTACAGGTGAAGGCAGTAGTGACAAAGGTAGCATTAGCATATCACATCTGAACTTGGAACAGACAGCTGTTCTTTGAAACTGAATATCGTTCAAACTAGGACAGCACCACAATCCACAAAGAAGGGCATGACGTAAACGAACCTGGTATGAAGGCAACGTTGTATGAAGAACCAGCGCTGACGTGAAGGAGCAGATGAAAGCTAACGTCGTATGAAGAATAGATGAACAACTGTAGAATAACTTGAGAAACCAAGGAGGAGAGACGTCGGCCACGAGGAATTTGAGAAGTTTAACAATTATATCTTTCTTAATAAGGAGGATATAATAGGTCAACTAAATAAAATTTTTAATAACTCATAAAAATATTACGAACCATATTAAGACGTGTCCAAGCCGTCTTCAGCCGTGTTCAAACCGTGTCTAAGCTAATAAAAATGATTTTTTATTTCGACACGTTTTGACACGTGTCCGACACGTGTCCACCGCGTATCCGTGTCGGACACACAGACACGGCTTCATTTTGCCGCGTCCGTGCTTCCTAGGCTCTGACCAACAATCAGCAGAAAAGGATGAATTTAAGCTTAAAAGACTAGACACTTGTTATTCATCCAACAATGAAGTTGGGTTTAAAAGGAGAGACTGTAACATGCAGCTGGGTTAAAAGCCATGCCGAAGTACTTCTACAAGCAACTACTGGAAATAGGCCCAGATTAAAGTCTTGTTCCTTTGAATCTCATGGTTACCGATAGGCCCATACCTATGAGGTTAGGTTCCACCTTCTGGCTTATGCCTTTGGACGTGAAAACAGGCTAAAGTCTCCTTTTCCTTCATGCTGAAAAAGACACCGACAGGGTTGCTTACAAGTTGGTAAAAGCTTATGTAAGCTACAAACATGGTGCGGCTGTGTTAATAAACGGAAAAAGAGTGCACGTGTATCAACTAATAACAAAGATTAAGAAGAATTCAACAATTAAAAAAAAACAAAAACAAAAAGAAGAATTCAACAGGAGGTCTTGAGTTCGAATCACGCCAAAGGAGGGGAAATGAAATATTTTTCTAATTGATGATCCTCTAGCTCCCTGGGCAAAACTCCTTGATCGGATCAATTACGGACGCCTCGTTTCCAGCGGCGAGGTATGAGTTGAAACTACTAGGAAACCAAAGGGTTGCTGAGAACCTGATGCTAAATAAGGGAGCCAGTGATCAATCAGCAGTCGACCAATCAAGTATGCGACGGCTCCTTGTGTGCGGAAGTATACAGGCTACATAGGAACTTGAGGAATTTTGGGGTTCTAGATTTACCTCCTCTAGGACTCTTAGGGTGTGGTTGTAGAGCTTAGGATTAGTCCGGTTAAGCTGAGATACCTAATGTAAATTTAAAAAAAATGAAGAATTCAACTTGCGTTGATCGTTATACTTTCATCTTAATGCTAACATCTTAATGCTAATGTAAGTTTTGTATAGTTGAATTCGGTATAATCACTATTGGATCAAATTTTAAAAAGTAATATTGTTTTATTAAAATTTATAAAATGATATATATATATTTTGATAAGTTATTTTTTTATTTATTGAACAAGATAATATGTTTTTATTAAATTTTAATAAGATATCTTTTTTCAATTCAATTTAGAATTGGACTAATTCGAATTTGATCTATTAGTTTTAAATCGAATCACATATAAATTATCAATTATAATAAAAATCTCTTGATTCAAAATAATCATAGGTAAATTGGCAAATGAGTAATGAAAGATAAAACAAACACAAATAGCAATTCATCATAAAAAGTTATTGTATTAATTAAAAGAAAAAATTGTAGTTAAGCATCAAGCCAGCATGGGTGGCTTGGAAATACATTTTTTTGTTGGGTTATGTCACTTAGTCCCATAAACATTAAAGTACGTCCGCAACTATTTCTTTGTTCCCTCAGATTAATTAGGGGAGTCAAGAAAAATGAGGGGAAATAAATAACATGGCCCGTAAGTTAGGAATAAAAGAATAATATACCAGAAAAAGAAAAAAGAAGAAGAAGAAAAGGAAGGTAGGGTTTAATAACTTCAGGAATGATACATCAGGCATTGTTTAGTTTGACTTTTCAAGCACTCCTACCATAGTGCAACACCATGACATGATCAGTGGTTGCGGAGTGTGGAAGCAAAGTAACTGAGTCTCTTGGGCTCCATATGTTGTCTCTTACATGCTGTAACGTCAAGAAAGGTAGAAGCTGTTGCCCTCTACATGTTATCTCTACCTGCTTTTTTTTGCAAAAAAAAAAGAAAAGAAATCACAGCCGTTCATTTAATAAGTGTTAAGAGGATAATCCAAAACCTCTAACATGTATATTTAATTCAGAAATAGCTACATCATGCGCATACAAGTTTCAAAAAAGGAGCAAGCAAAGCAGTCATTATCGTGGTGGCAGAAATTAGAAAGACGTCAAGTCATCACTTGAAAGCTTTTCTGGCTCATGCAGATTTCAAGCCATCTATGGAGGATTCGCCTTTATCCAAGTTAATCATTGTAATTTCCCACCTTCAACCGACTTGATTTTTGCATACCCTTTGCGCCCGTATGTTAAAAGATATATGATTTTATATATAAAACGTATACTTCACCCTATAAAATTCTACCCCCCACAAAGCTAAAAACCCTTTTTCTTCGCTTTACTCCACAGTGATTCCTCATTCCTGTATCTGTATGCCCAATTAAAATAGCTCTCGTCAGTGGTCAGCCGTGGAAGCAGACTCTTTGGAGGCTGCCGGTCATCCCCTCTTGACGTCAGAACTGCCCGAGCTTAATCATTACGGCCCCAGCCAGACTTTGCTCGTAAGCCAAAATCATGAGTTCCATAGACTTTTTCAGGTAGTGGCAACATTTTATTAATCTAAATATATGCTAAAGCAAAGCATTAACATTAAACTAACAACCATAAGGATCTTTAAATATTAGGAGTTGTGGACTGCGATGTGTTAAAAGACTTCTTAACAATTATTTATATGAAAGTTATTAAATAAATTATTAATTTATTTAATGGTTTATTATAGATTATTGCGTCAACTGGAAAGTTCTTTTTACTAAGTACTCAAAAGAAAATGATCAAAAGTTCATAATGGATCTAAAGAGCACAGCCTCTGAATTAATATGTTTTCACTGTTCATCATTATATTTAACCTGAATTACTTTCTTTTGTAGCTGTATATATAACATCATTCTCATGTCATGCACGTCCCTCTCACGTTGCTCTCTTACTTCCTTGGAAGAAACTCCAAATATAATTAAGGTCAAAATATTCCTTCACCAACTATATCATTCCATGACTTATATCTATCTCTAGTCGTTTGAAATTTAAACTAATATTTACGTTTAATTAAACAGTTAATCAAAAGTGTGAAACCTGGCAGAGCCTTGCTTCTTTCAATATAATATGACTATAATTTTAACAGTATATGTCTTCGTCTACGTATGTACAGGAAGGTTTTATAATCATGGAGGGCTGGATCTAGTTTTGTTAGGTTGATTCTACATGCATACAATGATTCCACTGAAACCCTTTTTTGATATATAAAAATGAAAAAATATGTGTGTGCACTTAAATTCTGTCTTTTTATGCTTTTTCTCCTTCAACAACTTGGAATGATGCTTTTAAGACTTATCCTTCATGCATGGCTTTCCTCCAACGTGAAAAAAAGGGTTTTGTGTGTTTTCTTTCTTTTTATCTATTTGTTTAGTTGTCTTTGGGTGGTTGGTTTATGGTATGATGATGGTAGCTTTTATCATCTAACAAAGTGCAGCACTTACGTTTTTCCAGGGAGTTTTCTAATCGCAATCCTTGTAGTAAAAAGGACAAGAAACATAGAGAAGAAAAGGAAAGGATTGGACCTACAATGTACACTAGCTGTCTCTGAAAGCTGATCTTATAGAAGCGAAAGCGTGACGAAAGGAGTAGCTACCTAGCTAGACCTAGCCACAAGTCACGCAGAATGAACGGAATGTTTGATAACAACAGTGTCCACGTGTGATTTCTCAGACCCTACGATTTGATTTATTGATGTGTTTAATGGAAAAGTCATACATATCAAGGTTTATTCTTTTCCATCTTTTTTTGTGTGGTTTTATTCAACTCATAATAAACTACGACTAATTTCAGGTCTACCCATAACAAACCATCAATTTCCTATGTAGATTAATAACTAAGTTCAGTCTTAATACCTGACAATAGGGCAAGACAGAACATGTTCCTACTCAATGTTGTTTCAGTATCGTACATACTTTAATACTTCATGTTGTTTAAAAGTCAACGCTTATGCATATTCAAGGGAAATGAAACCTTGTTATCGCCATGACGACAACATTTGCCATATCCCTTAAAGTGATTATTTTTATCGTACAACAAATTCTTGTTCATTATGGCACATATATAGGAAAAGAGAAAAAAAAAAAAAAACACAACACATAGTTGTGCCAGCTTGTGTCGTGGTCTAAATGAACATAATTTAGCATCTAAATGCATATGACATGAAGACGACTAATTGCTGCTTAGGGAAAGAAATAATGTCCTCAAATTGCGGTAGAAATCACACGAGTCTCCTTACTTTTCTCGTACCCACTTAAGAGCTAAATCATTGGTTTGCATTGGAATCATTTACTTCCTATAGCAAAAGTCCATCGACTTGAATTACGAGGAAATTGCCAAATTAATGGCATTAGTGGACCTGCAATATAATACAAGGTTCACCAATTTCACGAGCATCTGGTTTATAATTTTATAAACACGAGAAGAATGTTGAATGTGTCATACATCTTAGATAATTATCATATTTTATGCTATAAAATCCTAAGCTGGCTCTTTCATGATCATTAGGTTTAGTTAAATTATAAGATCTCTGTAGTTGGGTTGTTAATTTGTACATGACTTGTGAGAATATGGTGTAATAAAATAAGATTATGCCTTAACCCCCTCCTCCTTACTTCATGGCATGGCATGAAGTGCGAGAAAGCAACAGAAACAAACTATGTGACTTCATCCAAAGCATCGAATAAGGGTTGACCAAAACATAAACTTATATGCAAAGACTAACTATATATAAATATATATGTATTCATTGTGGGTAACGAAGACAACATATACTATAGATACGAATAACGTGATTGATGTTTGTTATTATCTGCTATACCTATTCTATCGATTGTGTTAGTTTCGCTACCTTACATATGCTAGATCTCCTATAAAATGTACTTAAAAGAGCAAGCAAGCCCTAACACAAATGTTGTATAGACTCCCATCTTCAATAATACAAAGTGATTTTGATGGAATGCAAAGGAGCCCTTTAAGTGTATTAATTAGTTTTCTTTCTGTGACATTTTCAAGCTAAACCTATACACAAATATCTTAATTTCAACCCAACCAAACGAGTTGGATTATACATAGTTAAGAATAAAGCCAATCAGTTACCCTAATTTCTCTTGTAAACTTGATTTTATAAAAAGAATACAGGAGTCGCATCTTAAAACGAATGTCTGTAAGCTTATAATGCCCAATTATTACCGTCGAGTCTTTCAGTATAGAGCAATAATTATTGAAATTATTATGGTATTTTGAGGTTGTGTGCATGAGAAGCATCGTATACAATGATGGGAACACAATAATGTGTATTTGATGATCCATCATGCATCTTTAATCAACGCATTCCGTGCACAAATTATGTTTACATAAGAACAATCCTAAAGTAATTATTTTATTAGGGAATATTAGACATTTTATTATGATCATTATTTCTACCCTTCCTAGTTCCTAGGACCTTATACATAGGAAAAGATAGTTCCATAGCGTGAATATGATTCTTCTTCTTCTTCTAGACCACGAACATGGTATTGTTAGCATTTTAAATTATAAATTGAGAATTTGTAAAGTAACTCTATAGATGAGTGCAGGACCTTTATCTACGATGATGCGAAGAAGTTCATGTTTAGAGGTTTTTGTTTGTTTCTAAGTTTGTGCTTAGTTTTTTATGATGATGAAGCTGACACGCTTACGAATAGGCACAAAAAAGATCACTTCTCAAAACCTACAAAATTAAGAAAAGGTTAAGTTTAAACCTTGTTGCTAGAGGTTTTTGTTTGTTTCTAAGTTTGTGCTTAGTTTTTTATGATGATGAAGCTGACACGCTTACGAGTAGGCACAAAAAACATCACTTCTCAAAACCTAGAAAATTAAGAAAAGGTTAAGTTTAAACCTTGTTGCTAATTATAAGGACAAATTCCGATCGACATAATTAGCAAACAAGGAAAAACATTCTTCGTCTGAGTAAACAAAAACAAATCACTAAACATCGACCACGTTCTATGTAGTAAAACAAGAATAATTGTGTTTGATTGATAGTTTTGGATGTTCTAAAAATGGTGCTACTACATAGATATGCATGGATCTCTCCTTCCACAGGAATATAGAGTCGATTTTCTTATTGAACAGTGCTAGGTTGAAAGATGAGTATATTCTTAATATATATTGCACGTCCTAAACCTTGAATTCTTATATAATAAAGCTAAGAGTAAGACTAGGTAATGACATCTCGGTTCCGATGAAATGTAACATGTCATGAAAAATTGCCATGTTGCTCTGTCTATATATGCCAACATGTATACGATCGCTGGAGACAATTAGGACAAACTCTTATATGAACCTTAGAGAGTCAAACTAAGAGATAATCAAGACACCTCTCCTCGTTTGTGTCTAACGTTCTAAGGGACACTATCAACGGCCGCGGTAAAAATAGTTTCCTTCTTTGGTCCCTTAGGCTGTGAAGATGGTAATATACCTACATGTACATATATTCTAGAGGAGGAAAGTAATGATTGTTATAGCTAGTTGTGTTCTAACATGATGGTTAAGAAATGTTGAGTTGAACTATGTAGGATCGAACGGATTACGTTTCATAGTGGCAACGTTTTCCATTATCAACATGTCATTTTTGTTACATTTCTTAATTAGCTTCTTAGTTTTCTTCTCTATGTTTGGTTGTGTGGTTCCTCTTGTTTTTAGTTGCAGGTAGTGCAGAATCATTGAAACGTTACTTTCAAAAGTATGTTTTTGTGAAAGGCTATATGTCTCTCTTCCATTTGTTTTCGGGTCAAGGAAAGAGGTTGGTGGGTAGTTCTCTTTGTATCATCTCCAAAGCACTACACTTTAAAGCTACACCTTTAAACTTGTCCATAAGAGATTTAACATCCATAACTAACCAAGCATGAAGTTGATGACTAGTTTATAAGGACTTAATTGCTTGAACAGGCAAAATCATTTTGTTCCTACTCCATCTTTACAGGACCAGATTATGAGCTAAAAGGCTAATGATATTAAAACTGAAGATGGCTACCTGGAAATGTGCTTCCCACCTAAATTCCATGCTATAGACAAAACAGAAATGGATTTAGTTCTGCTGTTTCTATCATTTCTCTAACACCAACTCGATATTTTTCTCATTTGGCTATAATAAATTTAGTTTCTTTTCCTTTTCTTTTTGCTACTTGTATCAAGAGCTATCATTTCGCAATTCAAAGTGATCATCACTGATCAGATGCGGAAATAGGGGATGAAGAAAGAACAAAAACTACGGCTTCATGGACTACTTTATTATGCATTCGAATATAACAAGGGACGGTTGAATGGTTATAAATACCTCTGATTCGCTATCCAGTCTCAGCTTGTTAGCCAGATACTTTGTTAATAATCGGACTGTCATTCTTCCATCTCTGAACATTTCAAGTATGGAAACAAAAACAAATTAATTTAACCAAAGCATGAAGTTTTTTTTCCCCTCTCAATTTCTTGAAGCATTAGAAAGAGGAATGAACATAAGAAAGTAGGAAAAGAAAGACGGAGAATGGAATACAAAGAAGACAGACAATCTTACTTGATTCTCAGGTAGCTCTTGGATATTTGAGGCAAGAATGGTTCTTTTGCTCTGCATTCGACACCAAATTAAGCGTACTGTTAGAAACCAGGAAACTTCAGTCTTTGAAAATGCATGAAAATGAGACTTATTGGAAGAAAATTTTCTTGAAAGAAAATGGTGGGTTGGGGCTTTTTTCTGTTTATGGTGATTCCAGTATCCAGGATTCGTCACGCTTGCACTTACTGATTTTGAGACGCTTGTAACATAAACCAAATGCCCGAATGAAGTCGCCTAGGAGGATCGATGAGCCTAAACTCGGAGCTCGGTCCAGCAACATCTATTCCACTATGGACTTGATGCAAGGGATGCGAAAAATAGGAACCCAGTGGCATCAATGAAGAAGAAGAAGTTGTCGCAGAAGAAGACGAAGAAGACGAAGAAGAAGCGGTAGCTAGAACGTTGTATGGAATAGGCCTAAATGCCCAGTTAAGCTCTTGATGATGAGGATTATAAGTATTAGTTGAGCTACTTCCATGGTGTTGTTGTTGGTGTTGAAAGAACAAAGATGTGCTAAAACTAGTAGCACCACCTGTTGGCATGTTCATTACTGGTCGACTCGGAGGAGCTCTAAATTCAGGGACATGAAAGATTGAAGAGCTCATCAATGTCCTCGGTTGATTTGATGACGATGATAAACTGTTGCAACCTGGTAATAGATCGAGCTCTATCAATCCTCCTTCTCCTTTAGGTGTTTGATGGTCCGTAACTTGAAGATGACGATAACGATGATGATGATGTTTACTGTCTTCGTGACTTGTTGTACTGTGACCGCCTATACTCAATCGGAGCCAGCCTTCATCTTTCTCCTCTTCTTGTACAGCGACAGCATCTTTGGAGCTTGAACCAGCTTCATTAAGACTGTTAGTTCTTGATTCATCTTCTGCCATGGGATTAGCAAGTAGATCAGATCCTAAAGAAGCTTCACTGTTATTACAATAGTCATAACCTCCTTCTACTCGGTTCATAAGACCAAAACGACTCTCCTCAACAGCATAACTACCATAACCGCCACAAAACACACGCCGCCGTTGCTTTTGTTGTTGCTTAGAAAGAGTTTGAGCAGGAACCATGGTCATATCCGAGAACCCAGAAAACGAGAAGGGTAATACTTGATGATGTTAGCTTCAAAGTCAGCCATGGATCAATGGAAGGTTTTGGAAGTGAGAGTTATATTGGGAAGAGGGTGTAGTTATTGCCATAAGCATGTGCAACAATTAAGGAATCAAAAGAGAGAGAAACACCCATTAACCAGGTAAGGTGTTTCATCCTAAACAGTATATCTCAGGACAACTAGAAGAACAACCCTTGCAAATCTCACTTTTTCATAATTCTCTTTGTTTGGAAGCTTGTGAGAATGAAATAGTGGTAGCTACCGTTGAAAATTTGCAAAAAAGGAGAAAAAGGATATATAGATAGAGAAATGGGTGGGACTGGGTGGTCGTCAGTTATTCAGTTTTTTTTCTATAATAATTAATATGCAATATGATTTATATTTCTTAGGAATTTACATAAATTGTTTCACAAAATAACACTACTCTAAATCAAAACATTAACTTTGTGTGTATAATATATCAATCAGACCAACCCTCTTATGACATTCTCTTTTTCTTTAATCTTTTTGACTTTGTTAATAGGGAAATGTGTAACATTCCTTCCCCTTGTTTTTTTAATGGGAAGGTCATCCTGCTAACAACTTTAGGACATGTTCCAAGGATAAAATGACTATAAAAGACTCATCTTCCTTTCAGAATATCCCACACGAAAAGGTTCTTTTTAGCCCTAATGTTGGGGGATTGTAGGAAAAAAAAACACAATTAGGACAGCTAACCAACAGCTATTAACACTAATTGTGGGCTTAGACCCATCAAAGTTGGAAAGTTTCACCCTTTGACCAAAGGTAAGTTGATGAAATTCTAGTCCACTTAGGATTGTCAAATGATCGAACAAAGTTTTGTCTCTCGTGTGTTTAGGTGGATGCATGCTAAGCAATAAGCTGCTAGAGTTAAAACATAAATGGCCGGTTGGACTCTAAACCAATTGAAGGTAGGGGGACTATGTATATACTCTATATATGTAAAGGGTTCAGAAAGAGGAATAACTTTCTTAAGCAAGCACATAATATAGCTAAAGGTGATGTCTTTGAAAACAAAAACAGGGTCCAATTAGTGATATTAGAATAATTAAGAAGCGTGAAATTGAGGAAAAGGGCAAGAAGAGAGGGAAACAGATGAGTGGTGGGCATGGCATGGCATAATGAACTGACCTGTCAACAAAAACATAAGATAATGAAAGCAAGAATCATAAGTTAAGAGTAGGTTTAAGTTATTAATTAAGATGTGATTATAAACAAATAAATGGGGACTTAGGCAAGCATGATGGTGTTTCCCCACAATCCCTAGAATCGAAAACAGGAGCATATATTGTTTGTAGGACCTGTAGTACACATTCCCCATTCCCACCCTTTGCATAACCATGTGCCTCCCACCCTCGCCGCAACAACTGTACGGCGGACTTCCACATTTCATTCTCATAAATGTTATGAAACCGATGCTTTGATTTGATTAGGAATTGAGTTAGTTAGTTAGTTTAGACTGTTATCAGAGTTCATCCCATAATAACCATTGCAATAAGCAATAACGCATAATTTAAAATTGTGGTAGGATAAAGAAATGCATTATGCGTCATTGCTTATGAATGTATGCATATACATGTGTCTCTTTTTATCTTGTCACCCATGCCTGCCTTATGTATGGCTTGCTAGAGTAGTTAAATAAAAGTTCGAGCAGGCGATGATACTCTTTCAAAAAATAATGTAAGAAATGTTGTTGGTGGCTGCTCTTGGGGCAGTCCCCCTTCCTGAAAAGCTGCTAGTGCCCTTTCCAGCCCATCAAACATGGTCTTTCCATCTCCGTCTCTCTTAGAATTAATTAAACACTTCTTGGTTTGTTTGTTTCGGAAAAAGTGGACTTTTCAAAGATGGGTCAATCGAACCAATTCTTTCAACCGGATTTCTGGAAGGGGATTACACATGACATGCTATAGAAAAAGGCAGAGAAAACTCCTGACAGTGGTGGCTCTACTTTCAATGTCAGCTTCCTTTAATTTTGAACCATAATACTCACGATCGATTGACCAATTGCAATTTTTTCGCATGCAAGAACTGAAGCCTGTGTTTACGTTTAACAACAACCGCACACACTTGCTCATAACCCCTATTAATTTTTAAGGGATTTCTTTGTAAACTTTTAAATATAAATAATAATCTATAAATTAAATGATAAGGAATATTAATATTGAAGTGCAAGAACATTTCATAACTTGCATCTTTTTTTTTTCTTAAGTAAAGAAAAATATATAGTATAAAAGCTGAAGATTGTGAGAAGCGGGCATGGGACGCACGACTTGAGCTTGGAGTATATAATGTGATGAGCATCTCCTACCCTTCTGGTAACTTATGGTCTCAAGTTGGTAACTAAAAATGGACTCAAGTTTATGTGATTAATTAAGCGAATTGAGCTTTAATATTTAATAGTACAAATTGAGTCACTTACAGAACTTAAATTATTGATTTAAGTACTTATTTACACCGAAATGGAGTGTTTAAAAACTTAAAAAACTACAAAGATTATTAGATTGTGAGTCAAATAAAACCACCACTTACTGAATTTTGTGCTATGATTAGTTTATATTCCTTGGACTCAAAAGGTGGAACGCTCACCCTAGGCGTCCCCACACTCCGGCCCGACATTGTGTGAGGGAGGTAAATCACGGTCTGATCCCAGCCAGCTTCTCGGAAAGGCGGCCCAGTGCTCGGGCAATCAAGTATACCTTGTTAATAGGGGTTGGCAAGTACTTGAGGTTCCATTCTACTTGAATGAAAACTGCTCGTTTTCATTTTTTAGTGTCTGGGGGATCTGAAGATTGAAACATCTATGTTAACTAGAGAAGAGAAGAGCCAAGCAAGCCATCCCATGGTGACAACTTTTTCCAGCACCAGTATACTTACTGTTCAAAGAGCCGTGCTAGTAGTCAACTAGTCATCGATCAACAAGAGTTAAGACCATCCCGAACAACATTCGAACGGGTTAATTTGAGGATGGATGTTTTAATTTCACATGGTAAACTTGCGACGAAGAGAATATCTTGAATTGATTTAAATCAAAGAAGGATGTTATATAATTACGAGGGTAAGTCATTTGAATGAGTTACCAACTTGTTTCCAAAAACAACACACAATTTTAAGGTAAATGATAATGTTGGAGTCTCAATTTTAGAACGCATTATATCAATTTTTAAATGATAAGAGGAACTAATATGTTGGATTAAAACAAATGGGCAATGTTTTAGTGAGTTTTTCAATTCAGGCACTTAACTAAGGTGATAAAGGTTAGTCACCAAATTCCGTTTTAAAATAGCCAAATTAACTCATAAGTAGAATGTTACGTGGGCGTTAATGGGAGTTTTATCAGTAAGACAGTATTTCTCTATAATTTATCTGACGAATGAAATTTAAGAGTTGAAGCACCTAGTAAATATTTCTTTTTTGTTGAGGCACTCACTTAATAAAAAGTGATAAATTTCAGGCCCTAACCAAACTCTTTTCCCTTTACCAAACTGACTTGATCTCAATCTTGGCTAAGGCAAAACAGCTTAACACTTTCCACATAGTATAAAGACACTGCTAAACAGATGCAGTATGTGAGAACTCTGATCATCAGGAGTTGAATCATTACGGTGCATTCAGGTAAGATAGGGAGTAAAGGCAATCTTTTCTGAACATCTTATCCATAAATACTCTAAACTTGCCAAAAGCAAGGATAATCGTTCCAAATACTACAATGAGTCTTTTGAACCATCATGAAAGTTAAACAAACTAAAGTATATATGCTAAACATACTAACTAGACAAAAGCACAAGCAAGTTTACCAGAACGTGGTCCTCAAGCCTCATCACCATGATCAATCTTTTCCTTAAGTTGTTCTTCTTCATCACAGTAATTTCCACTCCCAGTCTGTTTAGGAACCGAGTCACGCTCGGAAGAGGCAGCAACAGCTTTATTAACTGACTGCTGATAAAGAACTCCACCTGCCAGGGTGAAAAGGAGGCAAAGCAAACCGAATGGACTAGCATGTTTATCCCAAATCAGCACATTTATCACTATTGTAAGAAACTTATTTACCACACCAGTCACAGTGTAGGCTGTTGCAGATATAGCCTTTCTTGCCGCAAAGCCAAAGAAACTAATAAGCAAGCCAAACACACAGGATAAGGACACAGCAAACCATGCGTCAAATTCAAACCAATTACCAGTTTTTGACGCCAAAGCTGCAAACAGATCACTGTACTCTCCTGTAAGTATCCAGAACACAGGGGCAATCATCAATGACAGCAAATTGTTGTACAACACAAGTCCCCATGTGTTCAATCCAATAGTTGATACAATGTGTTTGATATAAACCATCTCAGTAACAATGGTCACTAGATACGCTAAAGCCCAAGAATATGCGGTCAAAGTAAAAGCAGAGTCAGTGGCCACGTACCCAACAGCACCACTCAAAATAACAACCAACGAGACAAAGGTAAGCTTTGAAGGAATAGGTTGTTTTCTAAATACGGTGTCAGCGACGGCAACCAACAGGGGTGTCAAAGATCTGAACATTATGAAGGTATCGACATTGGCATGACGCAAAAGATTGGTATTGGTAAAGATTGCCAGGTAAAAGACAATTGCAGCGGGCATAAACTTCTTGGCAGTTTCATAAGTGAAGGCGTCGTGATACAAAAATCCCAGCTTACCCAAAACCCAGACACCCAATGTAGAGGTCAAGTACTGCAATGCAGTCAAAAGGGCAGGATAGCTGAATTTGGTAATGGCATATTTGTTGATAACAGCAAGTAAACTTGAACATAGAGCATAACCCACCACCAGACTACTAGTGGCTAACTGCTTCGAAGACTCAACGCGAACCGAAGCCATACTAGCCCCCCTTCTCAGCGTGCCTACAAATGATGATCTAACAAACACACAGCAATACAGATATAAAGCAGATCCTTAAAATTCCAGAGAGACAATGTAAAGAATGGGGGCCTTAAAGGAGTCACCTGTGTCAATATCTAGAGAAAAAGAACTAGCAAACAGCTTCATAGGAAAAAAATCTGAGAAATTGGAAGCCGATAATCAGGTCTGATCAACGAGTGGTAATGAAAAGAAAGCAAAATCTTATCAAACCCCAACAATTTTGGACCACTGAGAAAAAGGGTACAATTCACTAAATTGTGGATCAAAAAGGACGAGAAAAGACCAGAACGAGATCAAATAGGGCACGCAGAGACAAAAAACAGAAATGGTGTGACTTAGGGAGGGAGGCGGAGGGAGAGAGAGAGAGCAGACGAAAATCCACTGACGCGGAATGAATATAAGGGGAAACTGTGACAGTGGAGGCAAGAAATAGGATGGGATCTAAATCTAATTAGGCTGATTTTGTTTCTTTAATAATTCATTTTCTTGGAGCGAGCAATGAGAAGGAGAGGGGAGGGTTTAACTTTAATCAACGTCTCGTGATTGACTGAGGAGCAGATCCGGTAGGATTCTAATGTTTATTTACAGTTTACTCCGCGTCGGTCGGTGCCATTTTAACCTTTTCCTTCACAGCTGTAGCATTATATTTCTAATGTTTGTTTGCCATTTACTCCACCCTAACCTTTTTTACGGAATCACCCTCTTCAACTTCCTTACCTGTTCAATATCTACATAAACATATACAAATGGAGATTGTGTCCCGTTCGATTTGTCTTCGTCAATTATATAATCATTAAATGGAAAGATTGTGTCCTCGATATGATCTAGCATATCCACATTTAATATAAATTATTAAAACATTCTAATATGTAAAATCCATAAATTTGGTAAAACATAAAAGATAGATAGAATTGTTTTTTTTTTTTGGAAACTAAGAATTGGGGTTTTTTTTTAATTTTTAAACCTTTTTATCTACAATCTTTTTTAACATTATCCTTTTATTATTTCAAAGCATTTGCTTTTACATCTTTATATTATACTTATAATAGTAAAACAACCGAACTTTTTGCAAATTAAAATTGAATTAATCAAAGCTGCCAAGATCAATGCACACATTTAACCCATAAGGACTTCTTCTTAGTGACCAGTCTCCATAATCTTAGCTAATTGAGATTCATACATTAATTGTAATGGAATAATTCCTAATCCACCTTCCTCTCTTGGCTTGCATAAACCATTCCAGTTGAGTTTTGTATAGGTCCTTGTGTTAATATATCCAGACTATAGGAATTTACATAGGAGTTTCTCCATTTCCTTGTTCAGTTTCTCAGAGAAAAGAAGATATGAAGACAAGTACATGATTAGGTTGCTCAAAACGAAAAGCACAAGTTGGAGCCTCCAAGTATATGAGAGGCACTTATTAGCCCAATTTCCCTATCTCCTTCTTATAAAGTCGAAGATCTCCTGACATTCTCGATATGTTACTTTAGTGGGGGATATACGGACTCCAAAATACTTGAATGGAGGGGCAATAAGAAGCCATTGTTGGAGCTATGTAGATATAGTGTCTTGGAAAGCAAGTGTATTTACATGTAACTTAATCTTCTTCGGTTATAGTTTTGTAATAAAAATATCTATTATTAATAAAATAAAAGAGTTTGTTTTAATGAGCATTATATATCTAGTCATAAGGTACCGAGATTCTTTTGTAAGTAATATACATATACATAGAGATATATGGGGAACATGTATATTATAAGAATCTAAATAATGGATTCGCAGTTGAATAATCAAGTTGGTCGCTTGATTATGGTTTAGACTATAGTGTTGCGATTTATCTCCGTGTAAGTAAAATAGTTTACTTCAAGGGAATGATGAGTTTTATATCATGATAGTAGTCGACTATTGATAATGGCACTATTAAATGAATCTAAAATCAAGTATATTTTTAAGAATAAAGTGGGTCGTTACTTTAATCTTTAAACATACAACTTAAGCATTCGCTTATTATGGACTTCAATCTTGATGAGTGGTGAACTCATATATATTTCATTATAATTCTTAATATGATCGGAATGAATTTTTACAGAGTATTAATCCGGTGTCTGCATGTTGAAATTATTAATTGAAATGTGTATCAGGGAACATTCACTCAAATAAAGAGTTTAAGTGATATCATCACTTCTAGATGTTTTAAGGAGATTGGTGATTAAACTGGCGCCAGTAATTTGATGGACTAGCTACCCATCAAGTCTTAACACCAAGATGAGATCTTGTGTGTTAATCACCATTTGGAGTAAAACGGAAGATCTAAACCTAATATAAGAGCAAAACGGTAATTTTACACTTTATTGTGTAGATGGATATAATAAGGTTCATAATAGGGTTTGCAAATATGTGTTCTCATAATATTTAGTAATTCAAGAATTCAACTAATTGCTTTAGTGGAATGACATTTAGTTAATAAGTTAGAATTAATTCTAATAAGATTAAATTAATTCTGGTATTGGAGCTTGAATTATCTAAGTCTAGTAAGATTCCCCACTTGGCTTCAAGGAAGGATTTCAAGCAAAGTAAGAAATATAAATGGAGGTTTTAAAGCCCATGATTGAAAGTTGGGCTTGCACTAATTAATGGTTAATTAGAAGCCCAAATGAATATTTAGAAATAGGCTAGACTTTGATTTAATTTGATTAATTAAATTAAAACAAAATTCTTAAAGAAATGGAAGGTGCAATCTCGGTTTTATTAAGGCTGAATATTTAGCACATTTAACATTGAATTGCTAAATAAAGATGGTATTTATCATGCTTTATTATCATTAAATGGAGTAATGATCTTACCATTAAATGGTTTACTGGTTGTCTTTTAATGATGGCATGTAATGTAACCTTTTAGCATTCATTTGATTAATGATGAAATAGGTGTATTTGATGGAAGATCTTCCTTCTTTCATCACTAAAACCGCAATTGACATTTCATTTTAGGTTATTGGTCTTTTCATATAGCCATCTTAAAACAAATGCGAAGAGTCTCATTTAATGGTTTCTTTATGTTTGATTAAAGAAAGGTATGATGCCTTGGATGCTTCTCTCTTCTTTCTTTTCATGCATAATCGAAATTGACAAGGTGTAAGAGAGGTGTTCCTGCATTTTTGGACTCTCTCTCCTTTCATGCACGTGTTAGCATAAATTTGTATGAGAAGGTGTCTCATTTTTGGCTCCTTTCTTCTAAGAAAAATCTCCTCCAAAATTTCTTCTCCTTTCCCACCAAAGGATCTAGTTAACCAAGTTGTCTAAGAAGAACAAGTGGTAGATCGGATTGGTTGAGGATACAATATCGAGAAGACGAAATAATAATAAGAAGAAGAGGATACATCACCTTGGAGAGGATATATTGCATATGATAGGATAACATAGCGAGGAATTAAAGCTGTAGCAAAGGAGTCGGTAATATAATCTCCATCTTATTCTTATGATAATTATTTTCCATATACCGTATCATGTATTGATTTGCATGGTGTTTTGGTTATCTTGCTTCCGCTGTGTTATGATTTCTAAAAAAGTTTTGAAATCTACCGTTTAACCAAATCTTGCATGTTTTCTTTTCCGATCCAACAATTGGTATCAGAGCCATATTTATTATGCATGATTTCGGTTCCTGTATGTGATGCATGGGTTGGCAATTATTTTTTGTATGCTGAATATTTTTATATGATAGAAATATATATGGTGTATGTTTTGCTCTTTGGTTGTTCATATAATTAATATTTACCATGTAAGATTTCTTCATTTGGTTTGTAACAAGGAGGGTGGTCTATCATCACCATGTTTCCTCCTTGGCTTCATTTTTCTGTTTTCTTTGATTTTGTAATGTACAAATTGATGTAATGATGAAGATGAAGCAGCCATGGATTGAAGAAATGGAGAGGTAAAGGTTCGGTGTATCCTTTTGTGTATTGGCATAGTTTCAGTTTTGTGAAAACAAAGATGCTGGAATTTTGTTTCAATGAATCTAATTTCGGTTTTTTATGTAAAAACAAGTGCTGGATTTTGCTTCAAGGAATCAAGTTTTGGTTTTGATAAAATAATAGGTGCTGGTTTTTTGTTTTAATGGAATGAGTTTCAGTTTTAATGAAAAAAAGTGCTGGAATTTTTATTTTCAAAGTGACAAAATTCGGTTTGTATAACTACCATTACATTTTGTTTACCAAATGGGCCAGATCATGTGAGCGAAGAGTTCGAAGCAGAAGATCCAAGTCCAAGAAGAAAATTTTGGGCCTAAAAGGCTTGTAATTGTTTTTGGTTTCTAGGATGGACAATCAAAAGTGGCTTAATTAGTTCATGTGATGAATGGAGAAATTAATGCAAATAATATGTGATATTATGTGATTGCTTGTCATTTAGAAAATTGCCAACCGTAGGCCTTTCCATGCATTAATTATGTATAAGATATATAATGAAACAATATAGGATGGATAATATATTGATTCTAGATAAGATGGTATTTAAAACTTAAAGCCCAAAAAGATTGAGTGGGAGAGGATGCTCTTATGGAAGTCCACGGTCTCTAAATGATAGTCCATTTTCATATGGTAAAGTGTTACTCCCCATCGGAGGGCATAAATCCTAGATCTTGCATGGTTTGGGTTTCCTTAAGGATAAGTCCACTTATTGGTAGCAAATGTGACCTCCCACCGAGGCATGGTTTGTAAGTACCTTTAGTGAATGAATCAAATGGTTAAACACTCAACATTTTTTATCAATAAACTGCCTATCGTAGCACTGTTGGTAAAAATACAGACCAAATTATGGCGCTTCTCAAAAAGTTAGGCATGAGATGCTTGGTAGTTTTTTGAGTGGGAGGGTCCCAGTTTTTCTTTTAATGGATAAGATGGCCCACCGTCAC
>JAOTBA010000008.1:27898162-27916822 GCA_025629845.1 Erythroxylum squamatum | reverse complement strand
ATCAATCAGAACACATACTAGCCTTAATTCATTATTGTTCCACCAATAACGATCGATCAGGGACAGTTTAGAATAGTGTCATAATACTTATGGTTTTACTATCAAGTCACATACTTGATGACATAAGCCAAATACCATTCATGGAACATAAATCACATTACATAAACGACATACATGCATATATGAAAGGAATACCTCATAATATATTAATAACAAGTCATAATGTTAATACATGAATCACATACATCCATTGGCCTAGGGCACACTACTAACATATTTATCTCCCTTTTTAGGAATTAAGATAATACTCGAATATATCATATTTAACCAAAATAAAAATAAAGCATATATATATATAATCCTATTTAAAATAAATTAGTAATTATTAAAAATAGTCAAAGTCCATTATGGGTAATTTTTTAAGATTCATTTAAAACTAAGTGAGAGCTAAATGATATAATTTAATGTGGTACAAATGAAATTATGTTAAAATATAGAAATTTGATGCAAATTAAATATGATGAAATACAATAAAGTGTTTATTAAGTGATTGATAATGCGGTGGAAACAAATAGTAATTTTTGATAAAGTTCATATCGTGGGTCGAGAGCATTACTGATAATAATGGAGTTGAGTTTCCAACAACAGAAGTACTAGTTGCAAGGACAATATATAGTGCTCTAATGGAGGAAGATGATACAAAACTACAAAGGAAAAACATCTTATATACAAAATGTCATATAAACAATATGAGTTATAGTACAATTATTGACGAAGGAAGTTGCACTAATGAGCAAGTAAACAACCCTTTGTGGGGAAGTTGAAGTTGCCCACATGTAGACTTTAATGCCATACATGTTGCAGTGGATTAAGGAGTGCGGAAAAATCAAGGCGAATAAAAGATACAAATTTGATGCTCCATTGAAAAGTATATACTGAAGTTCTTTGTAATATGATCCTTTGCATAATGGTTATATTAGAAAAGTCATTTATGATGACTTTAAGAATAGGCACATTTGTGTGAAAGATACTAAATTAGTTACTCTTACGTCGTTGACACCCAATTAAGTTTATGAATGCCAATTGAAATTGAAAAGATTGATTATTGAATGAAGAATATGTTACCAATTCCAACAAATGAAAGAGACATAATATTTCATATAGGTGACAATTCTTTTGAAGAGAGAAGAAATGATGAGAGCAAAATGAATAGTATGATTATTGATCAAATTAATAGTTTATAATGTTAATTTTATCAATAGTTGTAAATAGAATGTTTATCAAATTTATTTTTTATGTTCACCATATATAAAAGGATATCTATTAATAATAATTGTTTTTACTTGATGTTATCATAATTGTAAGACTAATTCTGTAACATTCTGTTACTTATATAAGGCTTAAATAGTGTTTATAAGAGGTTAATGAGAAATTAGATAGCATAATTCATGCTTAAGCATAATGTGGCATACACATACACGCGAATAATGAGTTTTGCATATTAAAATGACTGTACATGCATTCATTGACATTTTTCAAGTATAATTGGTCTATAAATGGGAATTGCAGATTTTATTGGTCTTGAATATTAGGTTGGAGTGTATTAAAATTGATTTAGTAATTTTGGTAATATTTCGGATATCTTAGAAATTTGGAGTATTTTGGACTAGGAAAAATGTAAAAATAAGAGACCAAAGGATTTGAGACATGTGGCAGCATATATATTTGATAAATGGCTTACATGCAGTTGAAGAACGTGGCAATGTAATTTTTAATACACCTAGTTGCGTATTTTGGAAATCACTGTAGCTCATATGAAGTTTCTTCATCGAATTGCTGCCATCTCACTTCTCTGTATTTTGGCTTAAGTCTTGCTAAATTGCTACACTAAATCCGTGCTTTTACCATTCACAAGATAGTCATGGAACCAAAAAATCGTTGTTCATTATTGTGAACTTGGCTTTTGATTGTTGAATCAAGTAAGTTAATCATGACATCTTGACGATGTTTTAATATTTATAAATGGGTTCATGCATGTATGGAGTGGGAAAAGACAATTTCGGTGATGATTGGAGCGAAATAGAAAAATTTCAGGAGCTAGAAAAAAAAGGAAAAGAAAAGAAGTATAGAAACATATGACTATGTGTGAATATGTCAGTTTTGATGTTTATGTTTAACTCTTGGATTTTTAAATTGTTTGTGTTGAGATGAGCTAAGATGAAAGTTTCAGAAAGATGTGAAAAATAGGTTATAGGTTCTGTTGAGAATTGTTACTGTTCATGAAAATAAAATTTGCAGTAGAGAGAGGAAAAAGAAGGTGATGGTTTGCATGTATGAGTTTGGTTTTTGAAGTTTGAATACGAACTAAAGTATTTTTACTGAAGAGCTTTGAGTCTTTTGGCTATAACTTTTTCATCCAACCTCCAAATGACTTGAACCAATAGATTCCTAACACATTGTTCTTCCTCTTCATGAAAATTTGGAGCCATCTGGATTCGTTCGGGAAAGATTTGATTAATGGATTTAGGATGAAAAAGAGGAAATGTGCTGGAATGTTATGAACTGGAGAATTTTCATTGAACATGATTCGGTATTTTGATTACAACTTGATCTGTAGATTTCCAAATGAGTTGATTTGTGATTCAGATTAAACTTGAGACATATTTCTACAACTTTCTTGAAGAAGTAGAATTTTAATTCTGTCTCTAAGAATTGCAAAATTTGGCATGAAATTAAGTCTTGGTTTAGGCTATAGCACTACCAGGGACAGAAATCATGTCCTGTTGTTCTTGAATAGAATGCATTGATGTAGGTCGAATCAGACAAAGATGTCTTCACAAAAGTTATAGCTTATTCTGTTAGCTTGCAATTGGCATAAAGTTTGTAATTTTTGGATATTGGAATTGACAGATATGGATTGTATAACTTTGAATGCATGATCATACAATAGCCAAAATTTCAAATATACTCAGTCTGTAGTATTTTGAGCATAACTCATAGAATAATGAGCCAAATTGTATGATCTTAGTGTCATTAGAAACTTAAGGCACAGGAGAACAATTGTCTAGAAGAAAGTGTTATAGAAATATACCATTTTCCTTGTCATATTGATTATGCAAAGTTGACCCGAAAGTCGGTTTTGAGAAAAAACTGGAATGATTGATAAGTGTATAAATTTTGACACATTTGGAGTATAATTAGTCTTTGCATCTGTTTATTACAGAAGTATACCTAGGCATATGTCATTGAACATTGATACTACATGATACATTTATAAATGTGATTATTCAGTTAAACGATCCATATAGTAATATGAAAATGTATTTGTTTGCATATAAAAGAGCAAGTAGAACGACCGCTTCCAGCATTGCTAGGACTTTAAGGCAATAAACGAAAGGGAGCAATTGAGAGTAACCTAAGATGGTCTCACCTTAACTTGTTTGTTTATTACTTAATTGAATTTACTATTGCTGAATGTGTACTGAATTCCGGACATGAAATGTCTGAGGAGTTTTGATGAATGATTAAAACATTAGAAGTGCTACTTGTATGTGCATGAGATTGACTATTTGATTCTCAACGTGAATGTTGAATGCCGGAGTAAAAGTCCAATGACAAATGTGAATGAGAAATGAATGTGACTGAATGAGTATGATGATTGAATTTGTGAATGCATTTCATTTTCTAATGCATGAAATATAAGGGCAGTTGTAACTGATGTGGCCAGTTAACAAAAAAGAGCTTAAAGCTCAGACACCTATGGAAAGAGCCTAAGGCTCAACGTGTCCAATGAGCCCTATATCCCCAACGGATAAGGGATGGTATGAAAGAGCCTAGTATCTACAATGGATACGGGATAGTGAAAAAGGCACACGGTCACAACAACGTAACAAATGAATGTGTCTCATAAACATTGCTTTCACATATGAAATGAATAAATTGAACGATTGCACTGTTGTGAGAACTTTTCTTAAATGAATCTCACATAAATTATTGATGATTGTGTTCTGCAAAATTTTAATGAAATGATGACTTGTTTGGACTATGTGATTGAAATATGACCATTGTGTACAAAGTGTTTTATGATATTACTTGATGATGGTTAAGTTGATGTGAATTATGTGGTAACATGATTATCAATTGTTTTGTGGTTTGACAAGAGTGAACCATCGAGGATGGTTACTCTACTGAGTTCGCAAAACTCACCAAAATTGCAACGTTGACAATTTCAGGTTCAAGAGAGCAATGTCTTAGCTTCTAAGACTACATTAGAAGCATTTTTGTACAACTTTTGAAGTAAAGACAAGGCTCAAAGGTCGGTCAGCTGGGACTGAAGAACTAATCTTTGTTTTTAACTTTTGTTAATTCCTCAAGTATGTAGTATACTTTGTAGACTGAGCTGTAAACGATCATAAGATGATGTTGTATAAATGTGGATGATGGATAATGCTACATTGTAAATGATGGTTTATGAAATTAAATGAGTAAACTTTTGGATTTTAGATCTTGTGTTATTTATGATTTTGCTTGTAATGCCACGTGATAAAGTGAAGGTGATATAGTTAATACGTGAATTCTGTCGAACATATGCACGTGTGACCGTATGGCACACGTGCATGCGTCGGGTGGGATTGAGGTGTTACATTCAATAATGTTTATTTATTTATAAATAAACAAGAATTGATTTTGTATTTTATTACATTTAAAAAAAAGTAGGAATGATCTTTACTAACTAAAAAATAATACTAGAAATAACATAAAATTCATAGTTATATAATAAGAAATATATTTTAATTACTTAAAATTAATAAATTATTTTATAATATTGATCTATATCTAATATTCACCAACATTGCTGATATATTAATAAGGCTAGCAATAAGCTAGAACAAGTTTGGGTCGATTCGAAACTCGATTAAACCTAAAGTTTTAGACTCGAGCAGGAGTTTAATATGACTCAAGCAACTCAAAGTTTAATCAGATTTGATTATTTTTTTTAATTTTTTAGAAGTTAATATGAAAGTTTTCGGCTTCGAGCTGGGCTGAACCGAATGGCTCATGTCCGAGCCTAACTTAATGCTTGAGTTAAAAAAAGTTCTCAAGTTCGATGAATTCAAACTGAGTCTATTAACTTCAGGCATGGTTGGATTGAGCTGGGCTTTTTTTTGCCATATCTGGTACATATTCGTAACCTTGAGTCGGAAGTCGTCTCTCTCTATTTGGAATTCAATTATACCAAAAAACCAATTTTGTGAGAGTCCCACTGCCACCCAATAGTTACTCAACCGACCACCGTTTCCCGCCTAATCAAACCCAAGCCATTGCCACCCATTATTATTACCAACCAAACCAAGGCCACAAATGTCAACCGCACAACTGTGCCTTCATATCCTCCGCTCAACACCGCCTCCCTCGGTCGCTTCCCGGCGGCTGAGAAAAAGAAACTCGGCAATCAAAGTCCACCCAAACTTAAAATGGGTCCTCAGGCTAAGTTTGATGGACCAGAGTCCTCAACTATCAACTACTATCGATGTTAAGAAGATGGTTGATTTCTTGTATGATGACCTTCCCCACCTCTTTGACGAAAAGGGAATTGATCGGACGGCGTACGATGAACGAGTGAAGTTCAGGGACCCAATCACTAAGCATGATACCATTAGTGGATATCTCTTTAATATTGCACTGTTGAAGGTTCTCTTCAGGCCTCAGTTTTTCTTGCACTGGGTTAAACAGGTTCGCTTCTTCTCTTCCCTATTTTCTAATTTTGTCATATGGCGTAGTTAAACGTCAAGCATTAGACAATGGAATATCTTACCTCGATACTGTACTCGTTCCTTTTTTTAATAATGTTTCATAAGATGATGGTATTCTAATTAGTATTGCTTGGAACATTTAAGAAATTTGTTTATGTTGTGGACTTCAAGCTATATAGGTTTTGGTCCGCAAGTCGCTTGAACTGAAAATTAAGGAATGTGATTCTCTTTGCTCTGGTATACTATGTTGATTGATGCTGGTGCTATAGACAGGGCCTTACGAGATTACTACTAGGTGGACTATGGTGATGATGTTCATGCTTCTTCCTTGGAAGCCGGAATTGGTTTTTACAGGAACCTCTATCATGGGCATCAACCCGGAGACTGGAAAATTTTGCAGCCATGTGGTAAAGTATACCGTCTTCTTTTAAAAATGGAATTTTAGTATGATGCTTACATAGGTTATTCTGTGAACATGAATTTTTTGCAGGACTTCTGGGATTCCATACAGGATAATGACTATTTCTCGCTTGAAGGTTTGTGGGATGTGTTTAAGCAGGTACAGCCGTTAGTCTCTTGAAATATACTTACGAGTGAATTTCCAGATTATATTCTTACAGGATTTGGTTTTCGTGCAGTTAAGGATTTACAAAACTCCTGAATTGGAAACACCTAGATATCTTATACTGAAAAGAACTGCAAGTTATGAGGTTAATTCTCTCTTTCCGTTTGGAGCAGCAAAATGATTTTATGCAATTATCTATTTTACTTCACCTTCTCTTACAAGATGAATTGGATTGCTGAAACTGTCTACTGTTAGGAAGGTGAGCACGGCAGCTGTAGTCTTTATATTTTGGCTTCGTTGGTACAGTTGACCATACTGGCAGCGATGTTAAAATTGGCTGATGTTAAAATTGTCTACCCTATGGAATTGGATTAGATAAAAGATACACTGTAGTAATACCAATTCCATGTCTAAGAACAGCAATGGATTGTCAATGGACCCCAACTTCTCCATGAAATCATAATCTATATGATGTATGGTCAAATGCAATGCAAAGCTGCTGGATTGCCAGAATGAATTGAAGTTAATGTGGTTTTAAGACGAAAACTGTAAAAGTCAGGTACTAACTGAAAATTTAAACCTGTCAATCACTTTGCAATCTACTGCTTAATTACGTAATATCATATTGAGTCAATTCCCTTAGATTACATCTCTTATGTTTACATGTAAATGATTTACGTAGTAGTGATTCCTTTATCATAAGTTGATGGAGTTATTAAGCATATCAGATAGTGGTGCTATTTTGATTAAATGTCATATTAATTATACAGGTGAGGAGTTACAGCTCATTTATTGTAGTGGAAACAAGTGGTGATAAGTTGTCAGGATCAAGTGGATTTAATGATGTTGCTGGGTAAGTTTCTGGAAGCTAAATCAATCATATACTATTTTTCCTGTTCCGTAGGATGATTAGTAATTGATGTCATCTGTGTAGGTATATATTTGGAAAGAATTCCACCATGGAAAAAATTAAAATGACTACTCCTGTCTTCACTCAGGCAAATGACCCTGAACTGTCTCAAGTTTCCATCCAAATTGTGCTTCCATCAGAGAAGGATTTGAACAGGTGAATAACAGTCAAATTTTAAAAAATTTAAACTAACGTAATGTAGTGTACAATTACTTGTTTCACATATTACACTTTTTTGGAAAAAAGGCTGCTAATAGAATGAAATATCTTTATCCTTCACAATTTTTTACTTTGACCAGCTTACCAGACCCTAGCCAAAAGACACTTAGTTTGAGAAAGGTGGAAGGAGGCATAGCTGCAGTACTCAAGTTCAGTGGAAAACCAACTGAAGGCGTTGTTCGTGAGAAAGAAAAAGAACTGCGGTCAACTCTTTCTAAAGATGGTCTGAAAACTAAGACGGATTGTTTACTTGCTCGCTATAATGATCCAGGAAGAACAAGGAGCTTTATAATGGTACGACATTTAGGTCCCAGCATTACTTAGCAAGTGTTACTATGTTGTTTTAGCTGTTTCTCAAGTCACTCATTCGTATTTGCTTTCCTTTGCTTTATTGAAGGAACCATTTATTAGTATTATGGTTTATATTGGTGAATAGGAAGTAGAAACTACCACTCGATTAGGCAATCACTAGTTTACCATAATATCATTTAAATGATACCATGAGAACTTGACAGCTAAAATCTGGCGGCTACATTGTGGATGTCATGATGATTGGAGATGAGATGCCATAGGCAGTGATAAAGTGAACTATGTATTTTACGAACCATCTGACAATCTATGCCAGCTCCTGTTGTTTCCCATACTGAAGTAAGTGAACTTGATGAAAATTCAAAAAACCTTCGCAAGTTTTTAGGTGTCACCTGTATCAAAGGATTTCTTATTTACTTTGCTAAAATCGAACATTTTTGTTCTGAATTTACAAAATTTTATCCTATATACGTATGTCTCTTATCTCCATGCTAGAAGTAAAGTTATTTCTGTTCTGTGTTACTTCTGGAAATTAGGGAATAAAATGGTCAAAGACAGATGCAGTTCTGTTCCTTTTAGGCTTGCCATCCATTTTCTAATGCATAGAACTCAAACTAAAATTACAGTTTTAGTTCGTCAATGGACAACAAGTGTCTTCCATTTCTTGCAAGACAGTAACTCTGTATGATTATAGATGATCATATATAGAAAATATGCTCTGTTTTTACAATATGAGGTGCTATCTGACTCACAGAAAAGGATTGATGTAGCATGAATTATGAGCAGTTTATCGAGGATTACGGTAGACAAGGCTTAGCGTTTTTGTCATTGCTGGAATTTTGAAAATCGAAATCTAGAGCAGCTTACACCTTAGGAATCCTGGCTCATTCTAAAGTTCCACTATTTTGATTATCCATCCATTAGATATACCAATATTTCGAACTCTTGTTTGTTCCGTCAATTTGCTGCACAACAATGTTGTAAAAGTTGTTTAAGTTAATGTTGCAGACAATTATAGTATATTTCTAAAGAGATTATTGGCTTTTAACAACTGATATTATCTATTTATCTATGTTGATATGATTGAAGAGGAACGAAGTGCTAATATGGCTTGAAGATTTCTCATTGGAATAGTGGCAATCAGACTGGCTCCTGGTTGGATTATCCGCTTCATTGATACTTTAGGCTCTCTGTTAAGCTGCCTCGTGACTTTGTTTTGCCTATTCTTGCAATTTAGCAGTACTTGTACAAAGGTATAGATAAATTATAAGAAGTTATCATATGTTATCACAGAAGCGGCCTATCTTTGACAAGTGGAACTCTTGCCGTTTCCTTTTTATCTTCTTCCACTTATTTTTGAGTACTGCCTTACTTTTTACTTACCTATATCTATCGCAAGTAAAGGAATAAAGGGGTAATTCACTTAGAAATTATACTACGTATGTTGCTTGTTAGAAATAAAGCAATCTAGGAATTTGTAAATAACTTTCATAAAAAATTTAATTGTTTGGAAGTAATAAAACATCACCAAGTTTCTTAAATAAGCGTTGAGACAACTTCATTGTCTGGTGCTTTTCCAAATGCCCTTCTTTGTTTTTGAGAACAAAATGAAGACTTCATGTCTGTAGAATAGGAAACGGCAATAATTTGTAACAAAATGAAATCTTAGTTCTGTTTCTTTTGCACGTCATTATCCTAAATGGGAATTGTCTTTCGTAATTCTTTCTCTCTCGAAAGGATTGCTAATCATAATCAGTTATTTTAAAGGAATCTCGAAAGGATTGCTAACCATTAAAAAAAACTTATTTTACGTAGTTATTAAAGGAATCTCAAGTTTTAATAATAATAATAATAATAATAACAACAACAACAATAAAGCCACATTTCTATTATAATAATAAAATATTAAAATAAATAAATCATTACAAATTATTTATTAAATAAATATTGAATTTGTAAATAATTTTATGTTAACAATCTATTAAATTCTATAATTCAAAATTATTTATTAAAAATATTTTCATTTTAAAATTAATATTATTATTTGAAAGTAATAAATATTTTTATTAAATACTTATTTTATTTTAAAACACTTTTATTTCTTAAAATATTATTACAACATTTCAATTATTATTATATAAATTAAACAATTAAAATTTTATTAAACATAATTTTATTATAAAATTAATATTAATAATCAAATAATATTTATTTAGTTATTAAAATATTTAAAAGCACTTTTATGTTTTGAATAAATCATAAACTTAAAAACTAAATAATACAACTAAATATTTTTTAACACAAAAAAGTTGCTTACTGATTTATATGTGAAAGTACTTTTTTGAATCCTAACCTCTAATTTTTAGTTAACCCTAATTAAATATATAATCAAATTAATCCTAAATTAAGATTTACCCCTAAATTCCTCAAATTTCTAAGTCCCCTTCTTCCTAATATGAAATCTGCAAAATTAATAGTCTTTGTAGCATCTGAATATGAAATCCCAAGTGTGTTAATCTGCTCCTACTTCAAGGTGAAGCCTTTCCACAATGTTGAAGTCTTATCCTTCCTTCATGTTGAAGTCTCCTTCTTCTTCAATGCTAAAGCTACTGTAGTCCTTAAAGCATTTCTCTTACAGCGTTTTTGTTGCGTTTGACTATTTCAAAGTTGTTAGTATGCTTCTATTTATTAGGAGTCAAGTAGATAGAGTTTGTTTGAATTAGTTTTGAATTAGTATGTAACAAATACCACGAGTTGTACGTGGTTGTTACTGGTATTCTTATCATGTAAAGGCAATAAAAGCCTGTAGTTGTTTAATAAAGAGTACTGAACATTTCTTGAACTTTGTGCGTGTAATTAAGAGCCTATCAAATATTGGTATCAGAGCCCGAAAGAGGGGAGTGAAACACTGTGAGTGTAGGTGAGTGTGTGATGATGGCTTAAACTAATAATTTCGCGCAAGCGTGCATTCCCAAGTTTGATGGGGATTATGATCATTGGAGTTTGATCATGGAAAATCTCCTTAGATGAAAGGAGTATTGGAGTGTCGTCCAGGGAGGTTATACAGAACCAGCCAATGAAGAAGCATTGACACCAGCTCAGAGGAAGACCCTAGAAGAAACGAGGCTGAAGGATTTGAAAGCCAAGAATTATCTCTTCAATTCCATTGACAAGACCATTTTGAAGACAATTGCTCAAAAGGAAACGGCCAAACAATTGTGGGACTCGATGAAGGTTAAGTATCAAGGGAATGCTCGGGTGCAGCGTGCTCAACTTCAAACTCTTCGCAGAGATTTTGAGCTACTGGAGATGAGACCGGGAGAGACGGTCAATGATTATTTTGGGAGAGTGATGGTGGTGTCCAATGACATGAGAAACTGTGGTGAAGACATGCCAGATGTCAAGATTGTTGAGAAGATTCTACGTACTCTCACCGAGAAGTTCAATTACATTGTGTGCTCGATTGAGGAGTCAAAAGACATTGATAGTCTTTCGGTTGATGCCTTACAAAGCTCGCTGCTGGTTCATGAACAGAAATTTAAAAAGAGTGGTGGAGAGGAGCAAGCACTGAAGGTTAGTTATGATGAAAGAGGAAGCAGAGGTAGAGGAGCTGCAACTAGAGGCCGAGGGAGAGGCAGAGGAAGGCAAATTAACAAGGACACCGTGGAATGTTATAAATGCCATCAACTAGGACATTTTCAATACGAATGTCCTAGTAGGGACAAGAAAGCCAACTATACTGAGGTTGATGAGGAAGAGGAGATGCTTCTTATGGCTTTTATGGAAACTAACAATGCTCAAAAGGAAGAGATGTGGTACTTAGATTCCGGGTGCAGCAATCACATGTGTGGAAAGAGACAGTGCTTCTCGGATTTTGATGGTACATATAGACATTCTGTGAAACTGGGCAATAATACGAGAATGGAAGTGATGGGGAAAGGAAATATATGGTTAAAAATCGAGGGCACAACTCAGGTAATTACAGATGTTTATTATGTGCCAGATTTGAAAAATAATTTGCTCAGTATAGGCCAACTTCAAGAAAGAGGATTAGCTATTCTTATAAAGCATGGAGTATGCAGGCTTTATCATCCAAAAAGGGGTTTAATTATGCAGACATGGATGACAACGAATAGGATGTTTGTGTTGTTGGCTAATGTAGTACCAGAAAGTTCTACTTGTTTACAAACAATGGCAAAAGATGAATCACAGCTGTGGCATCGGAGATATGGACACCTGAGCTATAAGGGGCTGCGGACATTAAGATATAGAGATATGGTAAAGGGCATTCCACTTCTAAAAGCTACAACTAAGTCATGTACTGATTGCTTGGTAGGCAAACAACACAGAGAGGCGATTCCAAAAAAGAGTCAATGGCGTGCTTCCAAGAAATTGCAGCTCGTTCATGCTGATATCTGCGGACCAATCACACCACCTTCTAACAGTGATAGAAGGTACATTTTAACATTCATTGATGATTATAGTAGAAAGATGTGGATATATTTTCTGATTGAAAAATCTGAGGCATTCACAACTTTCAAACATTACAAGAGTCTTATTGAAAAAGAGTCTGGAGTACCTATATGTTGTTTACACACCAATAGAGGAGGAGAATTCATCTCCAATGAGTTTAATAATTTCTATAAAGATAATGGTATAAGCAGGCAACTCACAGCAGCTTACACTCCACAACAAAATGGGGTAGCCGAACGCAAGAATCGGACTATTATGAATATGGTTCGATGTATGTTGACTGACAAAGAAGTACCAAAGAGATTTTGGCCTGAAGTTGCGAGATGGACAGCACATGTTCTCAATAGAAGCCTGATGTCAGTCATGAAAGAGAAAACACCAGAGGAATTGTGGAGCGGAGTTAAACCTAAAGTGGATTATTTTAGAGTTTTTGGATGTTGAGCCCGTGTTCACGTGCCAGACCAGAAAAGAAACAAGTTGGATGATAAAAGCTTCCCCTGCGTGTTACTAGGAGTCAACGATGAGTCGAAAGCATATCAGTTGTTTGATCCAGTAATTAAGAAAATAGTGACGAGTCGAGATGTGAGCTTCGAAGAAGATGAGGGCTGGAACTAAGGAAAAACAGCGGAAGAAGTGAGACAAGATGTATTGGTTTGGGAAGGTTGTGATGAAGATAAAGTTGAAGAGTCCGGGGATTAAGAAGAAGCTGCAACTGAAATTAATAATGAAGACCACAAAGCTATTGTACCAGTAGTCAATCAAGAAGCACCAAGTGGTGTATTTTCGGCAGCAAATAGATCTCAAAGAGCTCCTCCATATTTGCAAGATTACGTATCAGGAGAAGGTCTTTCAGAAGAAGAAGAAGAGTCAAACAATCTTGCGATGTTTGCTTCCTACGAAGATCCTTGTTCTTTTGAAGAAGCAGTAGTAGAAGAAAAATGGAGAAAAGCTATGGACTGTGAGATGGAGTCCATTGAGAAGAATGGGACCTGGCAGCTTACACCACTACTAGTTGGGGCAAAGAAAATTGGCGTAAAGTGGGTTTTCAAGACCAAACTGAACGAGAATGGTGAGGTGGACAAGTACAAGGCCCGGTTGGTAGCTAAAGGTTACGCTCAACAGCATGGGATCGATTACAATGAGGTTTTTGCCCCAGTTGCAAGATGGGACACGATTCGGATGATTCTAGCGTTAGCAGCACAAAAAGGTTGGAGTGTGTACCAACTTGATGTTAAAAGTGCGTTTCTTCATGGTGAATTGAATGAGGATGTATATGTGGAGCAGCCGTTGGGATATGTTTGTAAGGGTAAAGAACAGAAGGTTTACAAGCTTCGGAAGGCACTTTATGGATTAAAGCAGGCACCACGTGCTTGGTATAGTAGAATTGAGGCTTATTTTCTCAAAGAAGGCTTTACACGGTGCAATTATGAGCATACTCTGTTTATCAAGTCAGCAGAAGGAGGTAAGAGATTTTTAATTGTAAGTCTATATGTTGATGACTTGATCTTTACTGGTAATGATATTTACAGAAGTTTAAGAACTCCATGAAAGATGAGTTTGAGATGACAGATTTAGGGAGGATGAAATACTTCCTTGGTGTTGAGATTATGCAAAAACCAGAAGGCATCTATCTAAGTCAAAAGAAATACGCTGGTGAATTGTTGGAAAGGTTTCACTTGCATAATGGAAATCCAGTCAAGAATCCGATTGTACCAGGTTCTAAATTCTCGAAGGAAGGAGGAGGAGCCAAGGTGGACGCAACCTTATTTAAACAATTAATTGAGAGTCTCATGTATATTACTGCTACAAGGCCAGATTTAATGTATGTGGTGTGTTTGTTAAGTAGATATATGGCCAGTCCCACAGAGGTGCATATGCAAGCAGCAAAAAGGGTGCTGCGTTATTTGAAGGGTACTGTGTCTTTGGGTTTGTTTTACAAGAGAGGTGATGCAACAGAATTAGTTGCCTATACAGATAGTGATTATGCAGGGGATATCGATGACAGAAGGAGTACAAGTGGTTATGTGTTTTTGTTGAATAGGGGGCAGTTTCTTGGGCTTCAAAGAAGCAGCCGGTGGTGACGCTATCAACTACAGAGGCGGAATTTGTTGCGGCAGCATCTTGTGCATGTCAATGTGTCTGGATGCAAAGGATTCTGGAGCAACTTGGTTGTCTACAGCGACAGCCCACAACTATACTATGTGATAATTGTTCAACAATTAAACTGTCCAAGAACCCAGTTCTACATGGCAGGAGTAAGCATATTGATGTTAGATTTCATTTTCTAAGGGATCTTACGAAGAAGGAAGTTGTGAGGCTTGTTCATTGTGGCACAAAGGAGCAAGTAGCTGATATAATGACTAAGCCCCTGAAGCTTGATGTGTTCATAAAACTGCAAGAAGAGCTTGGAGTGTGTGAGGTACCACTGGGTTTAAATTGAATACTACTGAGTTCAATTTAAGGGAGGCATTATTGGTTTTGACTATTTTAAAGTTGTTAGTATGCTTCTATTTATTAGGAGTCAAGTAGATAGAGTTTGTTTGAATTAGTTTTGAATTAGTCTGTAACAAATACCACGAGTTATACATGGTTGTTACTGGTATTCTTATCATGTAAAGGCTATAAAAGCCTGTAGTTGTTTAATAAAGAGTACTGAACATTTCTTAAACTTTGTGCGTGTAATTAAGAGCCTATCAGTTTTGAGTTATTCTAGGATAGTAAGTTATTCTTCTTCATCTTTATAATCCCTGTTAGATTGGTGTGTATTTCTTTGTAGTTTTTGTTATAATATCCACAAAGAAAGTTGTTATAGATGTTTTATCTGATTAGGAACGGAATATCTAGTATCAAATCAGGAATTGAAAATTCATATGTTCTTTCATTGCCTAATTACTTAGGCTTTGATGTTATGAAGCATATCTTTTATTTTTATGGTTAAGTTTGTCAAGACTTTATTGCCTTTATTTTTCAATTCTATTGGGACTTCTTAATCATCATTTTTCATGATTTTTTAGTTAGGGCTTTTAATCATATTTTTCAATTTTATTGGAACTTCATATTGCCTAATTGCTGGTATAATTTATTGTATGAAAGTTGTCTTGTCCTTGCCTTTGTAACATCTATCCCTAATTTTGCAAAGGTTAAGTTGTTACAAAGTTGCTTTATCCTGAACTTTATTTCAATCGTACATCATTGTATCTTCTTTATGCTTATAAATTGATCTTTTATCTTGAGATTGCAATTATTGTGTGATTTTAGTACCCAAGAAGTGAGTTAGTGGTCATTAAATTTTTAATACTCGAGGTTTATGATATGTATACGCCTATTAGTTTTAATACTGTTTCTTTTTTCATCACTATATGTTCTTATAATGCATGTTGTGTTAGGTTTTGGTTAGTTTTTGTTCAATTTTAGTCTTTTATAATCTGTTTGCTCAAGATTGTTGTTAGGTTTTTGTGTTTAGGATGAGCTTTAATGACTTTAGGAGAAGGCTTAAAAAAGATCAGAGATAGACAAAGTACATGACCAGTTAGACAAAACTTGGCTGTGTATTCTTCTTGGAGAACATAATTGAAAGAACAGAAGATAGACGAAGACACGACTTGGAAACATGGCCATGTCGACAATCTGAACATTTTGGCTATCCACCGTTTTGAACTTAGATGGAGAGTCCAAATCTAAACATGGTCTTCAGAGAATATTTAAAGGACATCTCAAGATTTTAGGAAAGCCCATATTTGTAGTTGTGTGAATTTGTTTGGACCTGCAACCGTTTGTTCAAAGTAAAACTTTTTTATGCAGAATTGGCAGCTTGACCACTGGAGCTTTACATGGAAATATCTAAGGCTTATGAGATCCAAATGAGGTGATCTAAAAGCTCAAATTCAAGCCGACATCGAACTTCATAATTCTTATGCAAAACTCGAGGCCCAAAAGTGTTGTTTTGAGGGCCTAAAAAGGTTGAGAACTAGATACAAAATTTGTCCTGGCTCGATCTGACCTTCCCTTGGTTTTTGGCCCATAACTTTAGCTACAGGGCTTTGTTTTAAGCAAAAGAGGATCTGTTAGAAAGTTTAGAGGTGGAGCCACATTTTATATGAGAGATCGTGACCGAATATGAGGAGATAGAGGTCAAAAAAAAGGGAGAAGTGTCAGAGCAAAAATAGAGTTCCAGAAGTAGTTTAGGAGAGCAGACGTGGGGACGCACGAGAGAGAAAAGATTTCTTCATTCTTTTTGATTTACTTTTTCTTTAAAACAATGAAATTCTTGAACAAATTAGGGAGAATCAATTTAGTTTTGTCATCAACATTGATTAAGAGCTGGATAAAGTGAATGAGAGTTTAACTCCCAGTCATCATTCAACGGTTCTTTTGTTCTCTATTCCTTTGATTTGATTTTAGATTTTTCTTGTTTCAATTTCTTCTTGATATAATGGAATTTAATGTTTTGAATTCAATTAATATGAGTATTAATTTCATTTTGATGATGAGCTAAATTATTCTTACCTAGGGTTTGCATATAGATTTAATTGAATGTCTTGATTCGATAATTCACATTAATATATATCTTACCTGGATTGATTGTGTTGTGTTGGATACTAGGTTAATAGATTGGCCACCTATTAGTCTTAAGATTTCGAATGAATAATCAAAAGATGAAATTTGATATTGGAACTAAACAATCAATTACCCTAACAATGAATTAGAAATATAAGTTTTAAAGATTGCTTAATTCGTAACTTCGAATGGTTGGTAATTGTTAGTTTATGAATGTGAGAAATATTAAAATGATAGTTGATAATTTGATTTAAGAGAGCATAAATTTGTAGATTATATTAATGAGAAGTTTAAGAATTTAGGCTTGAATTTAGATCGTAGTGCAAATCCTAGTTTATCTTTGAAAGGTTTATATTAATTATGTGCAATTCGTTCTTTTTTTTTAATTTCATAATTTCACAACCTCTATTGTAATATCCCATCTCCTAAATTGTTGAGGGTTATAAGGTTTAGATGGTTAAGCTCATGCATATTGCATTAAATAAAATAAGTTATATTACTAGATGATTACTTTGGTGCATTAGGATACGAAATTTGTTATTCTATGTACATGCATGAGATTAGCATACACATACATAGATTATTATTTATAAATATGAGAAATAAGTGACAATTGTTTTATGTGCACTTAATTGACATATTCCAGGACGCTTGGATATGATTTTGATGAATTAGAATTAAATTAGAAATTGATGGACTTAAGTTAGTGATTTGGAGTTAATTGTTAAAAATCGAAAGTTTGAAAAGTCAAAGTATAAATTGGCTTGGTAGAATTCCTAAATGGTAAGATTGGAGACAAGTGGCACTTTATATTTGTAAAAAGTGGAACCTTATATTCTTGAAAAATGGCCCTCTAAATTTGTGACAAATGACACTTTAAACTTGTGACATGTGGAGCTTTACAAATAGTGACGTATATAACCCTACATTTGGTGACCTGTATAGCTTTACAATTAGTGACATGTGGAGCCTAAATTTAGTAACATATGGACCAATAGAAGAATAATACATGGAGCCTAAATTTAGTAACATATGGACCAATAGAAGAATAATACATGGACCAATAGAATGGTGACACATAGACCAATGAAATGGTGACACATGGATTAGTTTGACTTTCTTTAAACTTTCTAGAGAAAATAGATGTAAAAGGCAATTGATATGTGTTTAAATGGAATCCAAGTGACCCTTTGCAGTGTTTAATAGGTGACGTATATTACCTGTTAAGTCAGAATAACTTTACGAAATGATTTTGATGAAAAACAAATAAGGAAGCTAAAGTGAAAAGTAGACGGAAGCTAAAGTGAAAAGCAGACGGAAGCTAAAGTAGAAAGCAGACGCAAAAAGCAGACGCAAGAAAGCAGACGCAAAAAACAGATGCAAGAAAGCAGACGCAGAAAGCAGACGCAAGAAAGCAGACGCAGAAAGCAGACGCAAGAAAGCAGACGCAAAAGAAACAGACGCAAGAAAGCATACGCAAAAAACAGAAGGAAGGATCAAAAGACGCATCAGTCTGAGTTAGTTACAGAACTCAACTGAATAACCGTTTCTTGAAAGAAACAAGAAATAAGAATCAAGAAGCAGTTGAAGACGAAGGCTATAAATACGAGTCGGAGTCGAATATTGCAAAAGTTACAAAAGTTACTAAAGTTAGCGAATTTAAAAGAGATTAGCAATTTTTGAGAGAGATTATTGTGCGAAACATCTAGAGCTATCTTTTACTATAACAAGCTCGAAACACCTTTCAGTTGAAAGTAGTGCAGATAGCCTGAAGAGGCTAAGTGTGAAAGAATACTAACTGTAAGAGACCTGAAGAGGCTCGGAAACAAAGAATACTTGTAAAGTTTTTGAGAGATAGTGAAATCTCAGAAAGA
>JAOTBA010000008.1:27885558-27898062 GCA_025629845.1 Erythroxylum squamatum | reverse complement strand
AAAATTACTGTGTCGAAATCTCTCAACCCTCAACTCTCAATCTCTCTTAACGTTTAATTTTCGATCTTACTAGTTTTTACAAAAGTTTTTGAAAATATTTTACAACTTTAATTTTCAGTAGTTCTTGTGAGAAAGAACAAGTTTCTTTTAACAAATTTGTTTACGAAAGGTCTCATCGGAAAAAGGATACACAATTCAACCCCCCTCTTGTGCTTCTGTATATCATTATTAAGTCTTGTATTAATGTGTGATTCACTTCATTACCAATGTTGTCTTTAAAAACGATCTTCGATTACATTTTGATGCTGTTCAACTTCCTAGATAAGATGTACTGTTCATTTACTGTTCATTGCCAAGTATCCTTGATCTCAATGCTTTCCAAATAACATCTTCAAATCCTGCCATATTAAGTAAAAAGTCATTGAATCTGAATGGTTTTCTAGTCTGGTAAGTTGCTACAAGAAGAGTTGGAAAAGCAATTAGGGAATTTCAACATCCATTGGGTATTTGCTATACTTCGATCCAACTTTTTCCTGATGGTATTCACACTTTGTTGTCTATTATTCCAGGTAAAGAAGTTATCCCCGGCTGGAATCACCTAAACATAGTTTCTTAGATTTGAACATGGTGATCCCACTGATCTATGACCTTCAACCTCTTTAAATTTAAGAACATAATTAAATTCGTAAGTAATAATCCATAGACTGCTAATTGAAGTTGGGTATCCTTAATTTGATTCCAAAGAAATACTCCTTGATAAGAGCTATTGTGTGTATACACAAAGGGGATATAAACAGCTTGAGTATAGTACCTAGCTGAGATCTTTAGGTGAATCATCTGGTTAGAAACAATTCTAGGACAAACTGAAACAACATTGGAATCATATAGAAATGTTATCCTGCCACTAGGATGAGCATTGTGATTTGTAATTTCACTCCATTGAGCTGGAAAATATTTAAGCAAATTGTCACTATTTTCTCTTATTCTTGGCTCCAAAATACCAACCACCAACACCTTATTCTACAAAAACTATATTTCTTATAAGTAGCATTTTAATAAGGGAATTTGATCCTCTCACATTACAAGCTAAAATATTCATTTGATGGCTCCAAGGATGGAGTCCTTTTCTTTCTATTTGATCTTCTCATCGAGACAGTTTCAAAGTCCTACTTGCCATTGTCTTGTTGAGTCACGCTTGCAACTAGGCTTCCAGTGGTATTTAGCTCAGAGGTATAAATTGGCTTTTCAGATGGGTCCATTGTGACACTGGTTGTTCAGAAATCTTCTTGGTACAGGTTGTAGTCAAGAGTATAGCCTTTCCTTCTTCATTTTCAACAACAATTTCAGTACTAACTGTATCACTATGTGAGTTAGAGACTTGAATACCAGTACTGATCATTCCATTCAAAGAATCATTTCTATCTTGGCCTAGTTGACTATTAGTTATATCCTAATGTTGGTCAATTCCTATGAGCTTTTGATAATTTCCAATAACAAAGACCCTTTCTATTGGCTTCCAGGATTTCTTCACAGCAGGTTGAGGTTTCCAGGCATAGGATACCCTCAACTGATCTTCAACAGGTTCAACTCCTCGTTGAGCCCAATGAAAGGGATTGACTCAGGCAAATCAATCATTAAGAGTATGCATATGGTTACAAAATTGACTCTCTTAATTTCAGCACCATCGAAATTGGTTTCCAGTAAAGCTAGCAAGAAGACTAAGGCCGCTTGTTGTCCAGTACTCCAGAGGAACATCATAGATACATATCCAAATAGGGATATTTTCTTGTTTGATCTCCTTTAACTTAAGTCCAGGCCTTCATATCCAAAGTAGTAGAGGTTTGTCATAGACATGCCAAGGTCCAGCTTGGATAACCTTCCTTGCATCTTCAACACTTGCAAACTTAAAGATAAAAACATCCTCACTGTTCATAAAAACTTCTTGCAGTCCATGTTGCTTCCAATTATGAAGAGCCCATTGTTTCATCACTGGAAAGCTAACTTTCTATCCAGGAAAAAATCAAGAATGGTAGAGTTTTATCTGCTTGCTCCAACTTTCAGAATATACTAGGGTGGAGATACAATCCTTTGATCAGACACCTCCCTCGGAGGGAAATAATTCATTTTCAATTCTAGTCTAGGGTCTCTAGCCACTTGCACCCAAGAAATGCTTATGGAAAGATCCGAGTCTGAATTTTGACTAGGATTAGAGGAAATGCCAAAGAAATTTAGGAGGGAAGAAGCTTGTATAGACAGAAATTTTAGAATTCAAAGGTGGGAAGTTATTGTCCATTGGACAAAACCTAGAAAAATGTATGCTGCAGAACCAAAGTCTTAGAAAGATTGCTTCTGGAGTGAACATAATATAGCAATGAGGTCGAAGCAAAGCAGCAAGCAAGGGAATGCAGTGAAGAAAGAAACAGGGAAATGAGTGCAACAGATGGAGTTCGACAGGACAATAGCCAGGAACAAGGAAAGTAAATGAGGATAGTAGGAGGGCAACCAAATGGGGTATAAGGTTGCAGTGATAAGAAGTCTGAAGAAGCTCATAAGAGAAGCACTGGCGGAAAAAGCGGACGGATCCTCTGTCCATTTTATCCTGTTCTTATCCTATCTTATAAATTTCAGCCATCTATTTATACGGGACCCACACAGAACTTACATAAATAGATAACTGAGATTCATAGGACAAGGTAGGGACAAGATAAAATGGACAGAAGATCCTAGCTCGGAAAAAAGGAGCATGAACAGTGAAAATTGAATTGTATATGCACTGTAGCCAGAGAGAAAAAAACATTTTATATACCTCGGTAAATCATTAGAAAATTACGTAAATTATATATAAGACAATAAGTTTTATGTAATTTTGTAAGTTTTATTTTAAAAAATATTACGTAAGAATAAATGTGACATTAAGAACTTTAAATTTATTAAAAATTGATATTATAGGGCTTTTCTAGATTCTGTATTTTAGTGATTTTTATACAGGTGTTCCTAAATCTTGTATTTTAGTAATATTCATATTAAGTGTTTTTATTATTGTTATAAAAAATTATAATAGTTGGTATTTTAGAATATGTAATTTTTAAAAAATATTTTGAAACATTAATATTTGAAATATATTTCGATGTTCAACTTATGGTTAAAAACGTAATTTTGCCTTCGGTTATGTATTTGGAAACCTGTCGTCCTCTTTCGTTGGTTTCTTATCTATACCGTTCCGTTTGCTTCATTCTGCTGGATGAATTTTGAAACTGTATGTATATGTAGTTCAATAAACTGGAAAAATTAGAGAGATGGGAGAACTACTGAATCTACCCAATGTGACTCCATCGTTCAACAAGCATAGACTGTACGGTTTCTCTCCCAAAGAGTTCAACTTGTTCCTGTCCGATTCATGTTCCTATGGTGGAAGGACAAGTAGTAGCAAACTTCCAATATTTCCCACCTTTCAGTCATCCCTGCAAGGTTAATATGATATCCTTAATTGAGACTTATATAATAAAGGGCATGACTTTCCTTTGATGTACTTGGATCCTTGGCAGGTGGTTTAGATGTTATGGGTCATACTCGAAGCTCAATGGAGTCTAAGGTTTCATTTCTTTTACTTTTTATTTCCCTTCATCTTTTTCGGCGTTGTTTATGGAGGTTGCTTAAAGATGGTTCGTCACCTGTTGCCTGTTTTTGAACAGTTTGTAGCGGCTACTATTTCTTGATGACTAAACTTCATATGCTTTAGATAGAAGGATTATAAATCTTGCTTACATACTTAGAAGCACATATTTGTTGGCTAGCAACTTGGTACAATGGTTGGACAGCTTGGATTCTTATAAGTGTCCTTCTTAACATTAGTCCATTTCTGTAATTTTGTGGCAAGCATAATTGCTGTTGGCAAACACTAATCACACCCTAATAGCTAATTGTTTAAATAAATTAGATTATTAACTCTTAAAAGGTCTTAGTTTGACTAATTACAATTTTGTAAATCCAGTTCCTGTTTGTGAGCTGGCTGTGATATTAATGTAATCATCACTTTCCAATTGGGTTCTGCCCATAGGCCATTGAATATGTTGAAGGAGAAGCAGACGCCCTCCCTCCTATACAGACCCTGAGACTATTTCCCAAAGAAAAACTTTTGGCGAAGGTTGTCATGGTCAGGTTTGATTCCAACATTTTACTTAGGGATGAACTGGACCAGCACTCTCGGTCAGTTTTTAGTGCAGTCTACACAATCAAGTATTTACATGAAGCTGGGGCCATAATTGTCCTTGCAAGCAACTGGAGGAAAACTATATCAAAACTTCTTGATGCTCAGTCTGTTGCAAGTATGAATGATAAATGGTTCTATGTACTTGACTTGTAAAGCTAGAAAATTCATCCAAACAAGTTAAAGCTTGAATTGTTATGATCTGTGAATCTATGTTGGAAAGTGGGAAATTTATCTGGAAAATAAATTGAGAAAATATTAGGATGCATTTTTGGAAGATTGATTTCTGATTATTTCATGACAATCTTTTTGTTTCAGATATGTTATCATCTCTTCTCCAACTCAAAGTTCTAGCAATAGATAGCATTTCTTGTATGCCATTGAAGATGCAAGTGTTTGAGAAACCAGACATTTTTCTTCTTGAGAATCTTTCCGAGTCTAAAGAGGAAGTAGCTAACTGTCCAAAGTTTGCTGAGCTTTTGGCATCAGGGGTCGATATTTTCATTAACGATTCCTTTTCTTCATCTCATAAAGTTCTCGCATCAACAGTTGGTGTGCCTCGCTTTTGTTGTACTAGTCTGGCAGGTTTTTACTTTGAAAAGACCCTGTGCCAACTAAAGAAAGCTGTGAAGACAAAAAAGAAACCATACATGGCAATTGTATGCTTCTACCTTTGACTAGATGTTATTACTATCTTTTGCTATTTTGTTGTGTCATTTACTTTTTACTGTGTGCTTTAATCTATGCAGCTTGGAGGAGGTAATCTCTTTGAAAAAGAAGATGCATTACAGTGTTTAGCTTCCACATGCAATGGACTGATCTTTGTCGGAATGATGTCCCTTCAAATCTTGCATGCGTTAGGGCATTATGTCCCTCCAAATCTGTTAGAACCTGGGGCAGATAAACCAGCTATCAACATAATTCAGTCAGCATGTGATAAAAAAATTCCTATTTTCTATCCAAAAGATTTTTGGTGTGTGAATGATCACCAACCAACACAAATGGAAATCACTTCTGCACATGGTATGAAGGATGGTGAGTTTCTAACCCTGTTCATGATGTTTTTGCTATTATAGATCATTTTGCTTTGGATCGTAGTAAGCGGACAAATTTGTTCACTCCTAAAGCTATTGAAATGTACACAGTTCTATGTGAGTGGTAGGGCTCTATGGGTAGATTTTCTTCAGAGGGTAAAGTGTTGCGCCCATTATAACCTTAGAACCATTCTTTACGTCTTCTGAATGTTATGTAGATGTGGTGATATGTACATCTATGTACGTATAGAATATAAAATAGGGATGCTCCAGTTTGTATTAAAGTTGATGGATCTGCTTCAACTCTAGACACAGTTGCTTTCTGCAACTCTAAATTTTCTCACTCTTGCTTTTGTCCTTGCCCCATATGTCAATTTTGGCTCTATAATTAATTGCTGTTACCAACACCAATTGCAGTAGCAAGCGGTGAAGGTAATTTTTCCATTTAACAACTCTATTTGGTAAAAGGAGTAGATAATTGCCGCTCATTCGTTTAGTTTATATAAATATTGATCACCATTTCGTATATGAAATCAGTTATGGAAATAGAATATCCACCCTTCCCTTTTGTCTAGGTTGGCGACCTATCGATCTTGGACCTCTTTCACTTGATGAATTAGACTCTTTTCTGACACAATGCAAGGTAAGTGCAAAATTTTTGGATAATCTTGGGACTAGATCTATATTGATTTTCTTTGTCCTAGTTTGACAATTGGGTGGTTCGTTATCCGACACTTGGATGGTTAATAATCTTACAAATGATGTCCTAAGTTTGGAGTTACGCACATAGCTGCAAAGTTTGATTTGTTACAGTGAACTAGAAAACTTTTACATTTTGAAGTTGTTTCCAATTTGTTTTAACTTACATCTCATACGAAACACTAATATGCATAGTTAATTATGTTGTTTGATTTGCTATGACAAGGCAGTTATCTTCTTAACTTTTGAAGAAAGAAAATTGTTTTGAGGAGCATGCTGTTCTATGTTTGCAGGATCTAAATTTTTCACTTCTTTGACCTTCTCAATCTCTGATCTAAATTGATGTTCTTTTACTTCATTGATTGCAGAAAATCATATGTTTTGGCCCCATGAGATTCAAATTCTCTAGTCAGTATCCAATTGGGGTATCTAGGTTGGCTAAAACCCTGGATGAATTAAGTCAAAAAGGTTGTGATATAACAATTGTGGGGAATGCAGCCTGCAATGCCATAGCAAAGGATTCTGCTGTTCTCTGGTCATATCATATGATTGAGAATGCAGCAGTTGTATGGGAGTTTTTCAGAGGGAGGAGGCTTCCTGGGATCATGGCCTTAGATAGAGTATCTATCTACTTTCACTTTTGGCACTGCAAGAAATTTGTTGAGGAATTTGAAATGAATAAAGTGGCTCTTTTGTTACCATTATAGATTTTACAACTATCAAAACTAATTTTACTTTTCAATAGGATTTCCATTGACATAGAGCAGGAGTCTATATATTTACCAATCCCTGTCACTTGGTGCAATTTGATTAAAATTTTTTGCTTAATGTGATTTTGCATACTTCCAATTCTTGCTTGATGGGTGAATGGATACTATATTCTAGCTTTTTTCTTATTATTACTTTTCTTTTTATTGTTCATTGAATCCTTTTGCAGGCATACCCATTCAAGATTGATTGGGGTTCTGTCTACGAAGATACGACACAACCATTGGTAGTTGATATAGGAAGCGGTATGCACTTATTTCCTTTTTGCTCATACTAGAGCAGTGCATTTGATGTGCTCATATTTGTTACTACAAATTTCTGTCCGAGTTTGAGGAAAAATAATGTCAAATATTTTTTCTTGTTATCAAATCTTGTAATAAGTTGAGATTAAAATAAGGATAGAATGCTTTTCTTTGGGGGAATGCAAGAAAAGGTTTTAATTTTGAAACAGTTCCTCTGAGGTAATTCCTTTTTGGATGACAAGCCAAGCTTTAGTTTCTTGAACATGAAAATAGGTGGAAGGGAGGAGAAAATCTGTGATAGTGTTCTGACTTTTGATGTGGTATTGCAGGTAATGGGTTATTTCTTCTGGGAATGGCCAAAAGAAGAAAGGATTTGAATTTTCTTGGTTTAGAGATAAATAAGAAGGTTTCATACTTTCCTTGCCTAGTTCGTAGTTTTCTGTGCATCTTAAAAGAGCAATTCCTCTTTCACCAAGCTTTTGACTGCTTTGGATTACAATTTCTTCTTTCAGCTTGTGAGCCGCTGTCTGGACTCTATTGATCAATATGGCATTGGAAATGGGTACTTTACCTTATTATTACTTTTGCTAATCAACTCTGACTTATTTTTTAATATTTGATTCTACCTTTCTCGACAAACACGGACATCACTTTGTCTTCAAATAGAAGCATGCAGTTTTCTTGAATGATTATTTTAGTGCAGAAACATTTAGATTACGTCATAGATGTACAAATGTTTGGGAGAGACTAACTATTCCCACAATTGCTCGTCTCCCAATACAAAGGCTGTTGATCGGCACTCCGTGAAATCTCTTTTCCTCTCTGTTTTGAAACCCGGACTGGATACCAGTCCGGGTGACCCCTAAAAACTATTCTTTAATTGAGCCAGTGCGAACCGGTAAGAACCGATCAATTGACCGGTTAAACCGGGACTGTTCGAACCGGTTGGCCACTGGTTCAATGAAATTTTTTTATTTTGCTTTTTTTCTTTCATGTGTTTTTTATTTTTTTCAAAAGTAAAACCACCTTTTCTCCAAAAATCTAACAGAAGTATAGAAATTTATATTTTTTGGTATATTTTTCTTTTTTTTTAATATTACTAATATTATATATAATTATTGCGTAATTATGACGTCACACCGATTCGACCGGTGGTCGAACCGGTAACCAGTAAAGCCTCCGGTTTGACGTCTGGTCCGGGTTTCAAAACCTTGCTTTTTCTTATGCAATTTAATGACCTGTGGCAATAATGACATCGTATTGATTAACTTGATTTTATTATTGTGGAAGCTCTTGCATATCATTTTGTGGTTTATGATTATTGAAATTTCCACGGCTTAGTTACTGCAGCTTTTTATTTCCTTGCTATAAGCGTCTTTTAACCTTGCATGTTAGGTACTTCATTGCAACAAATGCAACATCAACATTCTATTCTCTAGTTTCTAATTACCCCGGAAAGCTGCAAATTGTATCAATACAGGTACAATATTCTGTTGTACAGTTCGTGCATTTCAGTTCTTCTCATAGTTTTTGTGTAGCTACCCCACCCTAGTAATACGAGAGACAATCAATAGGAATGTTTTCGTGATAGATGTGGCCATGGAGGTAATAGGATCTACGATTCAAAAGTTAACCTGCATTTAGTAACGGAATGAATTGGCAAGTGCTATATAGTTCCCATCATGAGTCCTCCAATATCCTAGTGTACTTCAAAAGGTAAAAATCAGTTTCCCCTTTATGCTGTTCAGTGTCCAAACCCAGATTTCAAAAACCCAAAGCGTAGATGGAGAATGCTGCAAAGGTCACTGGTTGAAGCTGTGATAGATCTACTTGCACCTGATGGGAAGGTAACAGAAGCTTAAACCTAGTTTTGCTGGATTACCTAACGTGTTGCCAGTAGAAGCTGCATTTTCAGGGTTGCTAGGTTTGTCTACTAACATTTCCAGTTATTGTTTTCTTTTTCCTCTAGGTCTTTCTTCAAACTGATGTACTTGGAGTTGCTTTGAGAATGGTGAAACTTTTTCTCAAATACGGTAAGGATAAGCTGATTCAAGAAGTTTGGCTTCAAGAGAACCCATTTGGAGTTCGGTCAGATTGGGAACAACATGTTGTAGATCGTGGGGACACTATGTATCGGGTAATGCTCATGAAATAAACTTATTGGATTATTAGTAGACAAATTACCCCTTTCCTCAAAAAGTTTTTGAAAGTGATCGGATTATAATAAAAATTGGAAGAGGTTTAAGGTTAACTTGGTATTAATTCATCATAAAATTAATATAGTAAATAAAAAATTATAAGAATAAATAAAATAAAATATAAAAATAAATAATTTTATTGAAATGATTATATTTAAATAAATTAGTAATATATGAAATAAATTATAAATTAAATACATTATAAATTAGCAAACCTTACGAATACCATCATATATATACTTTAAAGATGGCTTCTCATTTGAATTAAAAAAATTTAACTATATAAGTGGAGTTACAATCTTCACAAACATCAAACAAATGTCCTAAAATTTATTATTCAAAATAATAGTATAAATCTTTTTACCTTTCACATCTTTTGATAACTTTAACATAAAAGTTGTTTGCCCATCACTAAACTTTGAAGTACTTATTTATAGTCATAAACACTTATCAAAGTTACAAATATAGTTGTAGACCGAGTAACTGGGAGATACACAATCTCAACCCAATCTTTTTGCTCTCTTAACCAAAATAAAAATGTAAGATGATTAAACATAAACATTGTAATCTTAGATATATAGAAAGCAAAATTAAAAATATGGCCATGTAACCAATGTATTTTAAAATGAGATTTGTACAACGAGTTGCACTTGAAAACCAATAAATATGTTTATGCTTTGATCATATGAGCACTTTTTATTGTATCAGAAGCATTGATAAAAGTTTTTCCAACATTATAACAAACAAAATTTAAATATAATTTTTTATCTTTGATCAATCCACCTATCGTCAATAAAGGGCCATCACTTTTTTTTTTGAAAATTGAATAAATTGTATTAACATTGTAAAAAACTAGTACAAAACATTACAATGATTTCCCGGTTATAGCTTAAAGTAGTTATTAACTAATTACGAAAGGACGAGGGTTATAAACTTAGAAGAAGAACATTTTAAGAAAAATTATTACTCATACTCAAAGGTTCAATTTGTTTTTGATTTAAGAGATAAGTGCTCCACCTTTTTAGCTATGATGGTAGCTCTAATCTAATTCAAGATTCTATCGACAACTTCATATTTATCTTCTCCATTGTCCTTATACAATCTAGTATTTCTTTCTTTCCACAATGAGTAAATGGTGGTTAAGAATGTGGCTTTTAGGAGAATGGCATTCGCTTGCCCAGGTCTTGTGAGGGAGATGAAACCGCAAGGTTTGCTCCCATTCATGTGTATGAAATCTCAAGTCTAAAATGTGTTGAATTCTATCCCATACGACTTTAGAATAATTACAAGTGAAGAAAAGATGGTTTCTATCTTCTTCCACCTCCCTACATAAAATGCAAATTGAATTATGATGTCCAAACTATCTATTGTTCATCCTTAGCCTATTTTTGATTGCTAACCATGTAATTATCGAGGCTTTTGTGATGAGTGGATTTTTCCATAGAAAGTAGTACTAGGGCACTTTAAGAGAAATTTTGTTAAAGATAGTATGGCGGGAAGAATTAGTAAGCTTTCCTTGCGTGCTTGGGGTCTAGATTCTGTAGTCTTCATTGAAACTATCCCTGAAGTCCGGTAAGAATTCCCTCGAGGCCAAAAAGCCTCTGAAATTACCTTGCCATTCACCATTATGAATGAGAGCTTAAACTTTCGTGTTAGTAGGTAATTGATTACTCAGCTGAGCTAATTTTTGGTTTGTGAATAAGAGGACTAGCTTTTGGCCAATTGTCGAACCATAGACAATAATTTTCCTATTCCCCACCTTATGTCTGATACATGGGTATAAGAAGCTTCTCAAGTTCAATAATTGATTAAATATTTGATATGTGCCTAATTGATTATGCATTTATTCCACAACACTTAGTGATTAATACTATGAAATATTTAAGAAACTCATTTTGGTTCATATTTGGTTTTAGGTGCAATTTGGAAGCTGAAGAACTAAAATGAGTTAAAAGTACATTCTTTGAGCCAACCTTTTGACGTTTAAACTCATTTGTCTCTATAGAATAAGAAGGAAATGGATTAGGGTGAAGAAGGGATAAGAAAATGCAAGAAAATGAAACATGACCTGTAAGATGCATGGTTGTTTATCTACTTACACAGTCGTGTATCTTAGCGTTTGCAATTTTTTTGGTTTGCATAGCCTTATATCTACTTACACGATTGCACATCTTTACAAATTTTAGTTTGCACGACATCTTCATAAAACCCTAATTTTCATAGAAATAAAATTTTGAGTGGCCAAAAGAGGGGTGACTCGTTTTTGGGACACGAAGGGAGGTAGAGCACATAATTGTGATCTATGGAAGGCTAATCTTCCTTTTTCAAATTCATTGGGGATATTGAAGCCGAAGAACACATTTGGGCATCTCTTGTATTGTTGATCTTCTCTCTTTATAGATTGTTTATGCTATTCTTTGCTTATCATTTTGGGTATTCATGTATGGAAGATTAATATTCTTGTTCTTAATAGATTGTTTATATATGAACCCACTGCTGGAATATGGAATACAATACGTAATAGTTGTATTTTAAATTCATTTGTGGTAAAATAATGGTGATGAATCACCATTAATAGCATAACATAGGTTAAATGACCTGTATGGTAGTTGCCTAGATTAGTTTCTTTTCTTAGCTCATATTGCGACTATCCTATTAAATCTAAAAAGCTTATTCTAGGTTGTTAGATAGCTAGGTTTAATTAAAGAGCTTATTTTAATTAAACAAGACTTAAGGAAAAACCGAAGTTAACAGAGGTTATTGTTAACCTACGATTAATATTTTCTAAGAGAGGTATGAAATCAACAACACGAGTAAGTGTGCTTATTTGTGTGTAGGCTAAGATTGATCTGAGAACCAAATTCCAAACTTATTCATTAATTTTTTCATTTTCTCACTATTTGATTTAAATTGCTTTCATTAGTTTAATTTACTTTATTAGGTTATAATTCAAGCTCTAATAAGTCCGAAATTAATTTAATCTCATTAGAATTAATTCCAGCTTATTAACCAAATGTCATTCTACTAAAGATAATTAGTTGAACTCTTGAGTTACTAAATATTATGAGAATACATGTTTCAAATAAGATGTTCAATTGCAAACTCCATTATGAACCATATTATAGCCTTTCGCACAATAAAGCGTAAAATTACCGTTTTGTCCTTATGTTGGTTTTTCCCGTTTTACTCTATATGATGATTAACACACAAGATCTCATCTTAGTGTTAAGACTTGATGGGTAGCTAGTCCATCAAACTACTAGTGCCAGTTTAATCACCAATCTCTGTAAAACATCTAGAAGTGATGATATCACTATAAACTCTTTATTTGAGTGAATGTTCCCTGATACATGTTT
>JAOTBA010000008.1:27851742-27870314 GCA_025629845.1 Erythroxylum squamatum | reverse complement strand
GATCGATCATCCGAAGTACGTAAAGCTATGGATCAGAACAATGACAATCCGGTCCAGCAAAATCCGGCTGAACCACAGTTAAAACACACAAAAGCCGTAGGGGGCTCTCTTGACTTAAGTGACGTCGCGAGTTCGAACCACCCTTATGTATGCAGTCATTTAAAACTTGAGGCCAGAGTTTTGCTTCCCGCAAGGGACTTACCTGGCTCGAGCGGGAATTAATCTATGTATGGATGGCTTAAAGGTGTCTTCCTATAATTGGAACCCTTCTAAATCACCTTGTGGGAACAAAAACAAAAAAAAACACACACAAAAGACACTTTGAGAGTTAAGCACTTATTCCATACGGCAAGTTTTTACCAAACAAACTTAAGGGCTAAGCTTCTGAAAAAATCCAAACAAGATCTATTTGTAAACAATCTCGATTGATGACTTAACCAAATGGCTTTGTTCTTATATTTGAGTTCAATTATATGATATTCTTGTGAACTTTAACTTCTTTAAAAAATTCTTGTTGATCTAATTTAAGGTCTTCAATTTAATAGAAACTAAGTAATTAACCTGATGAAGAGTAGTATCATCCCTTCTTTGTTGTTTTAGGTATGATAAAGTATACATTGCAAATAAAATTATAATGAGATTATATTGCATTTATGTATTATCTTTAAATTATTCTTAGTCATTTTTATATTAAGATTAAACATTAATAGAACGTAAAAAGACTAATACACGTTATGTTTTTCCTTATGAGGGAAGTAGTCAATTTTATAGACTAAAGTATGGAGATAAATAAATATGTTCGTACTTATTAGATAACATGTTCACTGAACAGACCCAAATGAAAAATCTATTTGAAACATTACTTGTAGCCTATAGAATTCTCATTGTGATGATTGTATAAATGATCATTTGACTTGATGTCTCCAAAGTTATCTTATATAGATACTACTTATGACCTATTTAATCACGAGCCCATCAATCGGTAGTTATTGGATGTACCATGAACTATATGGAGGTAGTTGTGTGATCAAGATAGGATTTATCATCCTAAAGTAATTAGGGAGAATGTTTCGTTGTTCTCGATTAGTATTGATTTGGGAAATCCTTGGTCTAGGTAGAATGAAGTTTTGTAAATAGTTTTCAAATATCATTAATTGAATCAATAACTAATGACGAAGTGCTAATATGATTGGACTCAAAATATAATAGACATTAATTGTATACTTTATGTCTAATCTGAACATGATATGATGAAATGATTGAATTATACGAAAAAATCATACACTGAAAGATTAGTCAAAATTACTTTGACATTCCAAAATATTTGGGTAATTATTACGCGTTGTTAGGGGCAAATTTTAATCTATGATTATAAATTGTTTAATTAGAGAATTAAAGAGCTTTAATTTATCTAATTATGAATTATAATTATAATTTATAATTATTGCCAACATATTTGAGAATCTACTAGGTCTCCCAAATAAAATGGGTTGAAGAGAGCAAAGTTAGTCTAATCAAGTTAGACTTGAATGTAAAGTTTAAGAAACTTTATGATTAGATATGAGATATTTAATAAAAAAGGATCAATATGAAATATTGATCTAATTTGGGCATAATTAATATTTAATTAGAATTATTTGCAATTCTAATTAAAGTTTAATTGAAATTATTATATTACTAAAACGTCCAAACCTATTATAAATAAGCTTAAGCTTTAATAGAACTAATACTTCTTGCTTAACCCTCTTTGTAAGAGTTACATAGTTTTTTCAACCCATTTTATAAATACCGTTAGAGGCTAGACATTTTTGCGATTACGATAGTTGAGATGGATCAATTTCAGAAACGATTCGAGGGATACCGCAAGAACATGATCAAACTTTAGAATAAGGTACAAATTAAGATTCCGCTTTATTATGATTCATGTGTTAATCATTTTAATTTCAGGAAATTACTGATTACAAAAAAATTTGTAATTATTCCATTACAAACGAGATTCGATCCCGCCCCGATTTTCCAACATTAACTAAACGGTTTTGTCCTCCTCGCTGGGATTTGATAAGTAAACTAGGAATTAACCAACTTCGTAATTATGAGTTTACATAATTATGTAATTAATCACCTTGTATCTTTGAACAACATAATCCAATACACATATTTAATTTTGATTTTCTAAATAAAATACATTTAAAGGATTTGAACTCTTATATTCTTTATCTCAAAATTTGTAGTAATTTTTACTTCATTTTTATTGGAAATAAAATAATATTTTTCCAACAATTTCAACAGTAATTTCTATATTGATCTCTTAAAATTAAAATTCTTTTAAGTGAGCTACGTGCAAAATACCTTTGCCCTCTTTTACATATCCTTAAATATACACTTTATGTTAAAGCTTGTTACTATTAACATTTCACTACATTTTAGGTATACGGTTTTTAAAATTAATTATATGACAAATCGATGAAAAAAAGTATCTTAATACTAATATTATGATTTTCTATCATATTTTAAATTTATGAAAATAATTTTTTAATAATAACCTGATAATGATGAGCTATTATTTTCCTTTTTAATTTTTTATGTTATGTCATCTTTTTGTCTATTCAAATTTGTTTTATTTTGGGGTATGTCTATGTAAGTCTACATTTTCTTATATTTGAGTTGTTTTATGATAATTTTGAAGCTTTAACTTCTTTGATTTAATTTAAGGTCTTTAATTTAAAAAAATTAAGTAAGTTGTTTAATTTTTGAAAACATTAAGAATCAAATTCTTTATACAATGTTAAAATTGTATTTAATGATTTTACTTATGAAAGACATATATTCTTAAAAAACCTCAGGGAACTAATCTGTTGAAGTTGCAGTCATTATGAATGAGAATTGATAGTATAATAATGTCGTGTCTTCTCTATCGGATAGGTTTCAATTGTTAATTGGTTTCGAATCCTCTTTTCATGATGCCTGTTCCCGGTGATAAACTTGCAAACCAAAAGGACTAGCTCCAAAGCTTGTATTACTTTGATACTTAAATAAATGAACGATAGTATATAAACTACATATTTTGGTATTAGAATGTATACAGTTTCTGCATATAATTTAAATCTTATGTCTTATCTCTCCTATGTGATTTACTTAGTATATATATGATAGTGTGTTAGAGACAATGCATAACGTTTTATTAAAAATTCTTCTTTTGATCTCTAGTGGCATTTCGGGGGGAATTAATTGGGTGTCAATAAAAGTCAAAGTCAACATACCCGAGTACACAAGGCTCCCCTTTTTACAAGGGTCTGGGGAGCGTCATCGATGCACGCAACCATTTCCTTGTATTTTTTTTACAAAGATATTATTCTCATAATTCGAACACGTGACTTTCTGATCACAAAGAAACAAATTTTATCAGGTTTCAATACATTTTTAAAAAATTTTATATTAAGAAAGATTTTAAATTGAATAATGAAATGCAATGGTAATTTAAATAATTCATGTCAATCATTCAAGCAAAAAATAAATAGTATAAGAAAGAGATGCTACCAAATGAATTTCTAGTAGTTCAAAAAAAAATAAAATTGCCAACATATTGGTCGACCAATCCAGCATATTGTTTGGTAGACCAGTGTTACATGCAAACTCACTACATATAATTTTTCAAAGGTACACATTGATCAACTATAACTAGACATTGGTTGACCAATATCTCTAGAAATAACACATTGGTTGACCATTGTTTTTGAAAACATATTTTCAAAGACTTTTCAAGCTCTTTCAAAGATCATACCATATCTCTTTGACTTAAATTTGCTATAAAAATAATTTCAAAAGTTTTTAAAAGACAATTTTAAAGATCAAGTGGGTTTTCTTTAAAATCAAAACCTTGATTTATTTTGATAATTGAAAAGATTTACGGATTAAGTTTAAAACATGATATGCTTATGCATAAAGAGCCTCTAAAACATTAAAATAAACAATTACGAGATACAAGAAAGGTTAGTAGTAAATTTTGAAGACTTATTACAATTTAATCTTGATAATTGCTAATTACACTTTTTTTAGCATGATTGTTAGAGCATTATGCTTATGTTTTGATGTTTTTATAGCACTTGGTATTTAAAATAATGTATATTTTATTTTAGGTCTTGTTTAGTTCATCAACGAAGAAGGAATAAAGTTAGGAGGATTTGATTCAAACTAGAGCAACTTTGGCATATTTTAGGCTAAGGATTTTAGAAAAGGTACCATTTTAGTACTATATTGCTCCCCATGTGTTCCATCACGTTGCATTTTATTTCTTAAAGAGTTTACTATATGAACAACATATATGAACAACACAACACAAACATGGACATATGTTCTTACCATATTAAAAATTGGTTTTCTATTTTTCTAGGCTTCTATCAACATCCCATCGTTTGACTTGTGATGGGAATATTTCAAGGTTTTTACGTTTAAAAGAAGGGATGACCAAAAAAGAAATTTTGGTTTTTAAAGAATGGAAAAGTAATTAGAAGCTAACAAAAAGCTTTTGGGATTTTAAAAAAAAAATCTTAGAGAGAAAAAAAAAGTACATTCAGAATCAAAGCCATAAGAACTCAATCTTATTTCTTATTTTCTCTTCTTTTTGTTGTAGGTTTTCTTTGTTTAATTAATAAATAATTAGAATACAAAACTAGATGGGATGAATCCTAGAATTTTTCTTTGATTTACCAAACGCCTTGTAATTCCTTGAAGTAACGTACATATTATGCAAAGTACCCTCTTTTATAAGTAAGTCAAAAGTAGAATAGGAAATTGTGCACACAATAAGGACTTTTGACAACGGGTAGTTCACGAGGAAATTGTTTTATACTTTTCCAACCAAAGAATTATAGAAGAACCAATCAATGGGGGTAATCATCCTGAAAAGGTTCCAGAAACTTGAACAGCTCGATCATACTCTCTCCAACAATTCAACGCACTGACATGACAACAATTTAACCAATCAATGGACTTTTGACAACGGGTAGTCCAGCCGTCGCACTGACAACAATTTAACGGATTTAGGCGCAACAGATTCGGAATATTGTATACTAAAATTTAATATCAAGTCATCTTTATCCCATTTTTAGTTAAAATGAAAGAAAAAGATAAACTTCCTTTTTCTTTTTTACTTTGATATTTTTCATAAAAATATTTCTAAAATTGACTTCACTATAGACTTCCCTAGGTTGGAGGGTATATCTAATTTCCTAATAGTCACCATCAACTGCAGTACCAAAAGTTGTAGTCCAACCAAGAAAACTTCAACAATTGACGTATATGTGAGATTTCATTCGATTTGGACAACATTTTCCACCCTAACATAGATAAACGATTGTTCATTCGAAAAGAATAACCTAATCATCAATTCAATGATATTTATAATTATAATAATTAATATAAACTAAATTACTCTTTCATATTAGCAAATGCTGTTTATAATATACAAGAATATTTTAGTCTATAATAATCATAATGATTATAAAAAATTTGCAAATTAATGACCTCTTATCTTTTTCCTTTCACTTGTTATGACAACCCTTACTATCACCAACCCTTTCATCGTGCCAATCGACATTTGTCACCCCTCGCCTTCCAGCCGCAGCCGCAGCTGCCCCTTCTCCTCGCTGCCCCTCCAGTCGCCTCTTTTTATCGTCATCCAGCCACCCCGTCACTATGTGTTTTGGCTAATTGTCGCTACCAGCGCACCAAAGTAAAATAAATGTAGTGTTTTGTGAAGAAATACTAAAATTTTTAGGATTGTTTCCAGCGATAAGGTGTTTTTGCAAACTTGCACAATCATTTATACACCCACTCATAGTGACTTACTGATAAGTGTAAATTGCATCGTATTTTAAGGCATAATTTGATTTGTGTTTATCCATTAATCCGATCATTTAGTATATGTTTAGGTTAGAATTATGTTAGTTTCTTAATTACTTGTGTTTTAAGTGTTTTATGGGTTAGTGCAAGCTTTTGAGCTTAAATATTATATTTTTGAGATATCTTGATGTGTTTGCTAGTATGTCAGGGTCAATATTAAAAAACGGAGGAGTTTCATAAGACATTTGGCCGAAAAACTGGCCTACGATCGTGGCTTGCATCAGGCAGACGCGTAGACACTCAAGAATGTCAAGTTTGGAGGGATTTTTTGGACCTTTCAGACCTGAAAAACTCTAGGGTTACTCAAAACACAAGGAGATATTTAAAGAATAAGAAAAGAGGCAGAAAGGGAGCTTTACATTCAACCACTCTTGGAAACCCTAAAGGGAAAGAAAAAGAAGAGAGACAAAGAGAAGAAGAAGAGGAAGAAGAAGTAGATCCCGATGCCACTGCTCCCCAGATCAGGTGGTATCCCGACATCGTTGCCTTCTCGATTTGTCTAACCTAAGTTTCATTTTCTCTTCATTTCCTTTTTTATTTAAATGTATAAAGTTGAGATGGATTGTATGGAAATGAATTTCGGGTTATTGATGACATTCTAAACTCTCCTTTGGGATTTTACTTTGAGTTAATGTTGATTTGATTATTTTTGTGTTTATTGTTTTGAGTGTTGTGATTGATTAATGTAATTGCATGTATCGGTAACAAACTGAGAGGTTGAGCCAGATAAAAATAATTAGATCGGATTAATAAGAATTAGGCGATCTAATTGACCACCTAATCAATCTAGTAGGTAATTTCATAGAGAGAGATCTCGTATGAGACCCGATTGTTTATTGGAGAGCTTTAGAACTAATTAGAATTGTGGATATTTTGTGAATTGAGAGATTGCAAGATCCATAATTCGATTAGGAATTACAATTTAGGGTTTAATGGTTATAACTCGAGAGGGAGTAATCAACCTTACGACCGTCTAAAACCGACACCCCGTAAACACATAAATTGCTAGATTAGCATTAATGAAAGGTAAAATCTCCTCTCTCATAACTTGATTAACTCTCTTGAAGGATTTCCATTATGACCTATATGACTGCTCAGTTTAATTATGTTTTGTTGAAATTTCTGCTTTACAATTCTTGAATTAAATTCTTGTATTTACTTTTCGTGTTCACATGTGTAGTTTTTATTTCTTTTAATTCTTTTATTTGAGCCTTAGACGACTTAGGATTAGGCTAGTACCCTCCTCGTGGGATCGACACCTTTTATAATACAGTCACAACCCGTGCGCTTGCGACATTTGAGGGCTTATAAATTTTAAAGCTCAAACGACATGATCACTTACACAACCACTTACACGTGTGTGTATATGACCGCATAAGTCTGCAAAAGCACATACATGCCTGTATGTGTTTGTGACACGATCACAGTGACTTATATTGTTTCATACACACCTGTACATATGACCGTGTAAGTCATTGATTATAATTATGAATTCAAAGAGTTTGTTTTAGAGATGATTGTGAATTTATCATGTCTATAAGAAGGTTAGTGGGAGTATAATTATCCTCTTCAATAGGAGTTTGTAGAGACATATTGCTCACAGAGAACAATAATTCTAATTTTCAATTGTTTAAAACATAATTGTCCAATAGTAACTCTTGTTAGATATGAAAAGATAACAACTTAATTTTAGAAATTAGATCAATAAAGATAGATTGGAATTTGTTCACCTATTTTAAGTCCAAGTATTTAGATAATATACTAAAGATGTTTAGTATTTCAGATATCAGATACTTGTGAAGTATTAAAGATATCAATTATTTTATATATGAGTTGATATTTAAGTTCAAGGAGATAAGGATATTTACTTTAGAAGTAAATCCTAATTATGATTTATTTTACTTAAAATAATATTATTTTAGATTAGAAAGCTTCCAATATAGTAATGGTTGCTAATTAAGCCACAACACATTTTTCATTTAGTGGAAATGATTAATTTGATCAATAAGTTCTTAAGTGAACTTGATATATGCCCTGTTTGGCAATCAGCTGATTGCATTAGCCGTTAGGTGATAGCTGATTCTATTAGCTAATTTGACCAGCTGATTGTATTAGCTGTTTGCCATTTGATGTTTGGTAAAATTAGCTGTTTAGTATTAGCTGTTTATGTGTAAAATGACTTATAAGGACATGACTGTAAAAAAAATTATAAGGGTATGAATATTATATATCTTAGTATTTCGTTGAATATTCTTATAGGAATTTAAATTTTAGATATTAAATTCTATAAAAATTAAGTTTATAACTCTAATAAAAATTAATTTTACTATTTGTTTATATATAATAATTTAAGAAAATTATACTTCTTTCGGTAGCAAAACAACTATTAAATAATTAAATAATATTAGAAAAAGATAAACATGAAAATAAAAAAGAGAGAAAAGAGAGAGTTAGGGATTAAACATGAAAATAAAAATGAGAGAGTTAGGGATAAAACAAAATTGTTGCAAGTTAGGGAGTTAGGGATAACACAAAATTGTTGCAAGTTAGGGAGTTAGGGATAAAACAAAATTGTCGCAAGTTAGGCTTTAATACTTTATAATTTAAATATAAATTTATTCATTAATACATGATTAAGAAGTTTTGCTTTAATACCTTATTAATTCACATATATGTCTAAATTTAAAGTATTTTAACAATTTTAAATACGAAAATTATAATAAGTCTTGATGAATTTATTCTAAAATTAATTTAAAAATTCAATTGAAAACTCATGATATCTTTAATTGACATCATTAGTCATTACTACATAGTTAGAAATCTATGTTTTCATACAATATCAATTTACACAAAATCATGTGAATTTGGCACATAAAGTTTTGATTGCAGCTGGCGGGCATTGTATGGAAGGTAAAACAAATGCTCCTTTTCCGAATTCTTTGTGACAAACTTCTTGTTTGCCTCTATATACTTCATAAACCATCCTTCAGAAGCATAAATTCCATTGGGATGAGGTTTATGAAAGATGGGCCTACGTCCATCCCTATAGATGTAGACTTTAAGAATCGTTTCCATCAACTCATAGCTCCTGAAATTCAAGTAGGATGTTATCAATAAGACATGCTAAATCATTTATGATTAGCACCACAATTAAACCAATGACCCATGATCCTAATAAGGGACTATTAACATGCTTATAGATTATTCTCCAGCTTTTTACTACATTACTATAAGCCACAAGGTGCATTAAATCTTTTGCAAGAAGTAATAAATCGAATGATGTTTAATTCTCAATAAGGACCAGGGAAAGAGAACCTCCATCTAGCTAGAATAAGTAATCATGAATCTTCAACTGTTAATTGATGATTGGATTGTGAATGTCAACTACATGGAATTTCAATGTAGTTATTCATTCTCAATTTTAACTGCTAATTTTTATTATAAAGTTTGATATAATCTTTGTAATATATGTAAAAGAACAACCAGATTATGTGAAACCAATCAACTCAGAGTGTAGTAACTTTTCTTAAACCCTTTGCGTTACTTTTCTACTCATTTTTATTCCTTTTCATCTAACCATACTCTAGCTATCTTTCTTATTCAAGAGATGAGTCTTCTCTAACACTAGTCTATTCATCTTATCTGCATAGTACCTTTATATGTAACTTTTTCTTACTTCATCCACATATGGAACTACCAAAAACCATAATATGAATGCATTATCCAATTTTTTTCAGAATATTCTTTCCCAAAATCAGCTCCAGTTTGTCGTGTTCATTTTAACTCCAAATGTGCAGCCAATACCATAATCAATTTTCAACTTATTGATAGTTGCACTTGAAATTTTATGAAAATAGAGTTCATCAATAAGTATGATGAAGCAAGGAAAGAAGTGTTATCAATTTACCTTTTGAAAATGGAAACATTCCGAAATATAATGCCATACAGATAAGGATCATCAGTAACAGTTGTGGCATGCTCAATCTCCTTTTTAGCATACACCAAAGCAGCATTAGGTGTCAAGAACATAATGTTTCTCTAAATTTTATATCACGAAGAAACATGTTCAGTGCTAAAACTATCTGTACAATGTTCATTTATAAGAAACTAAGAAGTATGCATAAATTCTCAACAATTCTACCTGAACATGAGGACTAAGAGGAGGAATAACTTGTTCCGTACATCATTTCCAATGCTCTGTTTCCTTCTCCTTTTAGATACAGAATTTCCTTGTTCAGAGATGGAAACGTTTTTGTCCCTAGATGGAACTGTAGAATTAAGAGGAATGCCGGTGTAGTTGAAACCTGACTAAACTCTTCAACTTTTTGTCTAGGTAGAACTCTTCTCTAAATGCATGCTACCAATAAGGAAATTAAGTAGAATGCCAGGAGTAGTTGAAACCTAACTAAACTCTTCAACTGTTGCCTATGTAAAACTTTACTCTAAATGCATGCTACCATTCAGGTTTACTCAAAGCCCCAACAATTTAAACAACTAGCATAAGCTAAGATCGGTGAGCAGTTCAAAACTAACGTTGAAAGTTAATCATCTTCCCATAATTATATGACAGAACTAGACGAAAACAAGTGGTCAAATAATGGCTTAGATGGGAAAGAGCATTCATAATTATCTTGTCTATGAGCAGAAGATACTAAAATTCCATGAACACAACGATCAAAATTCAAAGGGAAAAACTAAAGAAAGTAACAAAGTCTTGGGTTATTTGAATTGAAAGACACGATTGAAACAGAAGCTTAAACATGAATTGAACCTAAACTGTTGTCAGTAAATTACTGGCAAAGCGGGCGATTCCATCAACGAGCAAGAAAACAAAACCCTAAACTAGATAAATCAAATAATGAAAACCGCAAAAAGGGTACCTGAGAAATGTAGAGAAGATGATATGCTGAAGAGAAAAAGTGAGAAAGATTAGAAGAAAACCAACAAACTAAAACAACAGATAGAAACTTCTAAGATCAGAACATATTACTGCCTGATCTAGTTTCACCGTAAGAACTAAGAAATGTGTAAGAGAGAGATACAAGGAAAGAGCCGAGAAAATGAGGGAAAAATCGACATAAAAATAAAAATATCAGCTGGTTAGGTTGAATCAGCCAACCCAACCAGCTCATAACCAAACAACTCAAATAACTTTTTTTTATAAAGTCAACCAGCTGATTTGGGTTAATCAACTATTTTTTGGTTGATCAGCCAACAACCAAACGAGTCCTAAGTTAAGACATACGGGTGTTAAGAGATTCTGATGTTAAGGCAAAGGAAAGGTTTTCATAGGAATTGAGGACCAATATTGTGAGAAAAGGGAGATGCAAGATATCAAACCTAGTAGCAAATTATGTTTCGGTTCTCCACACTTATAAGGAACAATAGCTGAAAAATAATATGAAGACTACTAAGCTTCAATTTTGACCTCTTCCACATTAAATGATGTGAAGACAATAGCTATTACGTGAAGACTAGGTGAAGACTAGGCTTCACTATAACTAGGCTGCCATATTAAATGATGTGAAGAGTAGGCTTCACTTTTGTAAGGGATAAAGGCTCTGCTACATTACTCTAGGCGTGCTCCACTCTATGCGTACTGGATGAGAAGAAAAAGCTACTGAGACGTGAGGACAAGGAGAAACAATAACGTGAAGTTTAAGAATAAATCAACTGCAAAGACGTGAGGAAGAAGATAGCTGTCTCGGATTTAAAATGACGCGAGGATTCTATACCTTCGGTTTTAATAACATTATAGCTGTTCACAGTTTTGTTTGTTCTTTATAAAGAATAAGATAATTTGTCATTATGCTTAGCAGAGAAGGTGAAGTGAAAACTGAAGAGCTGAAACATGTCGGAAAATCAATCTACTTAAAAAAATTGACGTTCAGAGGAAGAACGAGAGTCCATTATCTTCTTTATCATCACAAAAAATTGCAAAAACTTATTCTTAAAGTAGAAATTCTATATGTTGCTTTTAGTAAGTATGGCTACATCTCTTTTCTTTTCATGATTTTCATATCTCTCCTCCATCATGCCTATTTTCTCTATTTTGTTATGGGTCTGATGTTATAGACAAGAGAGACAAGAGAAATCACAGAAACAACATATAGATATGAAAACAAACCTGGAGATATTGCAACACCAGTAAAGCCGTAGAAGAAGAAGTCAGTGCAGAGGAGATAAAAACCTGATGTTTTTGTGAAAACAACGTTTATGAAAACCTATTTTCAAAAATCAAAAAATGTTATTTTTACATTTTCGTAAAATAGTTGCCGTTTTTTATTTTTAAAAACGAAATATACAAACATGTTTAACCAAACACAATTTTAAGAGTCGTTTTTTAATTTACAAAAATCATAACAAAAAACATAATAAAAAAGAAAACAAACAGCCCCTAATCAAATGACTTCTATGTTTTTACACCAATTTAGATAATGTTATTGTTTAAAAACACTATCTAAATTGACAAAATGTGAGTTCAATTTCTATACTACTAATATGAGATCATAAAATGTTCTTGATGATGATGATGTAAATCATAACGATCACAAAGATGCATGAGAAAGAAGGACAAATGACGGTGGAACTGTGACATCTTTGAGGTGGAGGGCAGGTATAGTGTACTCTTCAATTGTCCATATGTGCTAAGAGTAACATCTTTTGAATTGAAATGTGGCACAACTAAAATCAGACACAATCCGTTTAGACAAGGCAAATTCTTTTGTCTTGGATATTTTGTTATGTTAGATGATAATAAAATAAATATCTTAGATAGTTCATTTTGATAGGTTACATTAAGTCTCACTTACAAACATGAATACCACTATATATGATAAATGTGAATTTGCTATTTAAAATACAATTTAATGTCACATGAATTCTTATATCTAAAATCTTTAATATAATTAATTATGTCACGTCATATTCACTTTGATTCAATGTAACATTTCAATTATTTAAATTTAAATTTAAATTTTTGTTTAACTATACAATAAATTTTACTTTTTACTATTCTACTTTTAATATTTAGATCTTTTTCTATTTTTAAAACTTTAGTTTCATTCTATTTGAGTTGTAAATTAGTCTGCTGATAGATAAGGAATTTATATTTTGATAGGATCACTCTATCTTATTTTTACATAATTTTTTTATACACTTTAATTGTTCTATTTCTATATTGTTTATGTAAATAATATCCACTAAGTCAATGTTGGATATATTATTCTTTAATCAATTGGCTACCCATTAGACACTCTCGACCGTTACCATTTACCTTTTATAGATTTGATCTAAATAAGATGATCCTCTATTGTGATTAATTTTATCATCTAAAAGGTATAGATTTTATTTCATTTATCTTATTATATTCATATTTAGTGTGTCTTAATCAGTAACCTGTATAGAAAGACATAATATGATGAGAAAGTTTTATCGATTGAGTTCTTTCTTGCAAAATATTTCTTCAATTAACAGAAGAAAACTGGTTGACCAAGTTATGCACAATCTTAGTTGAGATGAGGTCTTTACAAAAATTGTCACTTTTATTAAATTTCTTAAATTTATTTTATTTTGAGGGTTTATAGCTTGCTTTTGGTATTATGAGGACTATCTTGTTTTATTTTAAGAAATCGTCGGTTCAAGTAAGGGTTTCTCTTTTTAAAACTTTCTCTCTAACTTCTTAAAACTATATCTTAGACACGATTATTTTTTGATTTTATCTATATATATTTGCATATGGCATTTTACTAGAATTTTTATTGGTTTGTTGTTGATTAATTATTTGGAAGAAGGGGCTTTGATATTAAAATTTTAGGGTTAATTATAAAAAAATCTCAAACTTTATTCAATTTTACAATTATATCACGACCTTAAAAGGTGGCAATTAAATACTCAAACATCCTCTCTTTTTTTTAATTCTAACCCAACATTAGTATCTCCGTTAACGTTCCTGACGTGGCTTGCCACATAAAAGAGAAACCCTGAACACTTATACACGTCAAACTTAATTAAACTAACTCCTCCCATTCAAATTCAACGCTTAAGAAAATGATAAAAAAAAACCATCGAAGCTCTTTAATTTCTCCTCAGGAATGTTAGATAGTTACTTCCTCTTAATGCAACTTCACATATTCTCCCATCACATACGCTTTAAAAATATCCCCAAACATGATTCATAAACTCCTGTAATACAATAGACAATTTTAGCTTGTTCAACCCCTCGTGGTTGAAGACCAGCATCATTTTGTGTGACTTTACATTGGCATCCACAATCACTGACTTTGCAATCACCAAATACTTGAGAAACTCCTAAGCTTAGAGATCAAACAACATTTCCTTGTTGTAAATCACAATTTGTTTGGGAATTCCAAAGAAATCGTCGCCAGACTTGATCTTCAGCTCTAAAACCACTTGAAACATTTATATTTAGTTATGAAGGAGATCAATGGTGGACGACGAGTCAATTATGGCAGTTCTAAGGTTTGATACTGGAACTCATCTAATTGTCGCTTCCAATCCTCACCATACAACTTATGAATAGCGCAATGGAACAGACCTTACTAACTATTAAGTTTCATTAAGTTTCTAACAATCTGAATTAAATCTCAATTTGCCACCTTAGGCACCTCTTTACATGAACTAAGTTTGGATTTAGGGTTTTCCTCATCTAAAAATGACGTAGTTTAGTTAAACAACCTAATGAAACTTAATTATTTAGTTTAATTATATCTAACATGTATAAGTGTTTAGAGTTTTTGTCTTATATGATAAGTCATGTCAGCAACATTAACGAAAATACTAACGTTGAGCTAGAATTGAAAAAAATTGAAAATTTGAGTATTTAATTACCATTTTTTAAATTCAGGCTATAATTTCAAATTTGAGTAAAGTTTGAGTTTTTTTGTAATTAACCCAAAATGGTAATATTCATCTTTTAGGGACCTTTTAGGTGACTAAAAATTTAAAATCACTTATTAAAAATATTTTCTTTTGAAAATGATCCATAACAAAAAATAAATACTTTTGCCCTTTAGAATCTAAAGTTGAGTTTGAATGTCTACTTGAACTTGAATTCAAATTATATGATTGTAGCTCTCCTAGGTTATTATTGATTTTAAAGATTTCAGGGGATATACATATGAAGACTATTATTAGCCCCTTAACACTTGTCGGACTAATTTGCTGGCCATTTCTAAGGAAGGTATGCCCAAAGAACTAAGGTGACTTAACTAGGTGGGATCAAGCATGGTTCGAGCTTTTGTTAGCTTTAACATATTATAGAGTGTTGATTAGCTTGGCTTGGGTGAGTTGGCCTTGCCTTGGACATTGTTAGTGGAACTAAAGATGAATTTATGCTTAAAAAATAAACTATAGACAAATAGACTAGACTATGCATCTATTAGGCCCACAATTATCCAATGAAGGAAAAGTTGAATGCTTTGGTAATAGATGCATCACTCAGAAGCGGGGCTTAATCCTATTTGCTTGCTCAATACAATAAGTAACCAAGTGAGTCTTTTTAAACAGTTAATGTATAAGAAGATATATGTTATCAAAAAGGAGCTCACTTCTATGTTAGATGCGAAAGTCACTCATTCATTTTTTATTTAATAAATGGTGCAAAAATTGGGGTTAAAACTGAACAAGACTCCTGCGAAAATGAAAACTCCTATGGTAAAAGCACAAGTAATAGTACGAGCAGTATATAATGTTTCATTAAGCTTGCGAAATATAATATAATGGTAATACCCCTTGATGATTTTGACTTGATTTTGGTTATTGACTTTCTCAGTGCAGTGAAAGCAATGTTATTCCCATATCTTGGATGTATTATACTAATGAATGAGCAAATTTCATGTAATTTAAATGGTTGTAGATCTAGCATAGGTATGGTAGATAAAACAACAATGTTAGCATATAATTCTACTATGAGTTTTGAGAAAGGCCTTAAGAAAGGTATGAAGTCTTATCTTACAGTCATTTAGGGGATTATTGAAGACAATATGGTGGAAGTTCCAGATGCTATTATAAAAGTATTAAGAAAATTCAAGGACGTGATGCCTAAAGAGTTACCAAAAACTCTTCTTCCCCATCACAAAGTCAATCACGAGATCAAATTAAAGCTAAGTGCAATTTCCCATATATGTGCCCCTTATAAAATGACACCATTACATGCAGTGGAGTTATAGAAAGGAATTTGGTGAATTATTGGAAGGGAGTTATATCCAATGTTCCAAAGCCTTATGTAGAGCTTTCGTGTTATTCCAAAAGAAGCAAGACGAAGCTTTACATATTTTTATAAACTTTCGATCCTTGAATAAGGTAACTATAAAAAATAAATATCTTGTTCTATTAGTTCAATACTTGATGGATATATTATCAAGGTCAGTAGTCTTCACAAAATTATACTTATGGAGTAGGTATTAGTGATACAAATTGTTGAGGGTGATGAGTAAAAGACGACTTATGTAACTTGCTATTGATCATATGAATTTTTTGTTATGCCATCTGGTTTGACAAATGCTTTGCAACATTTTATAACGTAATGGATGATGTGCTTTATGACTTTCTAGATGATTTTGTGATGATCTACTTAGATGATATAGTAGTCTATAACACTAATATGGCAGAGCATATACAACATAAGCATTTTGTGAAGATAGAGAAATGTGAGCTTACCCAATCGAAAATCAAATTTTTGGGACACTTGGTGAGTAAAGGAAAAGTGGTGAATAGATCTTAAAAAGGTACAAGCAATTATTAGTTGGCAAGTTCCAAAAACAATGTAAGAGCTTAGGAGCTTTATTGGTTTAGTAAACTACTATTGCCAATTCATTTTTGGATATTCAAAGAAGGCAACGCCCTTGACTAATTTATTAAAAAAGAATCAAGAGTGATGATGGTCGAAGTCATATTAAGAAGCCTTTGAGAAGTTGAAAGCTATCATTTTAACCGAACCTCTTTTAAAGTTACTTGACTTTGATCTCCCTTTCGAGGAAATGGGTGCTTTGAATAAAGCCATTATGGAATCTTGGTGTAAGAAGGCCATCTTGCTACTTTTGAAAGTCTCAAGCTTAATGGTATAAGCAATTATACTTAACCCACAAGAAGGAGATGATGGCAGTAATGCATTGCCTTGATGCTTGGCGAGTTTATTTATTAAGAATTATATTTATTATTTGTATGAACAATGTTGCTAATAATTTTTTCAAGAATCAAAAGAAATTTCTTGCAAGACAACCAAATTGGTAAGAGCTTCTTGTTGAATATAACTTTATGTAGGAGTATAAACTAGAGAGGCAAAATAATGTGGTGGATGCATTGAGTTAGAAAGAAGTCTTTGCAGTTTTATATGCTTTCTCGCAGGTGGAATCAGATTTATTAGAGCAAATCAAACTAATAGCTCTTCTCGATAACACCTATTACCAAATTGTGCAACAAATAAAAGATGGTGTGGTGCAATAATTTTGGCTCGATGATGGTGGAATGTTGATGAAAAAAAGCAGCCAATTGTATGTACCTAGAGACATATGACTCATAATGGGCTAGTCAGCCTAGAGTTCAATAGATGCTCGTGATCCTTTCTTGTTCTTACTATTGGTAAAAGATGGAGAATGACATAAAGGTATATATTAAAATTTGTCTTATTTGTCAATTGGTAAAGCAAGAAAGAAAGAAGGAGGTATGATTATTATAACCGTTGCTTATTCTAGAAAGATTATGGATATCGGTCTCGATAGACTTCATTTGCAAATTTTTAAAGGTGGATGAAATGGCTTCAATCATGGTCATGGTTGATAGGTTCTATAAGTATACAGTCTTTATGCTAACTCCAACTTCATGTCTGATATGACGCTAATCTTTGTCTTATAAATCTCACAGGCAAGTGTATCTATCAAACTATAGTATAGTATCAGTGAATATTGAGTGTCAATCCTACAAGGACTACAGGTACTAATAATAACACCTTTTCTACTTTCTAACTGAAAAATAGGACGATGATTTAATTAAAACTAAAATAAACTAAAGTTCAACATAATAATAAACTATAACACAAATTAAACTAAGATTAATCAATATCAAATAACTATTACCTAGGCAATGAATCCCCCTAAGATTTCTTAAGTATTAACCCTTTATCATGTAATTCAATTATTGATCATAAGACTGTGGAAATTCGTTCCTTATGTTGTTATCTTTATCAAGATTATTAACAACTAATCCTTGATTGATTAACAAAAAAATTTATAGTTAAAACTCCTAAGATTGTATTGCTCAACTTGTGAATTTCACTATTACTTTTGACTATAATTCAGAAGATTTATATTGATCAATCTCTAGGCCTGCATGTAACTCCTTCTAATTATCGTATGTCTATTCATACAACATGATTTCTTAATCTTAATTATATGAAATTATACATTGAACTAATATTCCAGACATATTGATTCAGGAATAAAAATGCGTAGTTGAATTGCTACGAATCAACAATCAAATTGCATTAGATAAAGAATTAAATTACAAGATCCATCCCAATTTAGATGTATCATACCTAAACACCAAAAAAATTTAGTTCATAAATATAAAAAATAAAACCAACACAAAAAATTTAGAACAATAATTAAAAAAGAAAAAGTATATACATATACATATACATACATATATATACA
>JAOTBA010000008.1:27778808-27793571 GCA_025629845.1 Erythroxylum squamatum | reverse complement strand
GAGAGACCTGAAGAGGCTCTGCAAGTGTAGAAAGAATACTTGTAAAGTTGAAGAGTATAGTGAAATCTTAGACAAACGCTGAAGACTGGACGTAGCCCAAGGTTAAGGGTAAACCTGTATAAAATCGCGGCGTCTATTTTCTAACCCTTATCTTTTAATTTTTTTATTGTTAGAAGAGTAGAAAATAATTTTGCGATTACATTACTCATCAACTTAACTAAAGTGTTTTGTGATCATTTGAAATTGTAAAGAAATCCAAGAAATTTCTAAAGATTAATATTTATGAAGACTTTACATAATTCAATCCCACTTCTTGTGTATTTTACATATTATACGTGATTTCTATATTAACAAGTGATTTACTTTATAATTCTCCTAGGCATCTATCAAAGTCTTGTTAGCATAGTAAATCAACTAAAGATGTTTTTTTTTTTTTTGCTGTCCAATTACTGCACCTATTGTAAAATCACTTGCGTCACACATTAGCTCAAAAGGTAAATTCCAACCTGGTGCAACCACAATTTGGGCATTCATTAACTTTTTCTTAAGAATGTTAAAGACATCCAAACATTCTTGATTAAAGTTAAAAGGCATATCTTTCTCTGACAACTTGGTTAAAGGCCTAGCAATTTTAGAGAAATCCTCTTTAAATCTCTTATAAAAGCCTGGATGACCTAAAAACTTCTAATACCTTAACCAAAGTAAGGTGGTAACTTCTCTATAGTTTCAATTTTTCCTTTATCTACCTCAATACCCTTGTGAGAGATTTTGTAGCCTAAATTATGCCCTCCTGTACCATAAATTGACATTTTCACCAATTTAGCACCATATTTGTTTTCTCACATCTCTCTAGCACTTTTTCTAAATTATGGAGACATAAATTAAAAGAATTGTGAAAAACAGAAAAATTATCCATAAATACTTTCTTTAGATCTTCTACTAAATCATAAAAAATGGCCATTATGCACCTCTAAAATGTAACAGGTGCATTGTATAATCCAAAAGGCATCCTCCTATAAGCAAGCATACCCTAAGGACATGTAAACGTTGTTTTCTCTTGACCTTCTAAGGCTATTGGAATTTAGAGGTTGCTCAAAATTCCATCCAATAGACAATAGTACATGTGCCTAACTAGTTGCTCCAACATTTGGTCCATAAAAAGACAAAAGAAAGCAGTCTTTTCGAGTGGCATCATTTAGCTTCTTATAATTGTTGCAAATTCTCTACCCAGTGATGGTTCTTATAGGAATCAATTCCTTCTTCTTATTAGGCACCACCATCATTCCTCCCTTCTTTGACAAAATCTATACAAGATTCACCTAAGAACTATTAGAAATAGGGTAAATCACACCAACATCCAAAAGTTTAATTTTGCCTTCACCACTTCCTTCATATTAAGATTCAACCTCCTTTTAGGGCTATACCACAAGTTTGAACTCCTCCTTCATCAGAATCTTGTGTGTACAAAAAGGAGGGCTGATTCCTTTAATGTTAAAGATCTTCTAAGCAATTTCCCTCTTATGCTCCTTAAACACATTTAATAGCTTTTCTTTTTCATCCACTTTTAGAATTGATGCAATAATGACAGATAGTTTTCAATCCTTCTTAAGTAATGCATATTCCAAATGATTCGAAAGTTTCTTCAACTTTAACATTGGTGGTTCTTCGATGGAGGATTTCAACCTCATCCCTTTACCTCTATTGATCCCTTTGAACTCTTTCTTTCTCATAGTAGGCTTATTGGCCTCATCTTCGTCCTCACCTTAAATAATAGACAGCTCTAACATGTCAAGCTACAAAATCACTAATATCAATAAAGTAACAAGCATCATCACATTTAAGAGGGTGTCTCATAGCATTACATATTTTAAAAACAACCTCTTCTTCTCCCACCCTTAGAACTAGTTTTCCATTACTAACATCAATAGTGGCTCTAACAGTGGCTAGGAAGGGTCAACCTTTAATAAAAGGTACCTTTATATCTTCGTCCATATCAAGTATTACAATATTTACTAAGAAATTGGACCTAACAACTTTAATGAGGACATCCTCAATGATACCCCTAGGATATTTAATAGATCTATCAGGTAATTGAATGTCCATCCTAGGGGTTTAGGTTTTATTCCTAGTTTCTTGAATAATTTGTAGGGCATTTATTCTAGCCCCCAAATCAACTAAAGCCTTTTCTACTAACAAATTACCAATCAAACAAGGGATAGTTAAACTCCCTAAATCTTTAAGCTTCTTAGGTATTTTGTTTTATAGAATTTTGAGCATTCCTCACTAAGTCTCATAGTAGCTAACTCCTCCAGCTTCCTCTTTTTATATAATAACTCCTATAAGAATTTTGCATACTTTGGCATATGATAGAGCTTCAACAAAAGGAAAGTTAATGTGAAGTTGCTTAAAAAGCTTAAAAATTTTACTAAACTGCCCATCCACATGATCTTTTTTCAACGTAGTGGGTATAGGAAGGTAGACTAGATTACCTTGACCCTTTTTTGCCATTCTCCTCCTCATCTTGGATCTTGGTATCAGTTGGCCCTTCATTTCTGCTCCTAAGGGTGACTGCCTTCATATGTTCATAAGGATTTAGTTCGATGGTACTAGGCCAACTCCCCAGTGGTCTTTCAGAAATCAATTTTGCAAGATGGCTGACCTAAATTTCTAAGTTACGTATAGATCCTTTGTTCTCTAATATCTTGTGTTTGACTCTTGAATAAGTATAGACATCATGTCTTCTAGATTCAAATTTTTAGCTTGACATGGATGTTGCTGAAATCCTTGTAGAGGGTTGTTCCTTGCCTGCCTTTAATTAGAAATTGAGGTGATACCTCCATCCTAGATTATACGTATTGGTATATAAATTGTTTTGAGGTCTGAGACCATTCCCTATGTAATCTACATGTTTGAGTTGTAGTGCTTGACAATTTAGACCTAAATGTTCTAATCCGCACACCTCATACTGCATAACTTAAAACTGAGAGTTCATAGTCAATCCATCAACCTTTATGCTCAGAGCTTCAACCTAGTTTTCCATTGCATAATTGCATCTACTTCATATAGCCACGTGGCTTGCTAAATCTCGATCGAGAAGTGCACCACTGATAGTTGTTCATAACCATGCCTTTAATAAGGTCATGGGTTGCTTTTGATGTCTTATTATTTAGATTACCCCCAGCTGCTACATCTATCATCTACCTCATAGTCTAATTTAGCCCATTTAAAAGGTCTGAATTGTATCCACATTAGTAGACCATAATATGGGCATTTCCTCAACATCTACTTGAATCTCTCCAATGTGTCATATAATTTCTCTAAGTTAGCCTAAGAATAAGAAGAGATATTATTCCTAAGTTTGGAAATATTTACTAATGGGAAATACTTCAAAAGACTTGATCTCACGTAGTAAGTGATGATCTAAGTAGAAAATTCAACCATTACTTCGCCTTGTCCCTCAATGAAGTGAGAATAATCTCAATCTTATTGCATCATTATTGGCACCATAGAGTTTAAAGGTGTCACAAATATCTAAAAATTTGTGATATATGCATCGGGGTCCTCATCTCATAGCCCATCAAATTGAACAGACTATTATACCATCTTAATGACACTTGGTTTAATCTCCAAATTGTTAGCATTAATAGTCAATCTCACAATTTTGGACTTCGCTCCCACCAAGTCTGGTTTAGTATAGTCAAACATAGTTTTTGGTTAGTATGTTATATTTCTTGATTCTTAAGTATTAATATGAGCTTCCCAGTCCTTTATCTGCTGATCTAACTAGACTCTTTAAGTAGGGTTCTACAAAGATTTCTATGAGTTGTTCTCTCAATCTCTAAATCTTTGTCTACTAAGTTCAATGGATTATCTCAGGTCATAAAATAACCCCAATATCTGTGAAAAATGGAAGAAACAAAAAAGGAAAAAAATAAATACACTAAACAAGGAAAAAAATAAAATAAGTAATAATGGCTAGATTAATAAAATCTAGGTTTTCCTAATATTATAGTCTTCGACAATGGCCTCAAAAACGTATTTGTGTGATATTATATGTTTAACTACAAGCACATGATCTAGCTGTAGCTAGCATTGGTAAGTACAGGTCGATACCACAAGGATTGTAAGTACTAGTATTAACCCTTTTTATATTATCTAACCACTAAATCAAGTTATGGATTTAATTTAAAACTAAACTAAACTAACTAAAGTGAGGTTAACACAAGAATGAAATAAGATAAAGAAAGCACTACAATTAAACAATAACAAATAAGTAGTAACTAAATGATGGATCTCCCTAAGATACCTTAAAGATTAACCCTTTATCATGTAGTTAAATTATTGATTATTGGACCGTGAAAATTCCTATCTTATGATAATAATTTTCTCAAAACTATTAACAACTAACCCTGAATTGATTAACTAAAACCTCTTTCTAGGTAAAACCCATAGGTTTGACCCTAATTTAGAGGATTTGTGTTGACCTATCTCTAGGTTTACATGCAACTCCTTCTAACTATGGTAAACCTATTCAAATGAAAGGATTTCTCAATCTCATTCATATGAAATCAAACAGTGAACTAATATCCCGGACATATTAGTTCAAGAATAAATGCATAATTGAATCATAATAAATCAATCAATTAAATTGTATTAAATAAAAGACTATATCACTTTATCCATCTTGACTTAGGGTTCATCACACCTAGGCACTAAACAAATTAGTTCTTAAACATAGAAAACAAATCAAACATCAAGTATCTAGAAGGTAAATAGCAATAAAAGAATCCATAATCTATATATTCCCTTTTATCTCTAATGAAATCACCTTGAAACTTGGATGAAAGGTTGCTCTTTATCGGATATCTTGAAGTAATCTTCATGTTTTTCTTGTCTTAGGTTCAAAACTGCTACTTGTACACTCTATCTAGTGTCTAGTCCAACTTCATCCACTGCCTTCCTTTTGTTTAGACTTCATAATTTCCTTTTAAAGTAAGAAACTACTATTTTTGGAATATACATGATCACTTACTTAGATGTGTAAGTGATCGTATATCTCAAAATCCCCTCTAAATTGTGACTTTACGTGGTTCCAGAAGCTTACATAGGCTACATACATGTGCTTGTATCGTCATATGGGTATAAACAACATCTTCGAAGCTTTACACATTTACAATAGCTTACACGGTCTCTGTACATAGTTATGTATCTCCAAAGTTGCTTTAATTCTTCCATTTTATGCTTTGATTTTACCTTAATTCTTCTCCTTTTGGTTTATGAAGGAAATTATTACCTAAAAACACACATGAAGCAAAATAAGTACCAAAGATACCATAAAACTCTCAAATAATAAGCAAAACACATTAAAGATGGGTATAAAAATATATTTAATTAATCATTTATGATGAGGCATCAATGATGTCTCCTCTTAATTTATTTGAATCAATTAAGCCTTGTCTCCCTTAATTTACTATCAATGTTAGCCACCCCCAACTTATTTCTTACCACTACATTATTGACTTTATCTCTTCTTGTAAGATTGCGCGTCCAATGAAACATCCTCATCTTTGCTACGATCAACTTATGATTATGAACCTGTTTGATAGGCTAACAATCTATCCCATAAAACCTAATTGCTAAATAATAGAATTTACTGTTTAACTTGATTGATATTTTCTTATCACATAAAATTCCTAAGATGTCCCTCCATTTAAGTCACTTTAATTTAATACAGTGTAATATGTCATCCTCTTTCTCGCCATTGCTTTGGATAATGGATCCAAGTTGCTTAAAACAATTTTTTATGATATAACTTCTGTTCTAATCTTGATTTCTATATCGAATGCAACCCTATGACCTGCACTATTACGATCTAAGGACTTAGTCTTGGTATTACTGAATTTAAAGCCCTTTAACTCTAAAATGTGGCATAAATGAATACATAGAGCTTTATAATACCATGTCAGTTGTGTTTCAATCATTTGTTAAAAGTCTATAAAAATAACTCTAACTTGAATCAAATCTTCCCAAATGCATTCATTTTCCTTTAAGGGACTTAAATAAGACCTAAATCAAAATATAAGTCATTTTAAGTATTAAATCTAATGAAAACATGAAATATAAGCATAATGTTCTTAAAATCATGATAAAATATAGTCTACTTGGCACATATCATTTAATTTCACATTACCATATTAATTTTAATTTATATCATATTATTATAATTGTGAAATTATATTTAAAGTCAAACATACCGATTCATATTTATTTAAAAATATAAAGAATAATAATTAACTATAAAATGAGATAAAGATTAAAAAAAAGTGACGAGTTTATTTAAGGTAGGCGTCAATTTAGAGTAGGAAAGTGAATTGCTTAAATAGAGAAGAAAGGCAAATCGACGTTGGAATGTGGCTTACAGGTGGGCTTTGCAAAATACAGGCCCATACGTTTTTGTCTTTCGCTTTTTTCCCATTGACTGGTTTTAGGCTAAGCCGATCTTGAAGGAAAAAGAAATGGAAAAGGTTCTGACATCGCCTCCCCTGCTTTGCGTCTGACTCTGTCCTCTGTAGAAGTTGTTTCTCAGGTGAGGTTGTTACTAATCAAACTATATCACAATTACTTGCTTCGAGCATTTGTGCCCGATCATTCCCCTTCACCCGATTGGCTGATACATCCTTTTTGGTTTATTTATTTTCTTTTTTCTTTATTTGTAGATTAAAATTTGTTTGACCAAAGAGAGCGTTGTTGATGAAAGGAGAAGTGGAGCTAGAGACGGTCAGTGCGGTGGCTCCCAGCGACTCTGATCCTCTGCTACCGAACCAGCCTCATCTTGAATCACCACCGTCGTCGTCGTCGTCTCTGGAGATTAAGGTCGTAGAAGATGTGGAGAGCGGTTCTGTTCCTACTTGCCGCATTTGTCTGGAGTCCGATTGTGAAGAAGGTGATCTTTTTGATCGCAAGTGGCTCTTTTTTCTTGCACTTTACTAATTGATCTTCCTATTCGTCTTTTTTCTTCTCTGATTTTGGAGCAACAATCACAGATGTTTCTTTTTCAACTGGTGCGTTGTCCAAATACCTCGTATCTTCAAAATTCTTAGTGGCATCAAGATGTTTTTCACTTGTACTTTGTGGATATCTGTTCAAACTATTGCCTCTGTTTCTCTAACTTCAAGCTAGTACAGACTAAATAAGTTCAACTCTGCTTTTAAACGATGCTTTTTGTTTAATGAGTCTAGTTGCGTTCTGGTTTCTTCTTGTTCAAGCTCTTTTATCTAGTATACTTTATGTGCTATTGATGATTTGAATGTCATGATTTACATTCTTGACACTTCTTTTATAATGATACCTGGTTTTGCTCAAAAACATTCTTTTTTTCCCCTTGGCCTTATGGTATTTGTTTAATGTTGTAGAGGATGAGTTGATATCTCCATGCATGTGCAAAGGCACTCAACAGTTTGTACATCGATCATGCCTTGATCATTGGCGCTCGGTTAAGGTAAGTAGTATTCCTTGCAGTTTATGTGTGTAGGTAATAGTACCAAGATGTTGAATTTATGACTGTTCTGTGTTCTCTCTCTCTTTTGCAGGAGGGATTTGCTTTCTCTCATTGCACAACTTGCAAAGCCCAATTTCATTTTCAAGTTTCATTGTTTGAAGACAATTCTTGGCGGAAATTCAAATTCAGACTTTTTGTAACCAGAGATGTTGTTGTAGTATTTCTGGCTGTACAAACTGTGAGTTATTTGAGTTCTATTCATTGCACAGATAATTATTGGTGATAGCGGTTATGGTTAAATGAAGCTTATGCTAAATATGCAGCCTTATGTTTCACTTGCATGGCTTTCTGCATGTTCTCTTTGTCAGAACTACTTTTATGATGTATGTTGTCCATTAAATGACGACAATCAATAGTTCTCCCTTTCCTATTCTTTTCTTGTAATCAGCAGGGTGAAAGTGAAAATTTTAATTCCGGTGAAGGATGCTCGATATGTATTGCTATTGTAGGGTTATATATAACCATTTCAACAATTCCAAATATTAGAACTGCTTGATCATTCCATCAGCTCCATGATAGGAAAAGGAATGGATCATCAAAATAAGCTCTATATTTGAATACCCCTAACTATAGACAGTGTAAAAAAAAAGTAAAATATCATACTGTTACATTAATATAAGAAAAAAATTGTATCCCTCAGGTAATTGCTGCAATGGGTGGCTTCGCATACCTTATGGACAAAGATGGGGCGTTCAGAAATTCATTCAATGATGGCTGGGATCGTGTTTTATCAAAACACCCTGTACCGTTTTACTATTGCATAGGTAACTTTTACCAGCAATTTGCTTTCTTATATCCTTCTGTGTTGCTTAGAAGGGCTTAAGCCAGATTCATCATCCTAACAGATAGGAACAATTGTAAAGTAGCATTTTTTCAGCCTTGGTCATTTGCAATCCTACACTTTCCATGTATGTGTTTGCAAAAAGTATAATAATGATCTGTCAGATCTTTGCCTGTTAAGTTTGTCCTTGACTAGTTAATACTTGTTTCTTACGCATCTTGCTGTTTTATGATGCCAATACTTAACTTTGTAGATTAATAAATTTCACTTTTCAAATGTGCAATTCACTTTGGTTTCTCATTCTTAATGCTCTTCTTATATCCTTTAACATGTGCAATTAGCCAGATGAAATTTCCCATCACGGTGGAACATTTTTATTTTTAACTCATTTAGCTGCAAACTTAGGTCATGCTTTGATAACCAATTTTAGTTTTGGCTTCACGGTTATTGGAAACATTCAACTTATTCAATTGACCCTCATTTGTTTTTGGGTTCTGTGTCGGTGGCGTCACTTTCTTGCTGCTTCCAGTAAGGTTTTGAATTGCAATAATTTCTAGAAACATACCTCCTTTATGTCTAATTGGAAGGGTTTTGATTTGTAGACCATTATTTTTGAAAATATGGTTTTGATGAACGGTGGCAGGAGTGCTGTCCTTCTTCGTGCTTCTTGGATTTTTTGGTCTCATCCTACACTGCTCATCCCTTAATAGTAATGACCCTCGGATGGCTGGCTGTCAGAACTGTTGCTATGGATGGGGAATTTTAGACTGCTTTCCTGCTTCAATGGAAGCTTGCTTCGCCTTAGTGGTGGTTTTTGTTGTTATCTTTGCCATTCTTGGTATAGCTTATGGATTCCTTGCTGCCACCATGGCCATTCAGAAGATTTGGCAGAAACATTACCACATCCTTACTAAGAGGGAGCTCACTAAGGTAGAGACTCCGTATCTTTTGCTTGTTGTACCATGCTGATATTGACAGTATAAGCCAGTGGTCTGAAACTTTGGTATGATTTAACCTCAAAATGCTCTTATGGTGCTTGATTGCTTTTATTACAGGAGTACGTAGTTGAGGATCTGCATGGCTGTTACACCCCACCTAAACTGGATCCAGAAAATGAAGAACGCTTGAAAATGCTTAAGCTTTTGTAGTAATACACAAAAGGTATACTCATAAAAGATCACATTTTGTTTGTCTGGATTCAAATGTAGGGATTTGGTTGGCAACTTTGTTGAAAGGCACAGGGAGAGAGAATGCCCTTTTCTTTTAGTTGTCTTTTAAATGTGATATTTTATTGCAGAGCTGGCTAGGTGATCGCTGCTACGTTGGGCATAAACAAATGTGAATATGCACACATGAATTGATGCATCACCTTTTAACAACAGTTATTATGCGATATATAGAAGCATGTTTGCTGGGAGGAATCTAAGAATTTCTGTTTGCTGGGTTAAAACAAATCCACACGAGCAACAAGCCTTTGGCTTGATGAAATCAGTGCTCGACTTAAAAAGAGCCCCCTGCACTATGAAACGGGAAAAAGGAAGTCACTTGATGCACGTATTCTGTTATTGAACAAACTGACATTGTTAAGATACTTTTGTTAATGCAATCTTATCAAAGTCTATGACTTCCTAATTCAATGTATTATGTTCATTTATAACTAAATATGTTTTCGAAAATAGTAAAAACTACAGTTTAATGTTTGAAAATAGGTTAAAGTTTTTGCAGCTTATTGAGCTTTCATATTGTAATGAAGTAGGCTGTCTAGGTCTTTATGATAATTTAGATTTTAGATATTTAATTTTACAAAATTAAGTTAATAACTCTAATAAAAATATAATAATAGTAATAATAGTAGTAATGATAATAAGAAGAACAAGAACAATTCAATACACACACATATATATATAGCCAAAAAGAAAGATTCTCTTTTTTTAACTGTGTCATCATAAGGGGTTTAAGCGATTTGGGTATCTTGATATGGAGGGTGTTTATATGATGTTGAACATTATATACAAAATTAGAGAACAAGGAGATAGGTTCAGGGAAGAGAGTGTGGGGGCATGGGCTTAACTGACTTTTCATCCATTAAACGCTCCTGTATACTAACTTTTTAAAATTAAATTTGTTACGTTCAATTTGCAAACTCAATCAGCTGATTACTAAATATATTTATCGACAATTTGATATAGTCAAACCGCTAAAACTTTTCAATCCCCTAAAAAATAATTAATAAGCTATTTATCAAACAAGGTTATAGTAGTTGTTTGCAACAAGACGATCCATTTCTTGGAAAATCAATTTTAGAGTCAATAATCCATGAACAATGGGACAGTTTTTTAAGATGAAGGGAAGCATGTAAAATTAGGAACGGAGAGGATACATATTTTTGTTAAGACTATTGGCATGAGCAGGTGCGGATCCAGAAATTTTTTTGAGTGGGGGTAAAATTTTAATAGGAAAAAAAAATTATTTTTAATGGAGGCAAAAATTTAATGCAGCAAAATTTTATTTTTTTTGTGAGGGAAAAATTTAAAATAATAATTTTTTTTGCATGAAATTTGTTAGAAGCTGTGAGGACAAGTGCCCCCACTTGCCCCCACTGTAGCTCCGTCTCTGGCCATGAGATTAGTCCTTTATATAAAATACTTGAAACTTTCACAATGGAAGCATATGAGAGCGGACAATTACAAAGGGAAAGAAATGATAGACGAGATACATTTCAATGCGATCATCCTAATTATCCATCTAATTCATAAATAAATAAACAACGTAAAAATAAAAATAAAAATTGCATTGCAAAATACATATGCAATTGTTTTAAGACAAAACTCAAATTAAAGATGACTTTTTTTTTTTACTTTGTCTCTCTGTTTAATAACAAAACCTTTGCCCTTTTCTTCAATAATAATTATTAATGCTTTTTGCTTTAACAATAATTATCATTGCCCATTTTCTTCAACAATAGCCATCATTTCTCATATTTAATTAAAAAAGTAAAGAATAGAAATAATTAAGTAAATAAACAAATAATTAGATAAAACAAACAAGCACTTAAAAATGGGAGGAAAAAAATACTTCACTAAAATGACTAAAGGAGGAAGTACTGCAGATAAAATTGTTTAGGCTAAATATAAGACCAGAATCAAATGAAAAGATTCAAAAGATCTATCAAAAGAAAAGGAATTAATTTTGTCAAAGTTTTCTAATAAGGGTCAAGTCTTTGGTGAGCTGTGGTAGAGTCATTTTTCTTGATCACCTTCGTCCAGTTCTTCTTAGGTCTTCCTCTTTTTTTTTTATAGTCTGTAAATACAATCTTTTGCATCTTCTCACTTAGACATTATGATGTCTCTTCATAACATATTCTGAACCACCAAAGCCTTTTTTTCCTTAATTTACCATCAATGCTAGGCATCCTCAATTTATCTTTTAGACTATAATCATAACCTTATTTCTTCTTATAAGATTACACATCCAACAAAGCATTTTCATTTTCGTCACCATTAACTTATAACTACACGCATGTTTGATAGCTCAATACTGCACTTAACAGCATGGTAGTTTTAATTGTTACCTTTTAACTTAAATAATATATTCTTATCGTTTAAAACTTCTAATGCATCCCTACGTTTAAGCCACTATAATCTAATTAAATTAATAAATATATTATTAACTATTAATAAATAATATAATATAATAAGTATCATTATATTTTAAGATAAGTAATGAACATGTAAATATGATAAATTAATATATTAATATATTTAACATATACTACTTATATGTTTGCTTTTTCAATTACTCTAATTGACATCATTATTTACATTAAGTAACGAAAGTTAACACAAAAACTTAGCTAAGGAACTGATTTTGAACCTTTTACAAAAACATATGAATTTCTCACATTATTTTAAAAGTAAATTAAATTTTGGAGGAACTAATAAAAATATAAAAAAAGTGGTGTCTTTTACACTGAGAAATACAAATAATTGCATTTGTCGACCTTCTGTTATGCTTTTCCTTGACATTTTGCCGTAATGTTAGGCATATTTAAAGTATAGGCGAAAGAAGTTTACTAAGGTGGACGACTTGATCATGTGTCATCATTTTTACCCATTTAATTGAATATATTCCAAACATTCGAAGATGTTACTACTCGGCCCCTATTTTTACAGTTTCCCTAACACATTTCTTCACCTTTTCCTTGTTAGGTTCTAAAAATTACCAATGGAAAACTAAAATGATCTGGTCATCTAATCATCCAGACTTTTACACTGGACCGCTATGTAGTACTTACAACTCCTAATTCAACGGATTGCGATTTGTTCTTGTTTCTGTGTGTAACCTTGTGCCGACCCTCATCCATCCATTCATTAACATAATTGGTTAAACAATTATGGTCACCAAAGATGAACGAGTGCATGTTTACATTATCTTCAAGAACAAATATTGATTTGGTACTTCCAAGTTTCAAATGGTTCAGTTAATTGGGTGCATATGCAGACTCAAAAGGAAACGTGCCACTTTGGGAAGCAATGCTTGGCAGTCATGAAGAAGTAGCCAAACTACTAAAAGAAAATGGAGTAAGCGTACGCTTGGGTGATGTAGGTCATTTTGCATGCACGGCTGCTGAACAAAACAACTTGAACTTGTTGAAAGAAATCGTTCGCTTTGGTGGTGATGTCACACAACCAAGAGGCAATGGAACCACAGCCCTTCATGTTGCAGTTTGTGAAGAAAACATTGACATTGTCAAATTCCTCCTAGAACATGGTGCAAATGTTGATAAAAAAGATGCCCATGGTTGGAGTCCTAGAGATCTAGTTGACCAACAAGGACATGAAGAAATAAAACTAATTTTCCAAGCTCATGATGATTTAAAATCACAATCTGTTACTGCACTCTCTGAGAAGCCGCAACAACAACATGGAGTTCGATACCTGGGCAGATTTACTAGTGAGCCAGCTATTCGTCCTGTCCCACATGAAGGTTCATTCCCAAATACAGATGGATCATGGAGCCAATCCCGACCAAGGCGTAGAACAAACATTTTTCACAACTCACTTTTTGGGATGATGTCAGCTATGCATAGTGGTGAGAAAGACTTATTATGCCCAGTGAGACACGGCACAGATGTAACAAATAATGAAGTTGGCCCAGTGAGAGTGATAATAAGTTGCCCGGAAATTGGAGAAATTTCTGGCAAGTATGTTCTACTTCCCAAGACATTTCAAGAGTTGCTTGAGATTTGTTCAAAGAAGTTTGGGTTCTGGCCGACAAAAGTTCTCATGAACAAGAATAAAGCTGAAATTGAAGACATTGAGGTGATTAGAGATGGTGATCATCTTATATTTTCTAGTGCTAAAATAGAGGAAACTGTGGACTAAACCACCTAGTGTCCCAATATAATGTATCATAATAATGTATAGTTAGTATTTACATGCTCTTATTTTGATTTCCAATTTGAGCATTGTCTTTGATGAGTGTCTCCCTTATTGAATTGGGAATTCTAAGCACTACATAGCGGTCCAGTGTAAAGTCTCGACGATTAGATGACCGGATCATTTTAGTTTTCTGTTGGTAATTTTTAGAACCAAACAAGGAAAAAGTGAAGAAATAAGAAACTGTAAAAATAACGGCCGAGTAGTAACATTTTTGAATGTTTGGAGCATACGTTCAATTAAATGGGTGAAAATGATGACACACGATCATGTCGTCCATCTTAGTAAACTTCTTTCACCAATACCTTAAATATGTCTAACATTACAGCAAAATGTGAAGGAAAAGCATAACAGAAGGTCATTTATAGACAAATGCAATTATTTGTATTTTTCAGTGTAGAAGACACCAACTTTTCTTATATTTTTGTTAGTTCCTCTAAAATTTAATTTACTTTTAAAATATTGTGAGAAGTTCATTTTTTTGTAAAAGGTTCAAAATCAGTTCCTTAGCTAAGTTTTTGTGTTAACTTTCGTTAATTTGACATTTTTGAGAAGTGTGATACTTAATGTAAATAATCACGTGAATTAGGGTAACTGAAAAAGCAAACCATATAAGTAGTATATGTTAAAATAATAATTTATCATATTTACATGTTCATTACTTATCTTAAAATATAATGATACTTATTATATTATATTATTTATTATATTTATCAATATTTAATAATATATATATATATATTTAATTAGAATATGGTGGCCTAAACGGCGGGATGCATTAAGAGTTTTAAATGATAAGAAGATATTATTTAATCTATCGATCACAGTAGATATCTGGGGGTTCCCTCTCTTATTGGTCGCGGCAAGAAAGCAGTCTTTGCGTTTTTGAAAGACAAGGTATGGGCTCGAATTCATCAGTGGCAAACTAAGTCGCTTTCTCGTGCTGGTAAGGAGATATTGCTTAAATCTGTTGCCCAAGCTGTACC
>JAOTBA010000008.1:27751442-27764029 GCA_025629845.1 Erythroxylum squamatum | reverse complement strand
TGAGTATCTTAAGCATTTTTGTATCAATAATCGCTAAGTGAAAATAATTAAAAATATCAACAATTAAGCACATATCATACACCTTTAGCTGCTCATTTCAAATTGAGCAAGACAGCATGTCCTACCATTGAAAAGAAGAAAGAATGTATGTCCTCTATTTTGTACTCCTTTATTGTCAGTTCATTAATGTATGCTAAGGTGTGCAATAAATCAAACATTGCACATATTGTTGGATTGTTAAATAGAGTTTTATCCAACCTGAGAAATATACTTTAAAAAGTAGTGGAGTGGACCTTCAGGTACTTGCGAGGCAATTGTAAATTGTGTTTGAGTTTTGGAGGTCCTGAGCCAATTCTAGAAGGTTACATAAATGCGGACATAGCTGGCGATCTCGATAAAAGAAATTCAATCTCAAGATATTTGTTTAAATTTACAAGACGAGCTATTTCTTAGCAATCTAAGTTGTAGAAGTGTATAACTTTGTCTACTACTGAGGTGGAATATGTTGCAGTTGTGATAGCTAGAAAGGTGATGCTTTGGTTGAGGCAATTTCTCCAAAAATTGGACGTGAAACAAGATGATTACATGGTTTTATGTGATAGTCAAAGTGCTATAAATTTAAACAAAAATTTCATTTGTCATTCTCGCACTAACCATATTGATATGAGGTATCATTGGTTACAGTATGTGGTTGAGCAATTAATGAAGTTAAACAAGATTATCACAGATAAGAATAGTGTTGTCTTGTTAACAAAAGCAATTCCTAGGCGTAAGCTTAAGCTTTGTAGTAAGCATGCTGGGATGACTCTCAAGTGATCGATGAGGTAGTTGTTTTCTCCTCTAAAACGGGCTAGAAGGAGAGATTATTGTGATATAGGCCCATTTTATGTACATTTATTTGTTTAATTCCACTAAATCTGAGCTCCAGAAGTGTTAACTATCTTCATAGATCAAAATGAATAATGTCGTGAGTGATTGTGTTCAGTATAAAATCTTATCCTGATATTAGTTGTTCTAGACATAAACGTATGATGATAGAAGAGTTTAGAATATAAATAAATTTCATCAACTATAATTTTATTGAAGTTTAATTAGCAGAAGACTTTTGAGAGAGTTTTAAGGGGGAGAGAGTTTTAAGGGGGAGAAAAAGCATTAGTTGAAATTGTCGTGTTAGGTATGAGCTCAAACTTTTTTTATATTATGTTATTTGATTTAGTAAAATTTATTGTCGATTTGTCCTGTAATTTTTACCTCTACATTAGAGAATTGTTCGCATTAAAATTTTATGTTTATGATTTCTCAGTCATTTACAAGTAATATATTATGGGTTGAATCTCGCGAAAGTATTGGTTAGAGCCCCAACATTTTTTACTAACATCGCAGCCATGATACCATGTTTATTTCTCCCACATTTTTTGAATAATGCCCTTATTTAAGTGTACTGCTCTTTGTGGACACTTGTTTTGAATACGAAGTTAAGGACAAAAATGACAAACTTCTCAACCCCGAATCTTTCCTAACTTAGTGTCTATTTGGATGAGCTTTTATCAGTAGAGCTTTTATTAGTAGAGCTTTTGTCAGTAGAGCTTTTTTTAGAAGAGCTTTTTTAAAAAACTAGTTGACTGTTGAATTAAGTTCAATTAAAAAAACAGCTTTTTAAAAAGAGCTTCATACAGTAGACTGTTTGTTAACATAAAAATAAAAAGCACTTTTATTAATTTTATCTATATTTTATTTTAGAATAAAATTATTTATGCTAAATAATATTAAATAATTAAATTTATTAATATTAAATAATTAAATAGATACTACGTATTAAAAAACAAAATTTATTTTTTGTAATTTTATAAAATTATAAAACAAATAAATAAAAATTTTACTGAATTTTAAAATAAAAATAAATACCTTAATTGTTATTTTGGAAAAAGAAAAGGGATAAGATTAAAAAAACCAAATAAAAGGGTCACACGAATTCCATGGCTTACACTACAATCTAGAAAAGGGTAAATTCCTAATCTGTCCCTGTCTTCAATGTGTTCATCAAGTGTCTTTTTACTGTTAACAAGCAAAAGCAAGGAAAAAGGTAACGATACTTCCTAGAATATCCAGACGAAGAAGCAAAGAATCTGTTAAAGCTAACTCTAAAAACAAGAAGTTAGAGAAACAAAACTCGAACCTCAAGCTTACTACTAACTACTACATAGACCAAGACATGTTCTTGTAATAAACCAAAACTTAAGTCTCTTCATTTTGCAGCTACATAGATATTTCCACACACATGGGACTACTGTTCAACAAAATTCGATCCCATGAGATTCCTATCTATTCTTCTTCAGATTCCTCTCCACGTTCCAGCAACCAAGCTTCTGGGCACAAACAACAACGCCGGGATGAACCATCTCCACTGACGGCGAAGGAAAACCCAGTTCCTACTAAGGGTCATCCTCAATCTTCGTCATCAACTTCAAGGTCACAGGGTGGTACCATTCTTGGCAAGCCTTATGTGGACATAGAGTCGATCTACGATCTTGATAAAGAACTGGAATGAGGGCAGTTTGGCAAGCCTTGTGTGGACATAGAGTCACTTTTCTTTACGTAAGTGACGGAGCTTCTTCGTAAGTGACAAGAATTTAGCTTCTCGAAAAAGCTAAAATTTGGAGCTTTTCTGAAAAGCTTCAAATTTTAGATTTTGAAAAAGCTGTATTTGAGCTTTTAAAGAAGCTATTTCTACTTCAAAAGTGCTTTTCAATATTACAACCAAACACTTACTTTTTCCTTAAAATAGCTTTTGCGGTAGAAAAAAGTGCTTTTGGATACTCCAAAAATTGAACCAAACAGGCTCTTAATTATAGGATGCTATGTCTGAGAATCATATAAGTGAGAGCCCATCTAAAGAACATTAGGACTCCACCCTGGTTGATTCTTCAACTGGTGATCTACTTAGCAAGGTTGCTAAGGAGAGGACAACAAGTTTTGATCATAGGAACAAAAGATAAAAAGCTAGGAAAATAAGAGAAAAGGGTACCAAGCCCTTATGTTAGTTGCTTGAAACATAAGGGACATAAATTGCCTAAAAAAGAAACTAATAATCAAGGATTATCTAAGAATGAATAATTTCTATATTTTAGGGATTTTGGAAACAAAATTTAAGTTATCAAATGTATAAAAAAGCAAGGAGATTTTCAGTAAAAATGGGAGATAATCTTTAATCATCACTTTCACTTCAATGGAAAAATTATAATTTGTAATGATCGTAATAATATGAAGGTGAAATAGCTTTCACTCTTAGACCAGTACATTTATTTGGAAGTACACTTGGTTGGTGAAATGTTTATTATCACATTTTTGTATGCTTCCAATATTGACTTTCAAAGGAAACTGATACATAATGATTGAAATCAATGGGTTCCTCTCTAAACTAGCCTTGGTTAGTAGTAGGGGATTTCAACTGCATCTTATTCCCTCAAGAAGCAGAAGGGGATAGGTTAAGTATGAGGTGTACAATTTTCTTGAATGCCTAAGACATAGTCAACTCACAAATCTAAATTTTAGAGAACCTTCTACATTTGGTCAAATAAAATAGATGGATAATTGGATAATAATTAAAAAAAGCTAGATTGAGGTTTGTAAATCCTATATAGCTCTCTAAATTTTATTCTAGTTTTGTGAAATTCGACAAGCCTCTTTGTTTAGAACATACACCTACAAAGGTAAGATTAGGAGTTAGAAATATTCATTACAAATCCCATTTTAGATTTAACAACTTTCTTATCAACTATAAGGGATTTGAGGAAGTTGTTTTAAGAGGTTAGGGAGTTTAGGATAAGGGATATAATGTTTTTAAGCTCAGGAGGAAAATTTAATATGTGAGAGCAAAACTTAAACATTTACTTTTGGATAAAATCATAAAATTGAGGATTTAATCAGCAAAGATAGAGTTGTTATGATAAGTATCCAAGCTTAAGTTGAATTATTACCTAAGGATATTAGCCGCAAACAAGAGTAATAGATCATTTGTATTGTTAAGTTGCAACTTCTTCCATTTACGATGATAAGTAAAGATGTCATTTTGACCTGTCTTATGATTGATAATTCTTGTGTGGAACTCCATATACAGTATGGATAAGTATGGTGAGATGTGGTCTCCTTGCCTTAGTCCTATGGATCCTTTGAAGATTTACGTAGGCTTTCTGTTGATTAGAATACTAAAAGATATGGTTGTCACACATTGTTGGATCTAATTAGTGAAGATTTTTGGGAATCCAAAGGCCTCTAGACTGTCAAGAAGAAATTTCCAATCCACTGTATCGAATGTCTTCTTGAAGTCTATTTTTATTGCACAACTTATGTTTGATGTATTTTAATTATAGTTCCTAAAAAGGTTCTTGTGAGATGAGTATGTTATCCCTTAATGATCTGCCTTTTGTAAAAGCACCCTAAGTTAGTCTTATGTTGGATTCTAAAGATGCTTTAGGTTTTAGGGCCAACATCTTAGATATGATCTTATAGAGCTTGTACTTGAATATAGACGGGTTAGGAACCTCAAGAATAAGAAATAAGAATATTTAGTTAATTTCCTTTAGTGTTTTACCTCTTTTAAAGAACTTTAGTATGACGTCTGTTACTTAATTTCCTATTAGGTTCTAAGATTTATGAAAGAATATAGCATTTGGTCTTAGTGTCTTTTATGGGTTAAGCTAAATAAGGCATTACATTTTTACCTTAATAATGAGTTATGACTTATGAGCACTTAAGGCTTGAGTTTAGATAATTAGAGTTTTTCCATGTCTCTAAACCCTTCATCAATTGGATTAAGGTATAAGTTCTTTTGTATATTATTGATGGCTTCTCTTATTAATAGTCATGTTTTAGAAAAATAAACTGGAGAAAGGTAAGAAATGTTTATTCGATTAATAAATCTAAAAGGATTTATTAATTCTGTTCATATTTGGGCCAAAATATGAAAAGAGATACACAAGAAAAGTAAAAGAAGATCAAAATTTGAAAAGAAAAAGAGAGAATAGCTTTAAATTTGTAGTTTGATTTTTCTTATGTATTGATAAAAAAGTATACAAAATAATAAGTAATTAAACTAATCACACTTTAAATAATTTTTTGAAAAATATAGTCTTCCAAGGCACCTTTTTCCTAACATTTAACGCAATCAATATTAAATTGTGTCCCCTTTGAATATTTTTTTTCCATTGATATAGAACTAACAGGATCTCCCTTTGGAACAAGTTAAGCTTCAATCATTGTACGGTAGTGTGTGGAAGTTCTTTTTTATCAATTGTAAATAGTCATTTTAAATAAGTATCTTAAATATTAGTTGAAATGTATTATATGGATAGGAATAATTTCATAACTTTATATTCCTTAATCTTTTTTATATAAGTTACGAAACGATGCTTATCAATCCTTTCAATTTTTATATTTTAAAATTACACAAATCTTTATGAACAAAGTGGGAATTTAACCATTTACTCCTAAAATTTTGTGTTTGTAAGTTAAAGGTTATAATCATTTGTCAAAATTCTAAATATTGGAAGTTTTATATTTGATTTAGCAAAAATTACTATTAAATTAAGAATCAAAATTAATTTTCTAAATCTATGTGGGAAATTTTAAATAAACTAATATCGTTTATTCTCAAATATAATATATGACTAAATATTTTAGAAATTGAACTATTCATCCAACTTCATAGAATTAAACAAATGAGTACTTTTTTTTGACGAATAAAATCATAAAACCGGAAGGCTAAAAACTAAACCCAAATCAGCAGGCTTACCCCATACATCCAGATCCTACAAGCCTTTCCCTATCAGATGGATTACAATTAGAATTATCTAATAATAAAGTAGGACCTAAACAAGAGGGACTAGTTTCCCAACGATGAAGGTTTGCATATAATAAGGCTACTCGAGCTAAAGAGTGAGCCGCCCTATTGGCAATCCTGCGCGTCCATTGGAAGGACAAGTGAAGGAAATAACACTTGAAAGCTAAATAGTCCAAAGCCAGCATTCCAATCTCAGAACGATTAACAAACAAATTTGTAAGCACTTGTACAGTCAACAAACAGTCCAATTCCACAACAACATGATCTATTCGTCTGTCTTTCAGCCACGACAGTGCTTCTCTAATTGACATGAGTTCAGCAATAAGTGGGTTGAACACTGATGAATAATGTATGGAAAGAGCAGCTACAAAGCACCCCCTTTCGTCTTTAAGAACCGCAACAAACCCCGTTGCATTTTGTTCCTTAAAAATAGCCGCATCAACATTGCATTTCACCAACCCAGCTGAAGGTTTACGCCAGCCTATTGTATTAGGATATAAGGTACTCACTGGGCCACTAACTCTCCCAAAACTCCTTCAAGACTCTTGCCAGTCTTGAATAAAGTTGTCAGCAAAATTAACAATCATATAGGGAGAGATATTCTTACCTTGCCAGACTCTAAGGTTGCGATGGTACTAGATACTCCACAAAATAGCTAATATACGAATAGAAGAGTTAACCAAAATATCCCTAATAAAACCTTCAATCCCCTGGGACGGAAGACTCACCCTCGCAACAACCCAGCTTTCTTTTGCCTTAGGACACTCCATAAGCATGTGGTTCAGATCTTCCTCATAGCCACAAACATCGCAATCAGTAAGGATCGTTAGTCCTTTACGCGCCAGTATCCCCTTACAAGGAATGAAGCCCCTCAAACAACGCCAAATAAAATCTTTAATCTTTGGTGGGATAGGTAAACTCCACAGGCGATTCCAAGGTTTTCTGTAGAAAAGTTGACCCCATCCGAACACAATCTAAGGGCTATTTTGTATCCAGATTTAACAGTATAAATCCCGTCACTACTATGATGCCATATCCATTGATCTGGAGGCTTAGCATTTGCAATAGGAACTTTGGAAATTCGAGCAACGTCGAAAGGTGTAAATAATCCTTCAATCAGCGGTTCATCCCAGCCTGCACCCGACTCATTAAACAGTTCTCTGACTTTCATGTTACTGAAGCTTTGAATTGGGGGGGGGGGGGGAAGTGATAAAAAATTTTGTATCATCATTAAGCCAAGGATCTTTGAACACATCAATCGAAGCTCCATCCCCAAGTCTCCATCTAACACTAGAAATCAAAATATCCTTTGTAGCGTAAATACTCTTCTAAATAAAACTTGCGTTTGCCCGATCCTTAGCCTCCAGAAAGTTACCAGAAGGGAAGTATCGCGCTCTAAAAATTTGACTCGGGAGCGATTCAGGATAAGCAATGAAACGCCAAGCCTGTTTACAGAGCATAGCCAAATTGAAACAATGGAGGTCCCTGAATCCCATGCCTCCATATTTTTTGGGTACACATAATTAGAAGAAAAAAATGATATTAAACGAAGTTGTTAATTCACAGCTATGAAGGAAAAAATCCATGAAGGAAAAAATCCTTAGAGGAAAAATAGACATTAAAATTAAAAGGCATCACTGTGAAGAAGAAAAAAGATTGGACATTAGAATGCGTCATGGGTGTCACGGGTGTGACTTGTTAAGTCACACCCACGAGGGAAGAAAAGGGTCATGGTCACGGGTATGACTTAACCGTGAAGAGAAAGTGTCAAGGGTTAAGTCACACCCGTGACATCTAAGTAAAAAATGTCAAAAATCCAAAATCCAGATGAGAAGCAAAAAGCAGTAAATTGAAAAGAGAAAAGAGAAGAAGCAAACCTGGGTTCAACGGTAAGTTTTTCTCTGCAAGAATCACAAGTGAATGTAACTCCATAGGTAGCAGCTGTAGAATGAAAGCATCTCTTATATGCCATATACCAATATTTTTGCAAGATGTGTTGGAAGGAAATTTGAGCTTTAATCCATGATAACTGCAAATAACCCATAATAAGATTTTTATTAAAAAAATTAATATGAAATATTTTATAAGATGTAGTTACCTTGCTGGTAGAATTCAAGAACATGATTTTGGTAATCTTCTGATGTGATCTGAAGGATATATCAGGATTATATCTGAGATCAGATCGTTCGTTAATAAGGTTTTTAATTTCCTTATTATTTTGTCGTGCCCTGTAACATAATAATTATAAATATGAAAGCATCAAAATTTTGTTAACTTTCTATACAATTTTATTGATTTTTTAAGTAAAGATATTTAATTTTATTGATTGTTGGAGTGAAAATAAGGAAGTACCAATTTTTAAGATTTGTAACTTCTTGTATTGGTGGATCGACAAGAATTGCTGAGTCAAACCAAGTCAATAATGCAACACCTAAAATTTTGAATTGTAAATTAAAAATAAAATAGAAAGAAAACTAATAAAATGTAATAGTATGATGAAGAAAAAAATACCATTATAGAAGTTCAATTTTAGTCTCCTATACACAATTATCGGATAAGAGTGTAAGGATTCAGTAATTTGTTGGCCCTCATTATTAACAAAAAAATTCCACATCGACAGTACAACCGTTTGTTGTCTAATAAAAAAAGAAATGTTAGAAAAAAGAAAGAATTTATGTCATTTTCATGGAAAATATAAAGAGTAACAAAGAATTAAAATTACTCTTTGCTGGCGATAACAAATTTTTTCATAGTCCAATTTCTTCCATCTTTGTTGATTTCTTTCTTATCTAAGACTTCAATAACCACGGTCAAAATATCTATCAAATGTTAAATATAAATATAATTAGATATAACAAAAAATTGTGAACATTGTATAAAGGAATAGATTAAGGGTCTTGCTAACTGATTTGTGCTTGTTGTTTATAAAGTTGATAAGATTAGTGAAAGGTGTATACTTAAATTTCAAGGGGATGATGCTATCATCATCGCATACAGGTTCAATGACAATGCGGCTCGTAATTATCCATTGTATTTTCAAGTCTTTAGTTTGATATTGAGCCTGAATTGGCTTCACAATGGCATTAAAAATAATATACTTTTACATGGTTGCAAAATGTCGCTCATTCATTGGATATCATTGTTGAATATAATACCTTCAACTTGTGATCCCTATTAATAATAAAGAAATGATTAATAATTAAGTAAAAAACATGTTAAATGAAGAAAGTGTAATTGTTATACCTCAGAATAAAAAAGATAAACTTTTGTCTCTTTGATGGTGTACCAGGTGAGGTGACAACATGTTGTTTTTCTTGGACGATAATTTCACAAAACAACCATTGAGTGCCAAGTAAAATATCCTTAATCAATAAATGATTTTCCATCCTAAAAAAATTCATTTAATGAATCAGTCAGGAGAAAGAGTTTATTATATGAAATGAAATCATATCAAGTGATATGTGTTTAATTGTTGATATATTTAATTATTTACACTTAGCGATTAATGGTACAAAAATGCTTAAGATATTCACTTTAATTCATATGTGATTTTAGGTACAATTTGGAAACAAAGAAATTAAAGTGAGTTAAAAACACCCCATTTGGGACATTTTTCGAAGATCAATACTCGTTTTTCTTCATGGAATGGACAAAGAAAATCAATAGATGAAAAATGAAAGACAAAGAAGAAGAAAAATTTTAATGCAAGTAGTTGTCAAAAAAGAGAATTAAGTTTGGTGGTTGCACTGCGTTTCATGCAGCAACACATGCATGCATATGCTGCGTTAAGGTAGCATTAAACGCAGCGTATGCTGTGTGGGGAGTAGTAAGGTTTTAAAGGAGAGCAGCAAATTAAATTGTAAATCAAGAAGGAACAGTGCATATTTGAGGCGCAACAGCTGGGTGAACAGAGGCGTGAACCTTGGCTGGTCTGCATAACGCAGAGCAGAGGAGGCTATAGTGAACAGTGAAGAGCTGTGTTAGAGCTTGTGGGCAGTGAAGGGATTTTCAGCTAGGGAGTAAAATAGAGGCTGAATCATTTTTTGGGGAAAGACCCATGAAGAGCTAGACGTTTCAATACCGGTTCAGAGGCGACATCGATATCAATGACCCGGGTTAAGTATTTTTTATTATTTTGTTGTTTCTTTATCTCATTAGGAATTGATTGTATTATCCTATTTTAATTGATTTAGGTATTGTGTATGGATAATCGGATTTTTGTTATTATTTGGTCATTTGTGTATACCCGTTAGGTATTGTGAATTGATGATTTTAATGCGTTCATTGAATCGTTAATTTCAAACCCATTGCTAGAATTTCAATATAATCCGTAATTGTTATGTTGAAATTCACGTGTAGCGACTAATGATTCGTAATCATTAGGGATAACATGACCTAGGTTAAATGACGCATCGTATGTGGTTGTTGCCTTGATTAATCAGTTTTCCTAATTCGTAATGCTACTGCCTAATTAAATTTAGAGATCGTATCATAGGTTATTCGATAGTTAGGTTTAATATTAATCGATCATATCTTAATTGAGCAAAACCTAAGGAAAAACTTGGGTTAATTATTAACCCATGATTAATAATTGCTAGTAGAGGTTAAATAACAATAAATTAATAAAATATGCTTAATTAGGGTATAGGCCAAGATTGAACCAAAGAACCGGGTCCTTATCGAATTCCCCACTTTTATCATTTTTTGCATGTTTTCTTTAATTTGTTTTATTAATTAGTTTCATTTTATTTTCTTCTTCCAAAATCCAAAACCCCCCGTTAAACCTAAACACCGGTTAATTTCATTTTATAAACTTTACATACACTCTCTGTGGGATCGACCTAGACTCACCACTGTTGTAGTAGTAGGTCTAGTTATTTTATTTTGACTAGCGTAACGACGCGCAGTCAATAGTCGATCCTTATTATTTTAACAGTTTCTTGATTTATACATATTGATTTACAAATAAAACTAGCCAAATAGATAGGTCCATTAGTAGTCCAATATTCAAGAGGGTCCTCATGAATGCAGACCTTTGTTGAATATTGCAACAAGAGCAACATTCCACTAGAAATCTTGTTGAGTCGAGGTTTAAAGAGGCCTAGTAGTTCGCAGTTTTACCCCTAACTACTAAAGAGGCTATTTCTGATAAACCTACAAAAAATATAATAATAAAAATAATTGAATATAATTAAATTAAAAATAAAAATAAATAAAACAAATACGAGTATGATTACGAGTACGAATATGTGATAAATAATATAAATAATAATAAAACAAATATTTAAAAAATACTTAAGGGGAAGTATTATAAATTAAGGTGTTTAGGCTAGATCTTTCACTCATATCCTAGTTCGCTAAAATTTTCTATTAAGGGCTAAGTACGCGGCAATATCTAGTAGAGCCATATCCTTCCTAATCAACTCCCTAAATTCTTCTTAAGTCTTTCTCTTTTTCTCTTATAATCTCTAAGTACAATTTTCTTACATCTTCTCACTGTAGCATCAAGATGTTGTTGGATCGAAAAATAAAGTATGCAAGATTTGGCTAAAATAGTAGATTTCAAAACATTTTTAGAAATTAAAATCGCAACAGAAGTAAGATAACTAAATCAACATACCAAGCCATATATGATATGGTATAAGGAAAATATTTAACATAAGAACAAGATGGTAGAAATACGACTCCTTTGCTACAGCTTTAACTCATCGCTGTGCTATCCTATACTCGATAACGTATCCTCTCCTAGATGATGTATCCTCTTCTCGTTATTGTATCCTCAACCAATCTGATCCATCACTTGTTCTCCTTGGATAACTTGGTTAACAAGATCCTTTGGTGGGAAAGGAGAAGAAAACTTGAAGAGATTTTTCCTTAGAAGAAAAAAGCCAAAGATGAGACACCTCTCATGCAAATTTCGGCTAGCTCATGTAAAATAGGAGAGAGAGAGATAAAAATTCAACAACCCCTTATATTCTTTCTCTCAATTTCGGTTAAGAATCAAAGAAAGAAGTGAAGTGCATCCAATGCATCACCTCCTCCCTTAATCAATCATAAAGAAGCCAATAAATGAGACTCTTCTCATTTGTTTTAAGATGGCTATATAAAAAGACCAGTAACCTAAAACGATACATCTCATTTGCGGTTTTGTGATGAAAGAAGAAAGATGGTCCATTAAATGCACCCCTTTCTTCTTTAATCTAATGAATGCTAAATGGTTACATGTTATCATTAAAAGACAACCATTAAACCATTTAATGATAAGGTTATTACTCCATTTAATGATGATAAACCATGTTAAAAACCATCTTAAATTTAGCAAACCAATGCAAAATTTGCAGCTGCACATTTAGCCCATTAAAACCAAAAATCTACCTCCTTTTATCTTTAATAACTTTGATTTAATTTAATTAATCAAATTAAAGCAAAGTCTAGCCCATTTCTAAATGTTTATATGGGCTTCTTTAACAATTAATTAAAGTAAGCCCGACATTCAATCTTAAGCTTTAAAACCTGTATTTGTACTTCTTACTTTACGTGATAACCTTCCTAGAAGCCAAATGAGGAATCTAATTGGACTTATATAATTCAAACTTCAATAAGCTCAGAATTAATTTAATCTCATTATAATTAATTCCAGCTTATTAACTAAATGTCATTCCATTAAAGACAATTAGTTGAACTCTTGAATTACTAAATATTATGAGAACACATGTTTCAAATAAGATGTCCAATTGCAAACTCTAAT
>JAOTBA010000008.1:27733452-27747298 GCA_025629845.1 Erythroxylum squamatum | reverse complement strand
TGTTCGGAGCGATTGTGTGGTCAGATGGGAAACACCAAGTAAGAAGTACCATTGCTGCCAGCAACTATACTAACTTTCAATCAGACTAACGATGGTCATGTTATATCAGAATAAAAATGGTTGGCAATCGATAATGAACCAAAATCTTATTATTTTTTAATGATTATTATATATGCGCATAATAAATAAGAAATGTTTCTAATTCGCAAATCTGCCAGATAATTTGTATGCAGTATAAGTTGACATCAACGGTCCTTGTTGATCAACTTGATATCCAGTTTGTAGCTCACGTAATGATTCTTCTGCCATTATCCAATCTTAAAATTAACCTCGATCCCCACCTCTCGAATCTTTAATTGAAGATGACATATTGAACTAGTCAAATGAAAGAAGAAAAAAAAAGAATCCTGAATTGAAATACAAACCACTAGAAAGTTTCAAGAAAATAATTCAAAACAAATCCATGGCTATTAGTGAATCCATCTTCTTCCATGTCTTCCATTCAAAATCGTATGCATACTATGTTGCAGACGTCCAGGTACCCTTATGAGCCATCCCGGTCTTCTTGTTGACAGCACAATATGACCTATTGCCACTCCAACAATGGTACCACATCCGTACCCAAGTAGTGAAGCTTTCCAGTCAAATTCGTTTGCCATGTCTGAATCATCTGCCTGTGAAGGACCTGAAGGTGTTGGCTCATTACTATTACATTTCATGGACAATGGAGCTCCACACAACTGCAAATTCCCATAGTATGAATCATTTTGAAACGTATCAAATTGCCTTCCCTGAGGTATCGGTCCAACAAGCTGATTGTGTGAAAGATTCAACATGGCCAGAAACGTAAGATCTGTCATCTGTTGAGGTATCACGCCATCAAGATTGTTGAAAGACAGATCTAGTGATTCAACTGATTTCATGTTTCCTAGTGTCTCTGGGATTACTCCAGACAGGCTGTTGTGTGAAAGGTTTAGCGCCAACACAGAAATTAAATCTCCTACGATTCCTGGAATATGTCCCTGGAACATGTTTTCTGACAGGTCTATGGCAGTGAAAGTTTCAAGAATGTTTGTGATAAGAACTTCACGTCCTTTCACTGTCAATGTCACAGAATCTTGATAATAGTCGTCGCCAATATAGTGCGGAGTTGGTTCTGTACTTGCACTTCTCATAGAGTTCAGATTAGCAAAAAGACTTGATGGCAAATTCCCTGTGAACTCATTGTTTGAAAGGTCCAGGACTTGTAGACTAGGGAAAACAGATTCAGATGTGAACTCTGGTATTGGACCCTCGAATAGGTTGGATTTCAAAACAAGAACCTTTAAATTAGGAAGACTTTGCAACCAAAATGGGAAAGTGCCTTTCATCTTGTTGTTGCCAAGATCAAGTACTTGCAGATCCTGACAGTTGACAAAAGATTGTGGAATAGACCCCTCAAGCTGATTTCCATTCAGGTTTAAGCTTCTCAACATATTTCCCCCTCCAAATGTTACAGAGAAGGACCCGTGAAAGTTATTCATCTTAAGATTCAAATCTGAGAGATAGCTGAAGCTTGCTAAGCATGGAGGAATTTCCCCACTAAAATTGTTGCCTGACAAGTCTAACATCTTGATATAGTTATAATTGCATAAAGTGAGAGGAACAGTACCTGATAGTTTATTGTTTGAGACTGAAAAGATGGAATATTTGATATAAAGGGGCGGAACGAAAAGGGGTCCTTCAAGCAGGTTATACGAAAGATCCAGAAAAGTCCAGGAGAAATTTCCTATCCAGTTTGGAATGCCGCCATAAATACTGTTGTTGGACAGATCTAAAACTTGGAGGCTAGTGTGGAGATTCATCAGGAAAACTGGCAATTCACCACTGATATTGCAAGACGACAATCTCATTGAAAATATAGAAGGCCATATAGCTTCCTCAACCGATTCCAGTGATACAATGTTATGAGAAAGATCGAGATCTGAGAGCCTTTTCAGATTTGTAAACATGGCCAACTCTGTGATTAAAGTATTTGATGAAAGGGTGACTCCAGTAAGATTTGTCAGTTGAAATAATGAACTTGGAATTGGTCCATCTAAATTGTTGGAGCTCAAATCAATGTAGCTGAGGTTCGGTGAAGGGTTTTCAAATTCATCAACACGGCCACTGAGCTGGTTAAAGCTGAGGTCTAGCTGTACTAGTGATGGTAGAGTAAACAACCAAGATGGTATTGTCCCATTGAGAGAATTGAGTTGCAAGAATATATAGGTTAGACTTGGAAGCTCTCCTGCCTGAGATGGGATTGGACCCGTCAATTGATTATCTGAGAAGTCCAGGGAACAGAGCTGTGAATTGAGGAAGACATTCGGAATCTGACCAGAGAGTTTGTTGCATGAAAGATCAATGACTTGGAGAAACACAAGGTTTGAAATTGACTCTGGAATTTGCCCCTCGAAAGAATTACCTGGGGCGGTTAAATGCGTAAGTTGTGTCAAGTTTCCGAGAGATGTTGGAAGAGGTCCTGTGAAGTTGCAATTACGGAGATCCAATGTCCTCAAGGATTTCAAATTGCCAATTGACTCAGGTAATGGTCCTGCGAGAGATGTTCCAGACATGACCAGAACTTCTAAGGGGCTGTTCCAGTTTGATTCTGGGAAATGAGCAGTAAGACCACCTAAGTACTCTGCCAATATCAGAATTTGGAGGTTTGGTCTACTAAATACGTTGGTAGGGAAATCTCCTTTCAATCCACAATCATCAAGACTCAGAGAAGTCAAGGACAGAGACAAGTTGTTGAAAGAACTGGGATAAGTCGTTGACAGGTCTACTTCGTCAAGGAACAGTTCTCTCAACTCGGTAAGATTCTGAAGCAGGTTTTCCATTGTCGACCCTTCAATCCTGAGTAAGTAATTTCTTGAAAGATCAAGCGAAACCAACTTGGAAAGGTAAGAGAATTCAAAGGGAACATCCCCAGAAAACGATGTCAAAGAGAGGTTAAGATGAGTCAAGCTAACAAGTTGGCCAAACTCGGGCACAATCTGGGAGTCTTCAAAGTCATTGAAAGCTAAATTAAGGCTCTGGAGATAGGGAAGCTGGAAAAGACTACTGTTGGAACTTATGGTGCCTCGAAGCCAGCTGCAACTGAGATCCAGACCTATTACATGGCCTGTCAAGTTATTGCATGAAACTCCAAGCCATGAGCAGCAATTAGTACCCTCTTTCCAAGCTAAAGTTTTGGCATAAGGGTTTGTACAGGTTGATGGCTGTTTCTTAATGGATAAAGAGTTCTTGAACTGGAGTAGAAAAGAAGATTCTTCCATGGAACAGATTGGTTCTAAGGATGTAAGAGAAGTAGACACTGAACAATTAACTTCATGAAGCATAAAAATAAAGAGGAAGAAGAGGATGATAAAAGCTTTGTAAAGGGCCACTTGGCACCCCATTTTTGGAGTTTCAACCTCTTGATTCATATTTTCCTCCATCTTTTATACATTAGACTTAACTTTTCTTTTATTCTTTACTTTTGTAGTTTTGTTTATTATTAATCTAATTGTTCTATGAGCTTAGTAACGATGAAAATTAGGTTTCTTGTTCTCCTAGAACATTAGATAATAATTAGCCTTCAAAGTCATAACATGAAAAATTAAATTAAAAAAAAAAGACTTGATATGATAAATTAACTGGGTTTCAGGTGCTTTGCCGTTTGCTCCACGAACTGATGTATTGTCATTGACATAAAGCCTTCTGATAGAGGTTTTTTCATTTTTGTTGTTTTTCCCCTTTAATTGATATATTAGGACGACCTTTCCATCATTTGGAAGTGCACTCGGGACAAAGAAATGACCATATTTTAAGACACCAACCGAAAGCAATGGCTAGCATTGAACTATGTTTTAAGGCAATGCGGCCACAATCAAACTAGCCAACAACTTCTGCAACCTGTCCTACTAAACCAGAATTATATGACTGAGCTAGAGGAATTAACATGTTTTATGTTCTTGTCGAAGAATGAGATTGAGATTTCAAGTGCAAGGATGGATATATAGTTTCACAACTTCCTTGAGATGTCCTGCTAATGATATTCTTACATTGCATTAGATCATGCTCGAGAAGCTGAAAGTACGAGAGATAAAATTACAGGGTGGGAGCTCGCTCAGCAGAACCAGCAAGGACAGTAAGTAAGTTGTTGCCGAAAGGATCACTGAGGTGCTTTGCCAAATTCTCAACAGGACCTTCACCGGTGACATAAGCTTGGAAGTAGAAACCAAGCATTGCAAACATTGCCAGTCTACCATTCTTGATCTCCTTCACCTTCAGAATTGCAGCCTGGTCTGGATCATTAGCCAGTCCCAACGGATCAAAAGGACCACCTGGATGGAGTTTGTCTTCGAAATTCTACAAATATGGAATGCAAAACTATGTTACTAGCATTTTGGACAACCTGAAAGCCAACATCCATACAACCATGGTAATGCAACATCATTTCGTTCGAGACATAATCTTTAACTCTTACTCACAGATGTTCTTATGCATGTATAGAAAGTAAAATTTTCTTAAGATTTGTGGATACAGAACAAGAAGTGTGGAATAGAAGGAAGGCCAAAATTAAGGTCGAGGAATAATACAAATTCATTGGTGATTCTGTAGTATTCAGCACCACCAACAAGGATAATCTCGGCGATGACAGCAAAAACTAGATTGATGGGGATGGGCTTCCCAAAGTAGTTCAATGTGTTCCCATCCAGAAGCAAAGCTCCTGTCTGCAACAATTACGTTAACAACAGAAATCATTAGTAAAACTATATGCAGTTTTGAATCAAGACTATTAGCGACAAAACTTCTAATCCAAACGCTGCAGCGATTGAAGAAGTAAAAAATACAAACCTTGAACCAGACAGCTTCAGGGCCACAGTTGGCACCAAATTTGTTTAAGGCTTCAGGAATGATGAAGCCAGCTGCTCCAAGCATAGCCCATCTGCCGTGAATTAACTCGAATGCTTGATACCTGCGAGAAGCGATTTCTCACTCTCAGTAAATTTCCTACACACACAAAAGAAAGAAGTGAGGTTTGAGGAATTGTACATACTTTGCGAAGTCTTCTGGCTTCTTGCTGAGCCCAAAAGGATCGTAACCATAGCTGCAGTTCACAAAAATAATTTAGACATGGGAATCACTTCAAGAGGTCATACTTTCAAGTGTGTGTCCAATTTAACACCACAAAAATCAGTAGAATTTGCAATCTTACTCTCCAGGAACTTCTCCGGTCAAGTACTCTGGGATCTCAGACCGGTCCAAGAGCCCTTCTGGCAAGAAAATCCTTCTGTCGGGACCTGAAACCACAATCCAATACATGAACACATCCATAAAACGTTTAGGCCAGAATTTAGCACTCAAACAGAATGTAACAAAACCCAGAAAAATATTGGGTTGATATGAACTCACCGTACCACTTGGCGAGCTCCTCATTGACTGGAGAGACCGAAGAGGCCTTAGCTTTAGGAGCAGCGGCCTTCTTGCCGAAGAGAGCAACAGTCTTGAAAGCTGTGGGGCTTGATGCAGGAAGAGGAGCAGACGTGGTGGCGCCGGTAACTTCACTTCGAAGTCACCTAAATGAAGCTTTTGTGCTCTAATCGAGCCAAAAGATAAACTAACCTATGCAGATTCTAGTAACACTGATCTAAAATAGAAGAAATTCCTTACATCTGTTTCTGTTCGCTGTGAAGATAAGACTTCTCACAGTACTCCGCCGCAGAATACAGATGAGGCCTCAAGTTTTTCTCTCTGAAATTGGAAAAGTGATAAAGATGAGCTTTATGTTAGCTCTAAAACCAATCGGATACAATTTTTTTAAAAAACTGAAAGTTAAAGGCATGATCTGAAATGTAAAAATAGACTAGTACAGCATTTCCTCATTCGGCTAAAACACAATAGTAAACACACTGTCTCTTAGCATAACTGAAACTGACACATGCTAAACTTGTAAACTGCAGGGGACATTTTCTGAAGACAACAGAAATGATGAAGATGTGTTGTGATGATCTGTCCTTTTCTTCATTAATTGGCTCTAATGATGCTTCTTTAACTTAATCTTTATTCAGCTTCACTAATCAGAAATTCCTGAACTTTGCTACATCCATTCTGTTTCAGAATTTTTCTTCTTGTTCTTCAATGTCGCATTTTCCTTCTATTGTCGTGGACTTCCTGAATTCTGCACAGCAGCTTTAACTTCCTTCAGATTCCTTCAACTCCTTCCCTTCTTGATCTTCAAACTTCAGAACTTTATTTCTTGGATGCATGGCCTTCTGAATTATTCCCAAAATCAACAGCTCGATTTTTCTGAGAAGTCTCGGGGGCTTCAGCTTGATATTCACTTTTCTTCTCTTCTTCAATTTGATTGCCATTGCAAGGTCCTCATCAACTTTTAGCATAGCTGGTTTTACAAAAACAATTCATTCTAACACAGGAAAGTAATAAAATAATCATTTATCAGTTGGTAAGCAAAGAAAACCCAGAAACAAACAAGCAACCGTTAATCATTGAGAGAAGAGGACTACGAGGAGGGGCAGTACTGGAGCACCTGTGGCGACGATCATAAGGTGATATGATGAACCTCCGAAGCTTGACTCTGCGGTTACTTCTTGCGCCAAGAGAAGGCAAAATCCACGTGGATAGACTGTTCTATCTCCTCCTGCCCACATACTGATGCTCCTAACATCCCTCTATTTCGCGGAGTGGCCATTGTTATTGACGTATAAAATTAGATACTAGTTTGATGTAAATAATCAAAAGCAAACGATACATTGAATTCCTTCCATGCATGTTTACAAAGAGAGTGTAACCAATTGGATGAGCCGAGTAACAACTTGTTTCACAATTCATTCGCCAAATGTGATCCGACTCTTTTAAATTTAACCTTTTATTGTTATTATGCCGCTAGACTTTAACCATTAATAATTGTTAATTATTCCCTCCTTGATTTTATCTTGAAGTGGATTTCTACTTCTTCTAATTTGATGACTCAAATATTTATTAGCTTCTTCCTTTTACTCGGAAAAAAGTTTTTTTTTTCCCTTTTTTCTTTTCCCCTTAATGAATGGAGTAAGTTGACCTTATTTTGATTATTTTAACCTTGGTTAAGAATAGACTCTTATTCTATATACTTTAAAAAATCCTATAAAGTTCATAGTGAAATAAATTTAAATTTTATAATTGACTAATTAATTACAATAGATAAATTTGAAATCATAGTCATTTTCAATTATGAATGTATACTTTTATCAAATACTTACTGCAAATATTGGAGTAATTGATAAAAATTATCCCTTTGTGATCACCAAAAAATCACAGGTTCAAATCACGAAAATAATCTCTTTTTAAAAAAATACAAAAAGAAGACCAAATTTGTTAATATAGTCTACTAAAATTGATTCAATTTAATTCTTATGTCAGCAATATTTGATTGATTCATAATATTTGGTTGTTATTTTTAACAAAAATTATGATTTTTTAATTTTTTTATACAGATGTGTTTTCTTAAATTTTGATTTTTGCTGCAAATTAATAAACGATCTAAGTAATTAATATGATTAAGGAATAAAAGATCTATATTATAAGAACGGTTGTTCCTTAGGGAGAGCGTGGCACATATTTCATTTTGTCTCTTTGGTTGATTTAAGAGAGGGATTGAGCATTGGGTGCGCGAGTGGGGTCCCCTGGTCTCCGTGGCTACCTCTCCAATCCCTGAATCCCTCCTCCATGCTAAAGTGGCAGACTTTTGGAATGGGGAGGGAGACTGGCACTGGGCGCCTCTCCATCAATATCTTCCTGACCTAGTTTGCCGGGATCTTGTCGATTTACCCATCAATCTCGAGGATTCCCCCGTCGATGCCCTCTGTTGGGGCCCGACGGACCACGGTCGTTTTACGGTCGCTTCCACTTATGAACTCGTTGAAGGTCCACCTTTGGTTCGGACTACTACCATCTGGGATTGCATTTGGAAATGGCCAGGACCCCGGCGGATCCGTTCCTTCCTCTGGTTACTGACCCGCAATAAACTCCTAACCAACCATCGTCGAGTGGCCCGCCATATCACCTCGGACAGCAGTTGCCATATCTGTGGGCACGAAGAGACTGCTATCCATGTGGTCCGGGACTGCCCGCGAGTGACAGCCTTCTGGCGCAAATTCTCCCCAGCAGTGGTTAACTGGGATTTTTTCCATCAGAACTTGGACCGGTGGATTCTTTCGAATCTCCAGACTCCCTCCGATACTTAGGGCGGTTAGGCTACCACTTTCGGAGTTGTTGTTTGGATGCTATAGCAGTGGCGTAATAAGAGTATTTTTGACCCAGATTTTATTTGGCCCACGGAGGGTATGCGTGTTGTACAGGACTTTGTGGCCTGGATTGATAAGGCTAGGGCTGTGGAAAGTTGTGTTTTCTCCACCAATGGGTTACCGGCGGGTAGCCCAGTACAGTGGACTAAACCGCCGGAGGATTGGATCAAACTCAACACTGACGGCGCAGGTCGGCATTCTTCGACTGGTGCTTCTGCGGGCGGGTTACTTCGTGATTGGCACGGACAGTGACGAGGCGGGTTTTTACATTCCTTGGACAGTGCCTCGCCTCTTTCGGCAGAGCTTTGAGGAATCCACTCGGGCCTTACCCTAGCTTGGTCCCTAGGGTACCGCCGTATCATGCTGGAAGTGGATTCCTTAGAAGTCATTAATCTGTTATCCTCTTCTTTTCCTGCTTTTGATCATGCTAACTTTTTGTTGACAGGTACACACCATCTTCTCCGCCGCGACTGGGAGGTGCAGATCCAGCATATCCATCACGAAGGGAACCAGTGTGCAGATACTTTGGCTGCTCTCGCCCGGCTGGCTGATCCAGGCCTTCATGTTCTGCAAGATCCCCCACTACCGATCCTTCATCTGCTCCACCGGGACAAGCTCAGAGCTATATCCCGACGGGAACTGCGCTAGCCTAGCGTTTTGTGTTTTCTTCCTTTGTACTCAAAAAAAAGAGAGGGATTAAGCAGCATATTCCCATTCTAGAAATCGCATGCATATCTCCTTAATTCGTACAAATTTAGGACCATGGTTATCTACGTGCGATGAAATTGAAAGTTGAAACACGTTACAATTCAACAACACGTAGTATCTTTCTCAACTATCCAACGGTTGAAATTGAAAGTTGAAACACGCTACAATTCAACAACACATAGACCTCGCTCAACTATCCAACGGTTGAAGTTGAAAGTTGAAGCACGATACAATTCAACAACACATAGTATCTCTCTCAGCTATCCAACGGTTGAAATTGAAAGTTGAAACACGCTACAATTCAACAACACGTAATATCTCTCTCTACTATCCCGCGCTCCTCAACTAACAATGGATCACATCACATCATCAGGGACAACTCGGCTTCACCATGTACTTTTCGTGGTCGTAAACACGCAAGCTTTCGTTGCATATAAGGAAACAACTTTTTTTTTATAAATAAAACAACTAAATTTTGTCCCCTTCTCTTTTTCCTTCTGAGGCTTGGGCATTAAATGATTTCCTTTTTAGGCTTGGGCATTAAAAGAATTTTAATTAATATTTTAATTTTAATAAAACATAGTTATTATTAATAATTTATTTTTTAAATACTATAAAAATAGTAATATGAAAATCATTAATTGATAGAGAATATTTAGATAATTAAAGCATAAATAAATGTTCTCCCTTTTTATTATGACTTTACCCTTTTAAAATCTTTTTTTTTAATTTTGGTTGTTAGTTATTTAGGATTTTTCTGGTTCGATTTCTTTTCTTTTTTTTTAATTACAAGAGAAAGAAAATAATCAAAACTAGTGCATATGTCGAGAATACGTCACTTCTTGCGCATCGTTGAGATTAAGGTCTTGGATGGCCTCCGGAGGCTCCTGTAGCAGGTGCAGACCTGGACTTGATAAGATTGCAAAAGTCGCCAATCTGTCGGCACATTGGTTCCTCTCTCGAAAGGCATGCTGAAGCTGGACCTCCCAATTATGGTGTAGAAGGCCACGGGTACCTACAACCTATATAACACGGACACGGCAAAATGAAGCCGTGTCCGCGTGTCGGACACGTATCCGTGTCGAACACCTATTGACACACGGTGGACACAGCTCGGATACGTCTGGAGACCGCTCGGACATTGCTTAATGGAATATATGCTCCATAAAATATATGCTCTATGTTTTTTGGGAGGGGCTTTTAAAGTATCAAATATGTATGAACTATCAAGATGTTGGAAGTCTTGAAATACATCAATCAATATATATTATATTATGAATTCTGAATTTTTTTTCTTAATTTTAAATTTTATAATATATATATATATATGTCGTGTCCGTGTCCATCAATTTTAGAAGTTAATGTGTCCCTGTGTCCGTGTCCGTGTCCGTGTCGTGTCCCGTGTTCGTGTCCGTGTCCGTGCCCGTGTCTGTGCTTCTTAGCTGGCTGCAACCAACAAAGAATCTTCAGTTAGTACTCCGGTGGAGGTAGAGAGAATGTTAATGACCTCTAAAGAGTCTACTTCGATGACGACGGGTCTATAGCCCATCTCCCAGGCCAACGTGAGGCCTGAGAAGATGCCCCAATGTTCTGCAGATAAGGCGAGCCCCTCCCAATATGTTGCTGAAACCCACCACACCACGTTCCATGACTATCTCTAATTAGTCGTCCAGCTGAGGCCATAGTAGACCTTTGTTTGAATGCCCCATCCGAATTTAATTTCACCCATCCCTCGGATGGTTTAGTCCAAACCACTAAACTCCTCACAGGCAAGCCCTGGGATGGGAACACACAATTTTTCATAGTTCTAACGCGGCCAATCTATTCCACGTAGTCCCATACAGCCCTGGTATCATCATTTGGCTAAACAAAACCCGTCTCAAATAGGTTGCTATTTTGCCATTTCTATAATAACCAACAGACGACTCCCTAGATTGTAGCCCACTCGACCTACTGGACTGTCACATGTTTGACGAGATTGGACACCAGCCATATCCCCTCATCTTGTTGGAAGAAGCCCGGATCTAACACAGTCCGGGGAAATTTAAGCCAAAAAGTTTGCACTCTCGGGCAATCTCGTATCACATGCAAAGTTGACTCTTCCTGGCCACAGAAATGGCAACTGCTATTCGTGGTGATGTACCTAACTACTCGCTGCTAATTAGTCAAAAGTTTTCTTTTAGCCAGTAGCCACAAGAAAGATCGAATCTGCTAAGATCCAACTCATTTCCATATAACCTCCCAAAGGTTGTGATTAGTGTCCGTGTAGGGACCTTCCCGTAAATCATAAGCTGATTCCACAGTAGGGTGGTTGGCCCCCACATAACTTGTTCACATAAATTGAAGTGTGAACACTTTGATACCGCAATACATAAAAATGCAAGTAACGGTGATGGCCTCTGGTGGCGACGGCGATAGCTTGGAAAAGTGGCGGCTAGGTTTAGCTTCTTTGAGTTTAAGGTTTCCTAAGGTAAAGAATATAGACATGTTTGGTTATAAGGATAGAGTTATTACAAGGGTTGGAATAATGATTGTTTGGTAATGAGGTTAAAGATATCCTAAGCTTTGAATATGGGCTGTGTATTTATTGGGATAAGGTATTCCAAACCTCCTTTGTGCTTGTTTGGCTCTTACATTAGGAGTAACATAATTTTAAAATTGTTTTAGAATTCAAAATCAATTCCAAAGGTAATTATTTTTCTTAATTTAATTAAGATTAATAATTATATTGATTCCTAATTAATTTTGAAAAAGTAGTTTCTAAAATTAGAATTAATTAGTTTCAATTTGATTGAAATTAATTAATTAGAAAAGTTGTTTCTAAAATTAGAATTAATTATTTACAATTAGATTAAAATTAATTAATTAGACTTCTTGAAATTAAGAAAATGACAACAACATTGTACTTTGCATATAGGTATACTTTAAAAATTATTTAGCATAAACTTTTATTAATTTTAACTATATTTTATTTTACAATAAAATTATTTAGCATAAATAATTTTATTGTAATAAAATATAGTTAAAATTAATAAAAGTGCTTTTTATTTTTAGGTTGCCAAACAGTCTACTGTATGAAACTCTTTTTAAAAAGCTGTTTTTTTAATTGACAGCCAAATAGTCAACTGGCTTTTAAAAAAAACCCTTTTCAGAAAAGCTCTACTGACAAAAGTTCTACTAAAAAAAGCTCTACTGACAAAAGTTCAACCAAACGGACCTGAAAGCTATGCTGCAGTAAGTGTCTTGTCATCGTCAAGTTACATAAAGATGGTTTGAATTTAGTCACCGAAACTTTGTTATTGTTTCAGGGCGAGGATGCTTTCTTTGATGATTATGCTGAAGCTCACCTCAAGCTTTCGGAACTTGGGTAAGTTTATTGTCTCAAAAGCACCTTCTCCCATATCTCTCACCGTTCGATTTCATTATTGTTAATGAAGTTTTGTCTTTATGTCTTTTAACTTTGATATGAATTTCAATCATTTTTCTAATTCATTCCAGGTTTGTTGAAGATAAGTGAATTATCATCCATTATACACTAAGGGTAATACCCCCATTCCTCTAACGGGTATCATTGTTATGTAAGGATGTACTTGTTATAATTAATTAAAATATAACCAATTATATTGTAATTAATTAATTAATCAAAATATTATTAATTAGTTACAATATAAGTAATTAAAATATAATTATTCATTAATTAAAATATTGTAATTGAAATATTATTAATTATTTACAACATAATTAATTAATAATTATATTATAATTCATTAATTACAATATAATTAATTATAATATAATTCATTAATTATAATAAATTTTTATTTCTTAGTATTTTTATAAACCAACCACTATCAATAATAATGATAATCATTCATTCCTCTTAAACAACCATCATAATTATAATGATAATATCCATTTCCATTCCTTATTATATTCATTCTCATTCCTATTATCATTATCCTGTACGAACCAACCGCCCCCTAAGATTCTAATAAATAGCTTCCTAAATGCCAAATGATGGAATGAAAATAAAAAATTGTAATTAATGCTTGAAAACAGCCTTTTTACTAGTTAAAAATAAGGTTATTTACACTGAACCTCTCTAAACCTCGTGTCTAATAGGATTTCTACGAGTTGTTATTATTGTTTTTGGAAACTTAAACTTATATCATTTATGTCATAAATAAATTTAAGTGCTTATTATTTGATGTCTTCAAAGCTTGGACAATACTACTTGGGAAGTCTTTGAAAATAGGGGTGAAAATTGAGCTGAGAGTCAAGTGTTTTCAATTGGGCTTGAGCTAATATTGTCCAGATTTAGATCAGCCCGAAATTCAATTATTCTAAACAAACAACATCGTTTTATTTAGAAGAGTTTGATCTTGGGCTAATATGGGCCTTAGCAGTTTAGGTTTAGATATCGTTTTATTTAGAAGAATTAGGTTTTAAGCTGATATATGTCTTAGCAGCTTAGGTATAGGTCCAATTAAAATATCGTTTTGTTTAGAAGAATTGAGTCTTGGGCTGATATGGGCCTTAGCAGCTTAAGTATAGGTCCAATTAAAAAAGACGATATTAGGTCCAATTAATTTTTCTGACCTTATCTCTTTTTTAATTCATATAAAGTCAAATTAGAATTGCTCTTCTTATCTTTTATGTATAATTCTAATAAATAAGTTTAGATACCTTTAAATAAAAAAATATATATAACCACTCCAAAATCAAATCGGTGCTTGCTATTTTCGTTTTTTTTTTTTGAGTTACAAGGAAACAGAAACAAAACTAATAATAGTTCAAATTGCGGCGGTATAGAGCGCCGTGGG
>JAOTBA010000008.1:27701768-27716097 GCA_025629845.1 Erythroxylum squamatum | reverse complement strand
AATATATTATGCTTTGCATATTGTTTAATATACTTTAAATAATATTTATATGCATAAATAATTTTTATTACAAAATAAAATATGGTTGAAATTAAAAGTGATTTTTATTTTTATATTTCTAAACAGTTTACTGTATGAAGCTCTCTAAAAAAAGCTCCTTTTTAAATAACAAAAAAATAGTCAACTAACTTTTTAAAAAAGTTCTTCTAAAAAAAGATCTAAAAAAAACTTTATTAATACAAGCTCTACTGATATAAGCTCAACTAAATAGAAGCGTATACTTGAATACCTTTGAACTCGATTTCTACTCGAAATGATTAAAGCTAGTAGATTTACAATCAGTTATCCTCAACCACTCAAATTGTTGCTCTCTTCTGCTTCTAATATAGTCTTAAATTTGAGATTAAATTATGAAAATATGACTGTAAATATTATTAAAATCTGAAAATCTCACATTATTTGCAAACTTTTATTAATTAGAAAGGAAATTAATTTGCTTATGTAGCATATTAGTTTTCTTATTCATTTTAAGGCCAAAGGAAAAGGTGGAGCTACCATGTATCCAGTGGACGAAGTTGTCCCCGCTACGCCTAGGTACTTTTTCGGTTCTTGGGGGATTGATCAAATTTGTTCCTTTGGCATAGGTAAGATATATGACTATGTTTTACTTACTTAAAAGTATTATCTGACCTAGAACTATTATCTGAGCCTACCGACAAGGAAAAAATATGAAGAAATGAAGAAAAATTTGGAAGGGAGATTTAAGTTGCTCGTGTATTGAGAATTATATGGAGATTGAGTAACATAGATGGCCTTTCATAAGATTGACTTGATTAGGTTTCTTTAAAAGCATTCAAGAATAAGTGGTAAGAGCGAGTGAGGAGAGTTCGATGTCACCTTTTGCAAGACTCTTGATAATCATTGTATCAGTTTGATCTCGCCCATTAAAGGGGATTCAGTAGTAAATTAAAGTCTCAAGTAAAAACAGTACGGATATCCCCAACATTTTCTCTCCCAACAAAACTTGCTACATATGCTTTTTTAAATTAAAAGAATAATATTGTTAGGCAAAAGCTCTAAATACAAATATATGGATAATTTAGTCCGTGCAAAGCAAACTGAGGGCTACTTACTCAAGTAACTTACAAGTTAGACCAAGTTAGAACAACAAAACAAGGAGTTTCAATAAATGAAGTTTGATATAGATTCTTCATTTATTCATCATTCGCGAGGAGAGGAATAGTATATGCTATAGTTCACCAATTCTACTGATGTTTATTTTGATTATGGTGTCTAAGTGTTTATGTTTGTTACTAAGTAATCTCGCATTCCTCCCCCACCATAACAAGTAACCAGTGTTACCAAAGACCATCTTAAAGAATCTTAATTAAATGAGATTGTAAGTCTTTCCAGCGCAGTTTCATTCTTGGACGACACCCATCGGATAATATTATTGTTGTCCAAGAAGTCATGCATTTGATGTGCAAGTTCAAGAGCAAAGTGGGGCACATTGCTATTAAAATTGATCTTGAAAAGGCGTATGATAGAATCCAATGGAATTTTCTGGAAAAGGTGCTTACAACTTCTAATTTTCTAGCTTATTGGATACAGTAATTCATAACAGTCTTAGCTCTTCTTTTTTGTCTATTATTTAGAATGGTTCGTCGTTGCCCAATTTTAGCCCTATCCGTGGGTTAAGACAAGGGGACCCTTTATCTTTATATTTGTTTGTTCTTTGTATGGAGTATTTATCTTCTTTGATAAGTAATGATGTTTGTAGTAAGCTATGGACTACTATTCATGCTTCTAAATCAAGTCCTTGTATATCACACTTATTTTTTGTTGATGATTGATGTTATTTGCTAAGGCTTCTTGTTGTAAAGCTAAGGAGATCAAGTCAATCTTATCTAATTTCTATGCTTCTTTAAGACAGAAAGTTGGTTTGGAGAAGTCTAGAGTATTCTTTTCTAAATCTGCAAGTAGGGACACCAGGAGGAAAATTACAAAATGTTTGGGAATAAAAGGCTCTTCAGTTTTGGGTAGATATTTAGGGGTGCCAATTGTTCATTCTAAAATTAAAAGATCAACCTACTTCGGCATTGTTGATAAGGTCAATATAGACTAGTGATCTGAAAAAGTAGATATCTAAGTCCGACTGGCTGATCCACTCCGATTAAGTCTACTCTTTTGGTGATTCCAAATTATACGATGCAAACTACTTGGTTGTCGTCATATATTTATGATGACTTGGGCAAAATTAATAGGAAGTTTTTATTGGGGCTCTGTTGATGGAGCTCGGAAATATCATATGATTAACTGACAAAAATTGCTACTTGATAAGCAGAGTAGGGGCTTGGGTTTTAGACAATCTCGGCATGTCAATGTTGCTATGTTAGGTAAGCTTGGTTGGTTTATTTTACATTGTGACGGAGCTCTTTGGGTTCATGTCCTACTGGACAAATATTTCAATAAAAGGGGATTTAATTCATGGATCACGAAATCTCCCCTTTGGAAGGGAATTGTAAAAAGTATGGAGCATCTTTTGGAGTTTATGATATGGAAAGTGAGTGATGGGTTAGAGATATCTTTTTAAAGGGACCTTTGGGTTGATGATTCTTCTTTGGGCACTTCATTGACTACTGTTGAATTGGGAGACTTAGCCACGTTGAAAGTGGTAGATGTGATTTAGGAAGCTAAGGCATGGGATCCTTTTATTGTGGAGCATTTGCTTCCTTCAGAGGCTATTGCACAGATCCAAAGTATCCCTATTCCAAGATTTTTAGAGTTGAAGGACTCTTTGATCTATAGTAAAAGTGCTACTATGACTTATTCTTCTATATTAGCATTTAAAGCTTTGCAGGGCTCGGCTTTGTCCCCCTTAAATTGTGATTGGAGTAGATTATGGAAGATCGCATGTTTACCTAAGCTTCGTCACTTCTTGTGGCTGGTCTTACATAGGAAACTTATGACTAATGTGTTGAGACATCATAAGTTTGAGACACAAAATGACACCTGTCCTCGGTGTGAGGGAGGAGCCGAAATTATTATGCATATACTACAGATTTTCCCCATGCAAGAGAGATTTGGCAAATGTTTCATGTGTTTGGTGATCCAAACTTCAATATAATGGATCTACAGGAACGAGTTAGGGGAAATCTAAAGTGCACTGCTCAACTAAGGCTTCATGGGCTACCTTAGATGATCTTTTTTGTGAGTTGTTTGTAGGTTATTTGGAGGTCAAGACTTTCCCTTATATTTCAAAATGAGATTATTCCCTCATTGTTGTAATGCCAATAGATTCGTAACTTGGCCATGGAGAACATGTTTCTTCAGGAAATTAGACCAAACTGTATCGATGCCCATCATTTGGTCTCTTGGGAGCGTCCTGAATTTAGGTGGATTAAAATAAACACTGATGGGAGTTGTCATGGTAATCCAGGGGAGGCTGTTGCTAGGGGGCTTCTACGAGATCATAGAGGTGTTTGTGTGTTGGCGTTTTCTTTTAAAGTGGGATAATATTCAATCATTAATGTAGAACTTCAAGCAATTCGACAGGGGCTTCAATTTGCTTGGGATGTATGTTATCATTGAGTGGGGTTAGATTCTGACTCTCAACTTGCCATCCATCTTATTAACTCATCTAGCTTAGGTCAACACCCACTTGGAGCTCTAGTAAAGGATTGTTGGGCTCTGATCAAGCATAATTGGGAGTGTCATATCAGACATATCTATTGTGAGGAAAATTTTTGTGCTGATTTCTTAGCTAAACAAGGGTTCAACAGGTATCTTGGATGTTCAATATGGGATTCTTGTCCTGTAGAGTTATCTGTCCTTCTTGAGGGATACTTGATCCATATGGTTTCAGTCGTTAGTTGTTTGTTTCATTTTTGATGTATAAAAATAAAATATATGAAGTCATCTAGATGTTCCAGCTGTGTAGAAGTAAACAATTGCATAATTGATAGTTGTACATTAGTGTGCGTTTTTTTAAGTATTTGGCATGTGTTTCTTGCATAATAAGTTATTATTGTTGTGTTTTAGGACTTATTTTGTATGATTTTGTTTAGTTTGATCTTTATGGTTGTTCTTTTATGTTTGATGTTGATTTATAGTAAGAATTGATCATTTTCATGTAGGAATAGAGGGTGGCCACCTTTGTGATTAAGCTAGGGACCAAGAGAGGAGAAGAAAAGCGGAGGAATTGTAAGACAAGAACCTATGATCGTGGGATTCATGCTAATTCCCAGGATCGTGGGATCCCTAACCCAAAGAGACACGTAGGTTTCACTTATTCTTAGGTTCTTATGACTATAGAAGGGCAAAAATCCCTAGGGCTGAAAGGGGTCATGAGAACTTGCCTCCTTGAGCTAAAAAACAAATTTAGAGCCTAGAGAGAGGTAGAGAATCAAGATTTCTGTTTCAAATTGGGCAAAGAACACATCAACTCCAGATTTGCCAGATTTTGGCAAATAAGAGGAGGAGCTTGTTTCATTTAGTTCTTATTTCATTTTTTCTCTTCTAGCATCTTTATTATGGATTTTCTAGTTGTTGGGGATGCTAATGACATTATGAGTGGATGAGTTATTTGTAGAGATTACTTTTGAACTACTTATTGAGCTCCTACTTTGTTGATTTGAATGAGTGATGCTTTTGATGAATGTTGAGTTTATACCTTGCAATATATTGAGAAATTGAGTTGGATAAATTATGTAGGGTTGTACAATGAGAATTGGCACTCTATAAACCTTCATTCATCAAGTTAATTGATTAGTTAGAGAGAGATCTTGGCTAATTAGTTGATTACCCATAGGATAACTTCATAACGTGTTGAATTGGTAGATTGACTCTGAGATTGAGAGATTGCTTATTCATTTCCATTTAATTTGGCTAGGGACAATTAATTATACCTTGAGTGAGGGTAGTTAATACATTAGGACATTTTAAGTGAGGAACAATTCAATTAACAAGGTAAGAGAGAGATAAGATAGGGAAAAGTGATCTCTAATTGTTAAATCTTGAATACCAAGTTTTCACACTTTTGCTTTATCGTTTGCTTATTGTTAGTTATTTGATTTAGTTTAATTTTTCAGTTTGTATTCATTAAAATTGGTTCTCAAATGAAGCATCCTGAATTAAGTAGCATCTAAACACAATCTCTGAGGGATTGATATCTGTTCTTTACTATAAGTTACACGCTGCATACTTACGGTTTTGAGCGTAAAACTAGTGAATTGGTTTTACAATAAACAATAATATGACTCTGGCCTATTAGATAGCAGAAGCAGTTGTAAAGGTAATGAATAGAGTTCCAAAGACTATTAGCGTAGGAACATTCAAAGAATAGATGGTCCATATCAGTAGGGACACTAAGACAGATGTAACATATAGGGTTGAATGACGTTGCATATTTGATGCTATATAAAGTGAAGTTATTTTAGTATCTCACATATAGTATTACTATCACCTAAATAGTCATTTTCTCCTTATCATTACCTTTTAACTCTTGTTTGAAATATGTGATGTATGGATTGAATACTTCCTAATAAAGAAAAATTACTAATGTAATAAAGACCAATGTATAGTAACTAATTCTAACTATTAAACCAAACATAAAGAAATATTGGAAGAAAATTTCGTCAGTAATAAAAGTAAAAACATATGAACAAGTTAACCAACAAGGAGGGTTTGAAATAAGGAGTGAAAGAATTTTAGACTTCATGGATGAATAAATTTCTTGTTGTTTTAATTTATATGATTAAATTTGGTATAAATGTTACATGGATTACATCTTTTACAAAGGTTGCCTTATATGTTGCATGCTATTAAAAATTGTACTACCTCTTTGCATCTTTATTTAGCAATATATATTATATAATACTCTTTACTTTCCAGTTTGTAGCATGAATAGACTACAATTATTTTCTTTTCAATTACACATAATTTCCTTTTAATGTGATTTATATCTATATTAATGTAATTACGATAGTCTTCACTTCATAATGTCCAATTCATAATGTCAAATTTACCATGTTCACTATATTGTTTCCTATTCTGTCAACCTATATGGGATATATATGAAATTACCATTTAGAAAGTGATGAGGATTTAAATGATCTATAAGCCCCTAGCTAACTTATAAGTATGACTTTTTAAATAAGTGGTTAAAAAACTATTTAAAACTAAGAGTTTGATTATAAAAAATACTAGATTACTAATAAAATTATTTAAGTGTTAATATGAAATATTGGTGAGAAAAGTTGAAAAATAGAGTTTGTTGAAGCTTTGGAGTTGACGTTTAAAACTTTGGAGTTAATGCTTGAAATTTTGGATGAATAGACAGAAATTGTATACATTGTTTTAAGACCTAATTTTCATGAATTAGGATGTCAAAATCATTATTCAATCTTTAGAGAAGTTACTTGAAGTCAAAGAAGTATTTTTTTTGGAGAGTTTTAGAGCAGTTCAAAAAGGTGCCAAAGCATCAAAATGGTAGAGGAGCATTATTATACTAAGAACATTTTAAATGGTCTATATAATGTTTAAACTAGATTGGCCAACACTAGAATAAATATTTTAAGGAAAAAATAGTCATATTTTTCTTATATGGACAAATTATATTGACAACATCTAGAAGTTCTAGAACAATTATAAGAAGCATCTCAAGGACCAAAAAAAAAGGATAACAAAGAGCGAAAAAGAGGAATCAAATGTTATAAGAATTAAAGTTTTGAACTTCAATTGTTTAATTGTATTCTAGTTAGAGAAAACTTTATGTGGTGAAAGAGGTATTTGTATTTGAAAATAGTTCTTGAAAATTGTAAGGCTTAAGAGTATTTTAGAGAGAGTAATAAACACTTAAGCCTTGTGTTATTTTCTCTTGACTATTGAAAGAACTGTGTTGTAAGATTTGTCTTACAATTTTGAAAAGATAATTCTAGCATTTTTTTAACCACTAACGAAGAATGATAAAGAAATAGAATTATTAAGAAAAGTGTAAGGACTGGATGTAGGTCAAGGAGGAATGAACAAGTATAAATAACCATCTACATCTCTTTTACTTGAACCCCTTTAATTACTTGAATATTATACTTATTTGGACGATTATGTTTCTATATAATTATCCACATCTTGTTCATATTATTATGCATATTGTGAAAGTATAATTATACAAAATATATAGGTTGGATACCTAAGATTGTGGTACAATTTTCTCCAAGAGACAAATAATACTTTAATAGTGCTTGTAACATCACCACTTGTTTAAAAACGCCATATAGCTCAAGTGTATATCCTACTAACTTAGTTACTTATCTATGGGTATGTCATTAGATGATTCATAGTACCTTGTAATTCAACTAATTAACTAATATTCATAATTAAATATCATAATTGACTAACATTTTTGTTTGTTCATATTATGTAGGTTTTTTTTATAAATCTTCTATTTTTAACCAATTTATGAAATCATCTTTTCATAAAGAGTACAATTGTTTTATTGCCATACATAAAAATTGTCTGATAAATTGCCAAAATGGAGAAATCATCATCTTTTCATAATACTACAATACTCTATAACAAAGCATAAAGTTTAACACCACTTTATCATATGTCATTTGCAAAATGGATATATAAGTTGAGTTTGCTGATAAATCGCATCAATTAGTCAACATTTTCATAAAGACCTTGAGTGGAGAATGATTTAGCACAATTTATAGGAAGATAAGAATGATTTATTCTCTCTTTTTTAATATTTTATTGGGACACTTTAGAGTTGGAAAATTTTAAGAAAAACCCTTTACCATTCATTAATTCAAAAAAAATCTTAAGAAAATTATGAAAATATCAAATACACAACTTAGGGATGTTGTCAATTGTTTGGTTTAATCAATTGAACTTGCCTATATTGTGAATCCAATATCTGCTCAAATGGACTATATGGTTAACTGAAGGCGTTTTATTTTATTGCCTCTAAATCTTTACTCTTTTTATCTCAAGCTTTTATATCCTTACAGCATAACTGTCTATTGAGAAAAAAAAAACCCTTAAAATATCTTAATTGACTTTATAGTTTAGAAAATCAAGTCCATAAGCATTATAAACTTAGGTTTCTTTTTCCCTATCATCCATATTTCACCATATCAACCATTTAAGCTAATTCTTCACTCATTAGTATCATTGGATAAATGGTAAATTATTCCAAAATTAATCTATTTTCATCTTGATCTATTTATATATTCTGAATTTTGTAGATGAAGGGATTTATCATATAGTTTGGTTTGTTATTGTAGGTCTGATATCCTTGATCTGTCCATAGAACATTATTTTGTTTTATCTATATCTTATTGTCTCCTAAGATGATTTAAGCAAATTGTTCATAAGACTCTTAGAGAATCAACTCCACATCATCACCATCTAAACTCGAAATTGGATATCATATTATTGATTTTGACATTTATTGACCTTTTAGGAAGAGGCATCTAATTCCCAACATGCAAATCAAGTCTGAGAATCGACGCTTGATACACATTTAAGACTAGCATTGGTTTTGTTTTGGATCTTTACTTTTTTTGAGTTATAATATAATCAAATTTTAACATGCTTCATAGTTGGTGATAATTTGGCCTTGTTCTCTATGTGAACTAAAGAAAGTCCAGAGTCGATTTGGCTTTACGTTTCACGCTTATCGCACCTAGCTCCTATGACTTCTCTAATTTTCAACCTCTTTAAGTTAGAATTGGCTTCTGATGTCTTTCACAAATTTGTTGTTCATCTTCTTATCTTCTTAATGACTCAAAAACCTTATCAATTAGACGAATATGGAGAAAATTGAATTATATCTTATATTTATTCGTCAAATTCATCACCTACAAGACAATAAACTAAATATAGAAAAAATAATAAAATCCATATAAAACACATTATAAAGGTGCCGAATGCAAATTAAATTAACCCCAAAGAATATATATATATATAAAATATCAACCTATCATCCATAAGAGATGGTTTAGCATATTCCATCATTATTTTGCGTTCTTCTTCTATATTTTCAAGTTATACTTTTAATGTATCTCTAAGTTCTTATTTGGTCTATTTAGCTCGGTTATGACATAATACTCCTCACATTCTATATCTTCTTTAAGAAATACTAATACGATTATGATTATACCCCACTATTAACCCTAAAGGTAGAGTAAACAAAAACAAAGGAAACAAAATAAGAAAAATCTATAAATAAAATAAAAAGGAAACTAACAAAAATATAATAAGAAAAAAAGTGTAAATGATTAGAACTAGTTGCTTCCCTAATAATGAGACTAAAAATTTGATGAGTGTTATACATTGATACTAAAGTTTTTCCTTTTAGGAATGTATCACTTATTAACTAGACAACTGCACCTGTCATTGGTAAACAATATAATGAGAAGTAAAGGACAAATCCTGTTAGAATGTGATATGGATTAAAAAGGATAACACTATTAACTAGTCTAATGATAATAAATAAAAATATATTTTATGGTTTTCTAATGATAAAATATAACATAAAACCAAAACCTAGACAATATCCAAAAAAGTAAATGATAAGACAATTAACCAGAAAATGATTCAACTAATTAGCTAAGTTTGGATAATTACTTCCTCTAGTAGTACTTTTAACTTCATAATTCAATTAACATAAATTGGATACATTATATAGACCAACAGGATCTCTTATACACTAAAGTTACACTCTCAAGATATAAGCATCCACTCTTTAGTTGTTTAATTCATTTCTCCACCCCACAATTTTGGCTTCTAAGTCGACTGTCTCGATCTTTTATATGAAATCTAACTCTATTAACAATAAAACCTGTATATTTTTTCTACATATATGAGACCTACATGCTAAAGAATATAATGTTGTCATTGCCTATTGCAATTTACAGTTATGTAACCATATCATCTATAGGACAAAATATAATTAGAAGTCAATCTGACCTACAAATCGCCATAAGTTCATAATATTACATCAATAACTTACTCGAGGCCTAAACCATGATGGGAACTTAATCTTATGTCTTTCTTCAATATTAATAATCCCTTTACTCCATTTATTATAGACCTTCAAATGTAACAAATTCACAACAAAAGATAGCAGTGAACATTTTGAGCACCTTGGATGTAAATCTTCTTATGCAACTTTCAATAACTTCCCAAAATTATCTTCTATAATATTACCAATTATGTTAGGCAGACCAGTTTCATTCATAGTCTCCATATAATTCCCATAAACCTCTAAACTTTCGTCAATCCCATCATCACCATTGTCAATAATATCACAATCTTCTACATCATTATTGTTACTATCATCAACACCTGTGTCAACACTTCTACTATAACTTGCTTCTAAACATTCACCATGATAAATCCATGGAGTATAGAATTTATCTATGCCTCGGATCAGCAAATGATTATATCCACATCTTGACTTTGAATGTTCACATTTAAGCAATCTATGCATGGACAATGACTATAACATTCTACACCCATATGATCTTTTACAAATTTCATGAAACTATTAATTCCTTCTAAGTATTTAGTGGATCATTTCTGATGAGAGATCTAAATTTTGTCCATCTAGCTACATAGTTAAAAGTAAATGACTGAATTAATAAATGCTATTTAAGTTCTAAATAACATAATGATAAATCAATAAAATTTGACATACTATGTTTTAATTCAAACAAACAATGAAATTGAGCCTGGTAAGGATAAGAAGCATGAAACCAACATAAAATTCATCATGCATATGTAGTGATTTTTAAACATACCAAGGTATGTGGCATTGTTAGACTACATGAATCGAGAAAGAATCTTCTCGCTACGACTATTAGGCTTGTGGAATATTCACCAATAATCCTATATGGAGTTGCGTCATAGGTTATTAGCCTATATACCATCCACGTGGTTTATAAAATAGATCATCCATAATTATAGGTGGATTTCTTATGTTTTATATCCGAAATTATGAATTATAGTTTTCTATTTGTCACAATAACATACCAAGGTATATGGCATTGTTAGACCATATGAATTGAGAAAGGCTCTTCTCGCTGTGACTTTTAGGTTCGTGGAATATTTCATTGGTAAGTCTCAATGGAGTTGCATCATAGGTTTCTAGCCTACATACCATCCAAGTGGTTTATAAAACAGATCATCCATAATAGATCAAACTCATTCCATATGTAGTAAATACTTATGTAATTCATACATCTAATAATCAATGATTCTAACAATATTCCAAACAATAACAAACAACACCAAGACCTGTAAAAGAAAAAAAAACTAAACACAAATACTCAAACTATTAAAGCAAAACCTAAAAATAAACAAAAGTTAGACGACTTATCTAGACGGGTGGACAATAAAAAATGAAAGACGACGAATGAAAAAGTTGAACAATTATCGACGCTCTTTAACGTTAAATAGGGTTTAGGAAAATGATGATTAGCACGAAAACGAAGAAGAGAAACCTATAAGAATATGCATACGCTAATGTTACTATATTTTTCAATGTGGAAGTACATTAGTAAAACTCACATATGCATATTCCTACCTTTTCCCTTTGTTCAGGTTAATAAGTAATTTAATAAATTAAAAAATAAAAGATTAATGGTGACCGTCACAACACGTTATATTTTTTCCATAGGTTATCTAACTATACAATCTCAATTTTGGAGTACGTGAATTTTTAATAAATAAGTTAGTAAGTAACATTCCATCAATGTAACTCTTAATGTAAACTTTTATAAGAACAAGAATAATGAAAACTGTTTTGAAAGTAAGATACTGACTTACTGTATCAAATAGTAATTAGTACTAAAATTATTAATGTGAATATTTAGATAAGTAAAATAGAAAGAATAACACCAACTCAACCATTTGTAACAAAATATATTGAACAAATTAACTTTTCATAAATTTATGCAAATATTAATTACTCTACGTCATACGACATAAAGAAGAGAAGTATATTGTACCAGTCAACATAATTATTAAAAAAATCTGTAATCATCCAAAATTGTTAACATCAGCCACACTTCCAAATAATAAGATTATTCTTGTAGGACACTAACATTTAAAATTCTTTATTCAACAAGTCTTTATACTAAATATCGTTGTGAACCTTTTATTTGATTGCAATTAACTCTTCAATCTCCAATCTAAAAATACTCATATACCTTTCCTACTTGAAATCAAAACCCAAACTTTTCCAAACCCTAAAATGACAAACAAAATTTGCACATCACAGTTAAGAACTTCCAAGTTCAAACCCATTATATGACTACTCTTCTTAATTACCTTTCAATTTCCACTAAACACTTTTTATGGAATGGGAAATTGATTACCCAAATCCAACCCTAGTTTTGTAAGCAAAAAAAGGACCAAATTCAAACAAAAGCAAAAAAAAAAAAAAACTCATACAAAACTTTCATTAAACATGTTATAGGTAGTACTCAAACAAGCTTCCTAATCCATCTAAGCTTTAGTCAACCCATGTAAAATATTTATATATTTAACAAATTTTTGTAATATATAATTTCTATAAAATAGTATAGAATTTATATATAATAAAAATAGTTTTGTGACACCACATAAAATTATTTAATCATATATTTTAAATTAGATAAATAAAATCATATATTTATGTAATATAAATTAATTTTGTGCTTTTGGTTTTAATTTTTTTAAAAATTACTATTGTTAGCTAAATTTATTTCTAGACCTATAATCATTGCCAATAATATTAAATTTAATTTTTAAGAATATGATATTAATATTTAATATCATATTTTCCATTTTAACTATATTGCAATTATTTTTAATTATATTGCAATAAATATAATTATATGCGGTAATTAATTTAATGTTATATAAATGCATAGATAATAGTTGTAATTAGTATAATGATTTATGAATGTATAGATAATAGATAAAATTTCTCATTCCCTACTTATATAATATACGAGTCTATTTAATCATAATTCTCTATTTATTATATATAAATTCTATACTATTATATAAAATTTATATATTATATAAAATTTTTATAGTATATAGGAATAGGGTTTGGCGACGAATTACTAAAATTGTTGCAAAAGTTTCACATTTTCGTTGCCAATGCTTAAGCCAAAACTACGTCGTTTTATGAAATTGAAAATCTAATTACATAAACAGAAGACATAAATTGAAAACCTGGAAAAGTCTCCAGATGCTTCCTAATTAAGGTTGAACCAATGACAAACTCACTGGTTCATATATATTTGCATATCATTTGGATGGATTTTTGTCACTAAAAGTGGTCTTTATGGCTTTATTTGATTATTATTTGAATTATTGTACCTTACATTTAATTTGTGTTTATTCGGGCAAAAATTATCGTATTTTGGTTTAACTGTAATAAATTAATTTTTGGACAATTGATGCTACTTTATTTGTAATTTTTATTATAGGGTGTTTGAAGAAATTAGAGTTTAAAAGATTAAGAAGTAGTGATCAAGGCATTTAAAAAGCAAGATAAAATGAAAATGTTGGGAGAAGAATGAGAGTGGCGTGCGTGCCTAGAGGCAGCAGTGGGACATTGAAGAAAAGCAATAACAAAACGACTACGTAGAAGAGAAAATGTGAGGCATGAGAGTGCAAGCAGAGTTTTGCAAGGGTTTTGAAAGCACAGAAACATAGAAACTAAGTAACATTAATTGGTCACTTCAGCTACAGTGGGAGGCAGGCGTGGTTTTTGTGTGGTTAGAGCAAGTTGGTGCGGCAGTGACTGCATGGATCTGGGAAGAAACTAAGCACAAGTAAATTGTCACATCAGCGTGCGTTTGAAGAGTGATCTCTACGTGGTTTCTGCGTGGGTTTAGCGTGGTTTGAAAACAATCGACTGGCGGCTTATAGGGGCTGTGTTGTTTTTAGTGTGGGTCAGCTAGGTGTGTGCGATGTGCAGTGTTTGAGTGTGAGTGTGAGTGGTGATGTGTGGGCAACGTGAGAGGCGAGCGTGCTGGCTGGAAAAAGAAGAGAAGAACAACACTACATAGGTGCTGGCTGGGATGTAAAGAGAGGTTGCATTGTAACGCTCCACTCCCGTAGGACCCGAACCTGACAATGATGGTGATATCCGAGTCCGTACCCCGTGAGGGTGGCGTGCTAGAGCACTGAAACAGTCAAAAGTCGGTATAAATTTTTTTTTATGAAGGATCACAAACATAATGTATGGAGATCCATAACCAAATTGGGCCCAATTTCATTCATAAACATTTTCAGTTACACATAACAACCAGTACACAACTCA